>LS501819.1:249538-316764 GCA_900490845.1 Pristionchus japonicus
AAAATCGGCTGAATTTACTTTTTAGTGCTGCTTTCAAGCATCTCAAAAAGGTTATGGGTGTGGGGGTTCCTATGAACATCCACAGACTTATTTAAAGTTCTATATCTGCTGAACAGTGTAAGCTCAAAACGCCGCACTTGCAGTATTCAAATTGCATCAAAATAACCAGGATTGAAAGGAATGCGTCTTGATTCACTGCATGATGAGTGTGTCAATTCAAATTTGCATATTTCATTCTTATCAGTTAGATTATGAATATGCTTCGCAGGATTTACTTGTTCCTTAGTCTCATTTATTGCTCACTCTCACCGCGTAACGCGGTGCGATCATGGGAAATGATCCGCCGCGGAGAACAAAGGAAATCGTCCTCTCTGACACGCTGTGCAGCCGCCTTTTGTCCTCGACTTTTCACAGTTTTCCATTGTCTGACTCGCCACTAAGTCATGCATTAGATTGGCTCGAGTCAGAGACTATACTAAAATCACGGAATTGCGTGGAGCTTGACTCATTCACTCCGGCAATAACAGAATCGCCAATTATTTCTCAAGTGCTATCACGATGCGCAGTGCTTACGACGAATTGACTTCTCGTCACTCTAGAGATTTCGTCAGTAACACTCTACGATTTTTAGTTTTCAATGCAAAAATCCGCTTGCCGATGGAACGTTTCACCTGTCGAGCAAATATCGAGTTGTCTGAGACAAGTCGATAGATGTGCTGCCATGATTACGAAAAATGCAACGGCCTAGTCTAGATGCCGTACTATTGCTGTGTTTCGTCGCGTTTTGACTCGATTAAAAGGGTGGAAGGAGAGTGAAATAGAGTGCGCGCGTGCAAGCGACATGGCTAAAGAGAGTGGCTCCTTCAATTCATCAGCTACTATGTCCATTTCACGCGTACCACCCTCTCACTATAGTCCTTTTGGTCATTGGCCTTTATTTACAGCCCTTGGAAGGGCGTATTCTTTGGTGTCTCTGACGCTCGCATCGCTAAAATGAGTTAGCCGTAACTAAGTGATAAGACCTGCGTCCGGAAAATAGATTCATCTCGATTGATATCATTTCTGAGGCTTTTTGTTCATTGCTACACGACATAACAGCTTCTTTGGTGAATATCTCTCCGAAAAGAGATTGAATCAGGCTCCTGCGCATTGCCTTCATTTCACTGTAGTCGTTGTGGTCATTCAGACTGCTTTTATTTACGAAGCGCAACGGTCAAAGATATTGGCACGACAGATGCCTTGGAGAGAGATGACTCTTCATCCAACGTGCTCTTTCATTTCTCTGACCGGTGAGAAAGCGTTTCAGATCTGTAGACTCACCGAACTCAACGCAGAATCGGTCAAAGGGATAGAAGGAGGGCTTCCTTCTCTCTTGGTATTTACAACGGTAATCCACCACGATGGGCTTCCTCCCATTTCGTACTGTTTTCTGACAGCAGCTGCAGTTTTACTGCATCATTTTGTGCTCGCTTATTTCCCTGCAGAATGAACTGCAAAAATATCTATAGCTTCTGACTGGTTTTCGCTCCATCATACCAAAAGGACTCCCCAGAAAAGGCCCAGAATCACCGAGTATCCCCAATTGACTGGTTTAGTGGACTCGAACGAGACAGGCTTCAGCCAGTATGGTGCATTTATCAATCACACGTGTAAAAGCACTGATTGGACTGGAATTGTTGCACTCTTCACGTCTATTTTCAAATCACGAAGCCATTTTCTATCATCATTTCCTCCCACCCGTTCAAACTGATATTCTTGGTAGTCTAATCCTCAGGCACGGACTCAGCTAGTTTTTCGCTCGCCTAGCGACTGTACGGATTCACCATGCATTGACTAACGGCTAGATTCGAAATTGGTCCACGAGGACCCAAGGAACGTAGATTTGTTTTTTTCTACCAGACGGTGTGATCTACGTAATTGTCGGCGGGTTGATTGATGATGTCTGATGGCGTCGCGGCATTGTCTGACTGGTTTCAGCATAATTGATGAATGACTCGTTACATCATGCGTGTAGGCGTTCTAATTTTGTTTCTAGACCAGTGCCAGTTCTATGCCTTGAAGTGTTAACATTCTAGAGTTTTACCCCTCGATTCTGAACAGCTCCCGTTATTTTTTCTCACACGTAACGCAACGAAATATGTGGAATGCAGGCAGTCATTGTACCGCAGATCCGCCTTCTCTTTCTAGGGCGTGAGAATGCCTCCGCGTTGCTCTCAACGTGCTGATTAATTTCACATCCTCGTCATATCCACTAGGATTAGGCCGCGCACCCACGCTTGCATGCTTACTAATAGTATTTTTCCGTATTTTCTTCCCCAATCGCACTATAATCTGACTGTTTTCTATTTTCGTACCGCTCCCGGAAGTCTGGTGGATTCATATTCGCTAGTCTGAAGTCATTGCGCTCGGATGCATTATAAATGGTTGCGAACTGAGGCCCTTTCATCGGTTTAGCAGAGTGTTGCATCGCGAAGGGCAGGAACCAAACCAGTTTCGAGATGTGACTCAGTTCTTGCACAATACTACTGCAGCCTCAGATCGCGTGTGCAGATTTGCACAGTTTTCGAGGTCAAGTTAGTCAGTTTCCCTGTTTGGCGAATTACTCATACGATACACGTGTGGACCCGTACTGCTCCCTATTTGTACGTCACAATGTTTCGTCATTCGACCTGTTAGTGACTGTGCGAAATAGAGAGACAACCACTGTTTGTCCACGCCGTATTCGAGATTTCACCGCGCAAAAAGCTGTTTTTGCACAGTGTCTGAGTGATGTGAGGCTCTTCAGTCCGTCGCTTTTTGGCTGCTCAGACTTCCCGGAATCCACTTGAGCACATCATTAGCGGACTTTGCTCCGCCCCGGATCATCCTCATGTTATTCTCGTATTGGGTGCAGTTTCGAAGCTGATTTCATCTGGGGTGGAGCCGATTTGTGATGATAGGTCTGCTCATTTAGGAAATCTTTTAAATCTACCGAATGATGTGATCCGGTTGTTCTTTCATAGTCAAAATCCGCTGCAGTTTCTACCCAAGCTGTTAGTAACAAGTCCGCGCGATTAGGGCCTAACCACACCCGTTTCTCCTCCTGTTGAGCGATCTCTCGCCTCTCTAACCGACGAGAGATCATGGGAAGCGAGGAGATCGACTCCTCCCTCTCTATTAGCCGTACTTCCATTGCACCTGTCTACTACTTCGAATGACGCACAGATTCAAACCTATCCCGACGTGTCAAAACACTTGAAGTGTTTAGTAAATCAATCTAGGACTCAGTCAACACGGAATAGCTCGCGCACTACCACCTGATACGATGATTAGCTTCTGCTCTAGAGAGTGATTCTATTGTTATTAACCTGTCTCACACCCTCATATCTCATTATAATCTGAGATTATTTCCAGCCATTTCTCATGGTTATTGTTCGACCTATTCAGGTCTCGACTCGAGAACTAACTCATTTCATCTCAGTTCAGAATAATTTCTCACGATTATTGTTCTATAGCTGTCTCATTTCCAGTTCAGAGTCAGAATTATAATTCCTCCCTCTCAATGCAGTCTATTCGACAGCACTTCATCTCATTCTCTCGCTCCCATTCCCTTTACTGGACATTCAATGAACGTGCATTTCACTTCGAAACTGCGGAGTTACGGCTCCGGACACTCGTTTCGCGCTTCTCTCTGCCTTCTTTTCCTCCCACACTGTGCCTCTTGTGACGTAGATTCGTCGAGATTTTACTGTTCGCTGTCGTTGAAGTACACGCGTCCAGCATTGCATTTCATTCCCAGTCTCAACCTCATCGCTAACCAAGCATTCGTTCTGTATCGCAGTTTCATATATTGCTCTGAATTGGAGCCAATTCTGTTTTCTCGCAATTTGAACGAAAATGAGAGACAATTCAGATGATTATGCGACTTCTCTTGCTCACTCTTCTCTCCCTCCTTCTGCTCTTGAATTCCGTCCTCTCATTACCGGCCATTCTGGACAGACGGAGCGGAGTCATCTACGTGCCCGTTGGATCAGACTACGAAACTGATGATCGGATAGAGGATGTGAGCGATTTGTTTTATTGGGTTATTGATGTTGTATGTGTTCAGAGTCACTATTGAGAGTATTGATATCGGTATGGAATCACTAGTCATAAATACGGGTTCTCTTACTCATAGGAACAGGATACTCAAGACACTATAGTGTTTCTTCGCTGTTGTAGCAACATCGAAGGGCTTCTATCAACACGTGTGTAATTTGAGGAGGGAAGCCAATAGGGCTTAGTCACTAATCCGGATGATATCAGCCAATGATTTAAGCCCATTTCTCTGTCCTATTTGTGACTGGAATAAGCCTAATCGGGGATTACAATCATAACATTGAAATAATGAACTAATCCCATTTTGTATCACTATCATTTCCGGTTTTAGTACTAGTCATTTTGAGCAGAGTAGACAGAGATCTCTCGAGGGAGAGGAGGAAGGGATGGACTGAAGTGGGTTGTTGCCTGATCGGGTAGGAGTATGTAGTAGTCAGCGATGACGCACAACGTGACACTCCTCTAGTTTATTGGTGCACTTCCTGAATTATTCATGGAACAAACAAACTAATCTAGGTTGATATACGACGGCACAAATAATCATGAAAAATAGCCAAAGCTACAAAATCAGCTGTCTCAAACGGAAAATGCGGACATTTGCATTGGAAAGTAATGCCGAGCCTCCTACTCAGGAGCTACGACAGAATTTAGCAGTGAAAAGTCGTTGAAACAAAACCTGAAACTGCTTCATCGAGTTAAAATATTAAAATTATTTTTCTACTTTCAATAAACAAATTTCAGAGCTACGCCTCCTCCAGATCCAGACAACGTCGCTCTCAACCTCTCGAAAACGACTACACAGACGAATTCTCCCTCGACCCCTTCGAGATTCAACCGAGGTCCTACGACCCTGATCATTATTACAATTAATTAGTGCTTAATTAGCTGGCTAATTAGCAGTTCCTAACTTATCCTTGTTCAGATAAGCTTGCCGGTCCATCAACATCATCACTGATTAAATCGCATCTCGCTTCAAGCTGACTATTGTCCATCTATCGCTTCTACTTTCGCGCTTATTTATGCCCGTCTTCTTCTATCGAGAACCAAAACACTTCCCTTCTCGCTCCAGCGTATTGCCCATACACATCGTTAGAGCAATCATCCGAGTCTCTCCATTTTGTACGCTCTCTAGCTCTGTCTAATCGGAGAAAGAGTGTGTGAAATGAAGAGGCTCAGGCAATTGCTCGTATTCATTCATCAGTTTCGCTAAATGTATGTTACCATCAACATTCCACCCCAAGGCCTAGTCGATCTCTTCCCCCTATTTATACAGTGTGTCCTAGTGTGATTATTGAGAGAGCAGTATTTGTCTGTTTATACAAGGATAAAGATGAATATTTTATGCTCGACATTGTATGGCACTCGACCGAGAGATATTGGTGCAGAAGATGGCACATTTCCGCTGGTCCATCAAAGGATGTATCCCCATCATTGCAAACCTTCCGGGTATCATCGGCCGATCCCGTTCCATTTTTCGCACATCACTAGCTACGAACAAATAGACAGCGATCTCCTCTTCCCTTCTCTCGTTCGGTGGAGAATCTGGATATATCGCGTGAAAAACGCCATCCGCTGTGGACAGTTGCCGAGAATTCTCGCTGGTGTAACTCCCAATCCCTTGCCGGTCAGAAGAGACGAGAGATTGCGTGGATTGGAGAGATTCAGAGCACTCCTCTAGAACAAATAGAGGCTTAGCAGTGAGTGATATGATTAGAGAGGGGGAAAGAAGCGTTTGCTCCGGTCAGCTCAGCCCCCGAGAGTGTTCTGTGGTTCTTGCTCCCCAGTGCTTAGGGCGAAAGTTCGGAGGATTAATTTGATTTTCGGCTACTCTTCTTGTTTCTGCACAGCCGCTATATTGAGAGCCGGCTAGAGTTCCCAATTCACCAGCCGGTGATCGAAATTTGAGGCTAAATTGATGCTTTCTGAATACATATTTCAGAACGATAGATGGTCAGCGAAATGACAAATCGTGTTGATGAATATCCATTAGGAAGACCCTCAAGGAGTGAGTCGATACGTAGTCATCGGAAGCCACACCAGATCGGTCTGCTTACACCTTCCAAATCCCATTGCACTTTCACATGGAGACCGAGCTATTTTAGGACTGCTTCTGCCCAATTTAGACTGATTGAGGATTTTGATTTTTCTGAACCGCAAGGAGAGAAACGATTACACAATCACTAGATGCCGAATTATTGAGGAAGGCTTGAAACACAACTCGTAAGCTCCGCCAACACGGAACAGCGTTGCGCAATCTACGCACGTTGGCTAATCCTCAAGAGGAAGTTCCTTTGTTCTTCTTCACACTTTTGCCCTGTAATCGGATCGAGAACTGAGCGTACTCACGGAAGCAAAAGAAGTCGATGACGATGAAGAAACTTTGGCAGGGCAACCGGAAGGCTACTGGAGGCCAAGCTAGATAGTCTCGATCATTCCCTCGTCTGACTCTCTCCGGTTCCCACGCTATCTCGCTGTATCTAACCGCCTAGAGAGTAGGTGGACTGGAGAGACCCTCTTCTCTCCCCAGGGCACACACTGACCATCTCTCTAATTGAGTGCCAAATGCACACACTCACTCACTACTTTTTCACACCCGCAAAGTCTCCGCGCTCCGAGAAGAGAGAAAAGAAGAGGGAAGAATGTGAGGGTGAAAAAGTAAGGACATTTGGGGAGAAGGAAGAGAGAGGTGGTACGGATGCGAACTTTGATCGGAGTTATTACTGTTCTTTTCACAATTTTGAGATGATTGCTTCATCCTGAGAGACTCTGAGAAGCGGATGAAGAGCACAAACGATGAAACAATGAATGTCAATGACAACAGAGTAATTTAAAAATTATCCAACGTCATTGGACAAAAATACGCCGAATACTCTGAGAACATACTAGAGACAGAAGGAGAAAGAGTTGGAATAGATGAGAAAATAAGGGGAAATTATGGAGCATGACAAGAATATTCGATGACTACCGTAGCTAACCCTCTTCAAAGATTCCTACTAGAAACAATCTGAGTTCCAGCAGAGTTCATGATGAGACTGACAGAAATAGTTGAAGCGGCATTTCAATGCTTGAATTTACACAGAGATTGATTCGAATATTATTTTACCCGGTAGCAACACAGCGATTGAAACCCATCTCCGCTCTCACTTTTCCCCACCGCGTGAAACTCAACTCCACACGCTGATCCGATCACTGATCCTTCTCCTCATCCATGCTGTTCCTCTCTCCTTCCTTCTCACGACTCTTCTTTCTCCTCCAATCCTACCAGTCCATCAGGAAACAGATACCTTCACGTTTTTCTCCGCTCTCTCGTCCCCGAGCTCTCCCCGATCACCCCACTCTCTCGCCCTGTGCCTAGGGCGTCTGGCGCGTATCTGATGGCCGCGCGCTCTCTCACGCGTGGGGGGCGGGCGCGCGTATAAAAGGCGCAGGTGGAGGTGGAAAGACAGGACACTCGGATCGAGCTTCTCTACTCATCTAGCAATGGCTCGCAAACTCGTCATGGGACTGGCTTTGATGGCAGTCGCCCTAGCCGACCCCACCGGTGGTTAGTTACTACTTCTACTTTCTATCTTAGTGCTAGTACCTGGGCCATCAGATCATCTTACTGCTGAAAGCTACTACTTCTACTTTCCCATTGACCATCTTCTAGGCTCGCAGTCAAATTTCGATGCATTTTCTATTACTTTCCTTCAGTTCACTGTATCTTCTAGCCCATCTAAGCCTTCTGAACCACTTCGAAACCTCACCCTTCCAGAAGACATCGTGAACAACGGCGACAAGCGTCGTCAGTATGTCGCCCGCCCCGTGGTCGCAGCTGCCCCCGTGCTGCCCGTAGTGGCCGCCCAGCCTGCTGTGGTCGCCCCCGTCGGACAGTGCCCTGGTACGCATTTGCATCATTTACCATCTCTCGAACGCATTACTCGAAAGCCAAAAGAGCCAAAAGAGATCACTGATTGCACCTAGATCTGAACAATCTATCTCGCATTCCTCTTTCGAACATTCGCATTAGAATTAGTTTCAAGAGATCACCATTACCTCTACAGCGATCAATGAATAGTGCCGCCTTTACTCCCTTTCATCAAAAAGAACAACGTCAATGATCCCATCCTCCAGGCGGCCCCTCTCTCCCGATCGAGTGTGACCCCAAGAGACCGTGGCCTCAGTGCCCTCCCCAGTCGTACTGCTACGCCACCAACTCCGTCGACATCGGCCCCTACTTCTGCTGCCCCATCTGTGAGCATCACTTCCTCTCAAGAATCACTGATTTCGGTCCTGCATCGATGTCGAGAATCATCTGAACAGCCATTGCGGTTGATGCATCAGTTTGCACCTAATAGATGCAGCCTTACCTTAACCGTTCAGGGTCGACCTACGGAGCCGCGTGGAGACCGGCGACTCCCTTCTACAACTACGTCCCCCCTCCTCCCCCCAACTGGGGACCCGAGGTGAGCATTCCTTACCTATCAGACCTTCTCAACCTTCGATTCGCTTGAGCTTCACTCCATCTATTGAATTCAGAATATGAGAAGATTGTAGTGAAGTGTAGATCGATAACCCACCAATACCGTACTCTCAGCTCGGCCGTCTCGTCGCCAACTGGCCCTCGGCAGCCGTCGGCATCCCCGCCGCCTACGCTCCCCTGAAGGCCAAGAAGGTACGGTAGCTACGGTAGTCGCCTATCGACGACTGACTCGATTCCTTTAGTGATCCAGTATACTGTAGCGTGCATGATCTGACTTCCGCGCTGTTTCTCACGCAAACACACGCGTGTGTTTCTCTGTGTACCCAACAGGCGTGAAATGAGCCATTGTTTGATCTGGTGCCACTGAATAGTCTCTCTCCCTCTCCCCACTCTTCGCGCCTCGGGCCGGTCAAGGTGTTGGTGTAAGAGCTTCTCTCTTATGCACACATCCGGGAATCGGGAGTGAGGTGTTACTTGTGACACGCTGATACTTCTCCCTCTTCTGGATAGGATGAGGGGCGATGAGTCATGGACCTGACCTAGCAACCTGACACTACTATTCATCAACCAGCTCTTCCTATTCATAGTGCCTAGTTGCATAGGCGAATCATGCATCTGACCCAGTGACTAACCCAGCTCCTCTTTCAGCAGCAGAACTTCAACGCAGACGATGCCGAGGAGGAGAAGAAGGAGGACAAGATCGCTGCCTCGATCAACTCGTGGATGGAGAGGCGACGAGCTGTAAGTCCTTAAGCCTAAGCTTAAGCCTAAGCCTAAGCCTAAGCCTAAGCCTAAGCCTAAGCCTACGCCTAAGCCTAAGCCTAAGCCTAAGCCTAAGCATCCTTAACCTCACCCCATTCCAGTAAACGCCCGTCCCTGTCGACGCTGCTGCCCCTTTGCCACCGCCATAACATTATTTAGCCCGATTCCTGTCCTTCCCCAGAACTTTTCTATTCCGAAACGATATCCCCCTCTAGGCACCACTAAGTTATATAACTAGATTGCTACCAAACACAATGATGTTTGTACATATTTGAGAACTTCTCTTGTCTTGTTTCAGTCCTGATCGTGCTCGGCTCAGAGTCCTCTATTAGATTGACCCCCATTTGAGCGGTTGTCTGACCCTCTCCAATCCGCACGCTCTCTCGCTCTGTCTGACAGGTGATGTGGCTTGTGGATTAAGAGTCTCAGATGCTCATCCCCCTTCTTGCTTCGCCTTTTATATATTTGATGATCACAGCTATGCATAAATGCTTGTATTCAATCGAGTCCTGAAGGATACCAACAGGAAAGTCCCATAAACAGAAGTCTGTTCACTACACAGTCTTCACTATCATTTCCGTATTCCAGTAACAGGACTACGAAAAATTCACTTCCTTGGAACGTTTATAGTTCACACTTTTCAACTAGACAGACTTGAGAGCAACCGAAACTAACAATCTTGTGTCGTGGGGAGAAGGAAGGGCAATAATAGAGAATGGACTCGAAGTTGTCTCAGAAATAGAAGAAGTAACAGGAATAGGAGAACAGTCGGGAGGAAACCGGTGGGTTATGTACAGGAAAGTGCAGGAAGTGTGGGATTGTACCGGGAAGATTGGGAAATATCGAGGTGGTCTTGTGTGGCCTACGGTAGTTGTGTGGTGTGTGGTGCGAGTGTGATATGGAGTGTGGGTGGTGTACTGTAGGTATCGAGATGGTGCGGGTGGTGCAGTGGGAAACGGGGCAAGGTACGGCACGGTAGCCTCTACGAGTGGTGTTATTAGGGAAAGAGTAACAATAAATTGAATAGGGTAAATACGGTATGTATGGCTTTGTGTAGGATCCATGGCGGCTCCTACAGAGCCAGTGGCAAGGACTAGGCGCGGTCAGTGGGGCGTAAAGAAGCAATGCAACATGGCGAGATCAACAATTAAAGGGCGAATAATAATAATGGAAATAAAATCTGCAATGAATAATCACCAGACGGTGCACTTGTTCTCCGGGTTCAGCTTCGAGCCGAGTGGGCAACTGAAAAGAGACGATTATGCCTCGAATTTGGTCGAACTAATGAAAATATGAAAATTCAAGAAAAAAGGACGAATTGTACCTGAACGCATCCGCAAATGCGGGGAAGTTGGACAGCACTCCGATCACTCTGAATATCTCCGGTGAGTGCTCGTCTTGAAGGACTTGCTGGATTGCAGCAGCACGCGTTTTGTGGCCGCACCAGAACTGGAATATCACGAATTGTTTGACTCTACAAGGCTTATGTTTCACGATGTGTACTTAAAACAGTCGGTGTTTTGCCGTCGATGATTGGTTTATGCAGCTTGTATAAAGTAACTCACATTGGCATAGCTGAGGAAGAACACTTGGTCGTTGCTCAGATGCTGCAGACCGGGCAAACGGGGCTCCTCGGCGTCGGGTGAGGCGGAGATGTGCGCGCGGTAGGCCTGCAGATCAGTAGTCATTATCCTACCTCTAGGAATCTCCCATACTAGTCTCCTGCTTGCAGCATTCACTAAATATAACCATGTTTCGGCTGGTGATGATTATACAGTGCGTGCATTCGGCGAAAAGAAGGAAAGTTTGAAGGTGGAAGAAAGGTTGGATGGAGTGCGTACCCTGTACGCCTCCTTGACTCCTCCATTGTCGGCGATGTTTTCTCCGAGTGTGAGCTTGCCGTTGACCTGCGAATCATTTTCAATGACGATCTAATTTAACTCCATGGCAAATCATCAGAGATGCGGTCAGAAAGGTCTTCAGAGACTTTAGGAGATCACAGAACTGGAATACCCACCTTCATATCCGTCTCTGGGACGGTGTAGTTGTTGTACTGGCTGATGATGCACTGCTTGCGCGTCTCGAAGCCCTTAATTAACTAATTAGCTAGATTACTAATTGTTCAAATTACCTTAGCGGATCGCTCGTTCCACCAGTTGACGAGGTTGCCGGTCTTGTCGTATTGGGAGCCTGCAAACGAGCAGTGTTAGTGATTAGGAAGGGTGTCACCGGACAATCAGACTTTTCACTGCGATTGTGGGTTTATAGGGTGAAACATAAAAGATATTATTGAGTAGAGTCAACGAATTATTTTGACACATTTATGAACGCATACGTTTTAAGGTTTCTTCACATGATCAAAGAAGCGTTTGAACCCGATGGATTCCCATGATTGTTGTGAAAAAGTACTTAGTAGAGACCGCTTATCGAATATATTCGATATTCGAATGAGGGAGAATGACGCGTCATTCGATTCCCTCATTCGAATGGCCGGTTATTCGATTGACGAATCATTCGAATGATGAGAGTATTCGAATATTCATTCGAATGGATCATTCGATAGGCCAATCGAATGTCCATTCCTCCCATTCCCCTCCCCTCACTTCTCCCCACCACTCGCAACGACCGGTGAGACGGGCAAACGATTGGAGGAGTGAGGGAGGGGGAAAATCATTCGAATGACAAAGGATATTCGATTGAGCCATTCGAATGAGGATTTCAATATTTGATTCGTCATTCGATAGGCGGTCTCTAGTGCTTAGTCAAGCGTCTCGTGCCATTTGCTTACCCTGATCATCGAATCCGTGCGTTATCTCGTGTCCAATAACAGCGCCGATCGCGCCGTAGTTGATGGCCTGGAATTAGTTAGTTAATTAGTAAATTAATTAAACAATTAAATTTTACCTTGGGGAAGGACCCAGAGAAGAAGGGCGGCTGCAAGATGCCGGCGGGGAAGGCTGCAAAGATTTGTAATGAAGGAACACTCTTTAGGTCTTTAGGTGCATGACAAAGACTTTCGAAACTAGAAGTGCTCACTGATGCTGTTCTGCTCCGTGGAGTAGAAGGCGTTGACGACAGCCGGAGAAGTGGAGAACTCCTCCTTGTCGAAGGGAAGCTTCAGCTTGTTGAATTCCTGAGAAGAAATTGTTTTTTTGCTGATTTTTCTACTTTTCAACTCATTCTACTCAGAAAAGTGAGAAAATAATCACAAACCTTATCACTCGTGTACACAATAACCTTCTTCACCATCCCGAAGTACGTGTCCGTGAGCGAGATGTCGATCTGGAATTCGAATGTTGCGCCCAGCGAGACACTGATGAGTTTCGCCCTCTTTATCTATACTTATTGGAATGGTTGATTCGATTTTTCCTTCTTATTTTTATCCAAAAATCATGCATCAACACACTTTTAGTGGTGTTCCTTCGCTACTAAATCTTGCCTCTTACTGTTTCTGAACTCACATTCTGGTACTTCTCATCCAGCTTGGCCGGGTCCGTAATCAGTTCGGGATAGCCGATGAGCTGCACCATCGCATTTGCCTGAATCAGGGAAGGTTACGGTAGTTATCGATCGGTTACCGTACTTATCGCTAACTGAATTGGATACGGTACCTTATCGATCGCGATCTGCTTCGTGTCTCCGTCCATCCAGTCGTTTTCCATCACCAGGGAAGCGAACGAGGTGCGGATGTTGGCGATCATTGCCTGAGTACGGTAGATGAATACGGTATTCGATCGATAACTGACTACTTGCGGTTACGGTAGATCAATCGATAACTGAATACGGTACCTGTGCCTCCTTCTTGTCGTTCTTGTCGAAGTGCTCGCCGACGTAGAGGGCGCCCGCGGCCAGTGGGAAGAAGGTCGAGGGAACCTAAGAATCGTTTTATTGATTATTTTCGAAAATGAAACATTGTTGTAATCGTGCATCCTTTCGTTCTATGGACTTGAAATCTTTGTGAAGCACGACCTATTCGAATTTTTCCTCGCACTTCCATTCATTCTTGACCCTATAAAGGTGTTTGCAACCTCTCGCCCACCTGCGTGCACTCCTTCCACCTCGGTGATTGCATCTGCTGCCCGGACATGACGCGATTGAGTTCCTGCGAATGAGAGTAAGTGAGAGAAAGGTCATGACAATGTTTTGCGTCATAGTTGGATGGGGGGAGTAGGCGTCATGTCTGTTTCACACGGATCATTTACACTGATTCATATTAGCTGCTCAATTGAATCTTGCTGAGTTCTTCAATAAAATTCGTGAAAAGGGAGTTCACTCACATGTCGCACGTCCTCGTATCTATCATCCAGGTACTTGGTCATCGAATGGACGAGTCTCCAGAAGAGATAGTCGATGATCGTGCGAGTGTCCGTGACGGAGAGGAGGGCGGAGAGCTGAACAAGGATTATTCCCGATGTGATCCATACTATCTCCATAAGATCATCATGAACGCTCTCTAGAAGAAAACGGCCATGTTGCAAACGTAAGGATGCGATGTGTTTCACGTGCTTCTCTTGTTCCTCTGTGAACTAGGGATTCAATGTGTGGTTCGCCAATCGTTGAAAAAATAAGAATAAACCAACGAACCTTCTTCATGTACTCCACCTCGGGCACTATGATTTGCGTGTCGTTGCTGTAATTAATTAATTAATTGATATTAATTAATTATGCAAATTAATAATAGTTAACCATATTAGCAAATACCTCAGAATGTCATGGACAGATTCGGGTGCGATCAGCTTGAAGTAGCGTACCCAGTCGAGCTGCAACCACTCTGATTACTTCTGATTTTTCAAGCTCTACACTTTTTTCTGATTTTTCAATGGATTCGTTCAAGAAATTCTTTTTTTTTGTATTGCGAAATCCAATATTAGGACAGCCTTGGATTGCTTTGGGAGACAACTGATAGGTTCGCAAACCTGCGGCACGAGGGTGTACAGATCGGCGATGCGCATCTTGTTGTACAGTCGGGTGGAGTTGCGGCGATCGTCCTCTGGTGTGAGCATCTGTGATGGGTTTGTTCATGCTCTAGATCTATTTCAGAGCCTTTATCAGCAGTCTAGAGGACCCTACCGAACTGTGATCGAAATGTGTTTCAAGTGATCGAGAAATAACTCATTGAAGTTTCAATTCAATAGAGCGACGATGCGCTGTTCTCATCAAACATAAATCAATTTTCTTAAAACAAAGAGCAATTTTAATCACCTCCGCCATTTTCTTCTCGAAGGCCAACGTCTTCTGGATCGTTGCGTTCATCGCCGCAGTGCCGTTGAGACCGGCGTCACCGACGATCAGCATCGCCGTCTTAATTAATGAATTAGTTAATCAGCTAATTGTGCTAATATATTTCGTTGTTATTGTTGTTGTGTTGATCTTGTTTTGACACCAACCTTGTAGAAGAACTTCTCAAACGCAGCCATATGCGTGCCGAACATGGTGTTGTTCAGATAGTAGTCACGCGAGCCGCGACCGAGGGAGAGAGAACCCTGGTCAACCTGGAATCATTGAGAATGAGAGTTTTGTAGGGCACGAATTGTTTCATGTAGTGCACTGTATTGTTTATACAGGAATCTAAGGAACGATTCCGAATGGGCAGATTATTTAAAAGATGTAAAATTCGTGCTTCGTTCCCGGAGCGAAACCATATCATGTGACCGAAACAATGTTTTTGCCAAGTTTGGTATTACATCCCTTGCGTGGGAAGATCAGATGCTGCTCTGATTGCCTTCAATTCACAACTCTCAAGAATCATGAGTTCAGAAGAGCGCTCCTGTCAAGTGATACAGTAGGATTGTTTGCTTGGCTAATTTCGAGACGATTCCATGCGTCCAACCACCAATCAGCCCCATAATCTCGTCGATTAGCATCACTTAGCAGAGGAGACACAACCCATACCTGAATAATATTCCTCGTCGTGTTCTTCGCATCCGCATACACGTACGTCCCGAAGAAGACCTCGTTCGCGTAGTCGTGTCTGAATATTTTGGTATGACCCAATATTACCAAGCAATATTGGCTCAAAATGTGCAATTTTCAACAGTTCCAGTATTCTTAGCATTCTAGTGCAAAAAATGAATAAATTTTCATAGAGCATTGGGCTCAAGGAGCAAAGACAAAATGATATCTCACCTCGCCTTCCCGAACACGGCAGTCAGATCGAGTCCGTCCGCCTTCCACGCGTCGCCCATCATCAATGGCCAGCCGCCCAGGGATTTGATCGCCTCGAGGACAGGACTGAAAGAATCTTCCAATCTATGTTTCGCAAGATCGAAAAATGGTCATTTCGAATTCCAATTCAATGCGATTTGTGCTTCCGCTGATAAAAATCACTTTTCGAAGGCAATAGGCAAAACATTGAGCGCCCAGCGTGCGAAATTTATGTTGTGTTTCCGTTGGTTGTCAAATGCACATGTGGAGCTCAACTTCAATTCCATTTGGACCAGTGCTCGTGAAAATCACTTTTTTGACAGCAACAATGATAAAACTAAAAGACTAACGTGGATCGAATCTGCTCCAACTCGGTCACGTTCATGCAGATCTTGTACGCTGTCTTGGCCATGCGAACGGAGCGAGACGGATGGGAGACGTCGGACTCGAGGGAGACTGAAGAGATTGTTATGGGCGAATGTTATTTCTATACCGCTTTCTATAGTCGCTTCCTTGAATTGGGTCATCGAAGAGGACAAGGGGAACAAACGTAAGACTAACCTCTGAGCTGTTGCCTCACGATGTCTCTCACGTAAGTGAACGTGCCGTAGACCGCGGAGTCGTCCGGAATGGGGTGCGCGTAGTTCCATTGACCTGCGTTCGTAATCGTTCTTCTCTCAGGATTATGTTTCAATATCAAGCTAAACGTATCATTTGAGTAAGACTTGGATTGACCGCAAGCATCGTTTGTAACGTCAAAAACAGAACCTCTTGAAAAAAAATATAGAAAAGAAACACGAACCGCAAGCATACTCGAAGAAGTTCTCGCACGGGTCCGCCGACGTGTTCATTGCGTCCATCTAAATATTGATTAATTAATATCTATCACTAATTAACTAATTAGCAAATTAACTAATTACCAGATAATTAGCCGCTCGCACACAGCCGGCAGTCGTGCACACTTTGGGCTCCGGCTTTGCAGTCGTGGTCGGGGGAGTCGTCGGAGGCTCAGTTGCTGCAGGAGCTGCAGTAGTCGAGTCGGTCGGCGCCTCGGGTGTAGTCGTGGTAGACATGGCGGCCATGGCGGCATTGGAAGCGTTGGCTTCTGAAATTATGTACTGATGCAAAATTCTGTTGTTCACTGCAGTCACCCGGTTGAATAAACAACTTCTGAAATATCATAGCAGCAGTGCATAGCAGCTCTGGTGTGCCGCTTCAATTATTTTGGGGGTTTCCCAAGTTGCCTCCGGGCTCGATTCCTACTTGAGGCTTCACACCTATGGGTAAAATGAACCATAAGATACCTGTTCGATTCACAGAAGTCACATTACGTCCTAGTTGCGCAGTGCACAAAGGTAGCAGGAGTAGTAGCAAGAACATAGCTCTGACGACTGGTGGAACAACGGTGGTTTGGGCACAGCAGGTACGACTTTGTACTATCTCTCTGTTTGCCACTGTCTGTGTACAAAAATCTCGCTC
Source organism: Pristionchus japonicus (assembly GCA_900490845.1). NCBI lineage: Eukaryota > Metazoa > Nematoda > Chromadorea > Rhabditida > Neodiplogasteridae > Pristionchus > Pristionchus japonicus. The sequence goes on from LS501819.1 coordinate 266,463, forward strand.
AATCCCGATAAAACTCAACTGACTGCTCGTTTTTGTACTGTTTCTGTTTGCGTGTGCTATTGTTTTCGAGGAACTCTTCAGTTTGGGCTATCTTTCTGTTCAATGCGAGCTGAATGATCAACTCTCGATTCCATCTGCCCGGCTTAATGTTGAAATCATCTGACAAAGGTGCTTTTTTACGTGATATTTCTGTTTGCAAACTCGAAGCCGCTTTCTCCTTTCACTTTATCAAACCACTTCAGTATTGCTGAACCTTTGCTCTAGTTCTAGCGCGGATTCCAAGAGTTGGCAGCACGTGCACTCCTGCAGAGTCAGTTTATTCCAACTCCCTGACTCCGCTCATTTTTCACGGTCTCCATTGTTGAGAGGCAAAAGAGCGTGGGAAACGGTGAGAGTCAGACCAGCTCTCACGCTCTTTCCGATCTCTGGTCTACGGAAGTGTAAACTGCCGACGTGCAGTAGTGGAAAGTGAGGGGGAGTAGCACTATCAACAATGCAGCAGCTACTTCGGAATTAAGCATACGTAGTTAGCGAATTATACGTAGTAGCCCCTTCATTTCACACGCCCATCATGAGTCAGCCGAATGCGGCGTTCTGCACGACTCTCGCGCTAGTGCAAATTTGCCCAATATTTCCATTAGTCACGTGCGGCAAACTGCGCCATCAGGACGACGATCACGATTCCCACATTTTCCTATGTGAAGTCTCTCATTTTCAGTAGCTAGTAAACTGCGGCGTTCTGCACAACTTCAGCGCTAGTGCAAATTTGTCCAATATTTCCATTAGTCACCTGCGGCGAACTGCGCCATGAGCACGACGATCACGGTTCCGCACAGAAGGAGGATGAGAATGACGATGAGGAGGAACTTCTCGAGGAACGAGCGGATCCGCCACCATTGAGAGATGCCCTGAGGATGGAAAACAATTACAAAAGGCCATCGTATTTGAAAGAACACCTTTTTTTTATCATGAAATAATCGCCAAACAATCGCTGTTTTCTGAGGCGTTCAACTCAAATGCTGATTGTGAAGCACAAGGTGATGAAACTAAAGAGAGATAAAAGGTACAAACAATATAGCTACCTTCGACTGCAGCGGCTCAGGCATGACAAACGAAGCAAGGAGATCAATCTTTGATGAGGGAGGAACAGTTTCGGGAGGGGCACAGTATCGACTCGAAGGGATTGTACAGATTGGAGTCAATCACACTTCCTCCTCGATCGTTCACTGACTACAGAAGAAGGGGGTGAAAAGGCACGAAAGGGATGACCACTTTCCCCTCTTTTTCCTCCTCTCCCCTCGAAAATATCGTCGCGATCGCTACTGAATACTGCATGAATCGGCCCCCAAACGCGATCGTCGACTCTCTCGATATTGCCTGCTCTCTCGCCGGTTAGACTGAGCTAGAGATCGTGAGATGGGGAGAGGATCGCTCGAGGAGCGGAAGAGGAAGATTAAACGGGGAGGGCGACGAACGCGGGGATTATGCCGTTTTCGTATGATCCGTGACAATGATGATTGTTTCGTGAACTGTGGAGGGTAAATACGCGAAAAAGATTCGAACTTTGAGTTATGTTTCACGAGGCGCTCAAGAAAATGTTCGTATTCGCAGAATCAATGATTACGCTCTCCTCCTTCGGTTGCAAAACAAAGAATCAATTTGGCAGAAAGGAACCCACCCTAGTCACGGCGCAGCTTTCAAACATTGCTGCTGATACTGTAATCAGTCTCGAACAGGCCCGAGGTGAGCCCATTGCCAGCGAGATCGATTGACTATCAGGATCAGGATAGAGTAGAGAGTTAGAGGTGGCTACTGATAGTGCGGAGCGAAACTGTCAGAGGTCATATGAAGAAAGATAATGAGAAATGGAGAGAGTCAGACGTTTGCCGGTCAATATTTGCCGCCCAGCAGAGTAGAGTAGCAAATCACAACAGCGCACACCGGAACAAATAGCGCACAGATATTGATACCGAGGAAGAGAATGAGGAACGGTTACTCATCAAGTGAAACACCTAGCTTCAATCGCATACCTCAGTCATGTCGATAAGCGCATCCTAGAAGCAAGAAGAAGAAAAGAAGAAGAAAACAAGCGCGTTTCCATAACTCATGTGGGAATAATAAGGGAAGCTCCAATTTCGAAACTCACAGCGGTCACTTTGCCCGACCGGTACTTGACTCCGGCGAGGGTCGAACTGCCGGCTGGCGGGCATTCGGTCGTGGTGGGGGCGTACGGCGTGTCGAAGCAGGGAGAGCTGGAACTGGAGAAGGAATTATGTTAGAGATGAAATGCCAATGCAATTGATCGCATTTTTCGGGGAAAACTCATGAACAGCCCGTGAAACATATCTGAATCGTGAGTTTTCAGAGGGTCATCAAGTGTGAGGGGAAAAAAGCTTACCTAGGCGACGGCTCAGTGCCGTCCATGTTGATTAGCTGCATCTGGCTCTCATTCGGTGCCATACCTAAAATGAGATTCAACTTCTTGTCTTCCAAATTATCCTGAATAATTTTTAGAGATAAATGCCGAAGTGCAATCAGTCATCTCGCTCGTAGAGACTTCTCATCTCCTTTTGAAACATATGATCAAAAGGGCGCTCCTGCACCTCTCCAGACTACAGTATGAAAATGATTTGAGTTTCAGTGATTCCCTATATGAAATGGTTGCTCGTAGATCTGTTGATAAATAATGGTTGGTGGTTAGGGAGATATTAAGAAAGGTACGTAGCTGAGAATGAAACTTACGAAGGGTGACGTAATCCGGCGGGTTGAACACTGGCATCGAAGTCGTGGCTGATAGATGTGGCTGATCCTCCTCCAAGGGGATCACTTCATCCCTGGAAACCGTGATTTCCTCCGCATTTACATCGATAGGTACACAAAGCAAACACGAAGGGGCAGAAAACTGTCGATGTTGACTTCGACGGTTTCCCTAGGAGTCAACACAACGTTGCTTCGTTTTCTACCGCGAAACAGCGGTCGATGCATAGAGAAATGGAGAAATTCAAATACAACTTTGAGCAAGTTGGTTGAGGTTACAGAAGAACGAGATCGAATGGTTTCAAGCCGCGCATGAACATGAACTCGTGATGATCAAATCCGATTACACGCAACTACAGAATGATGTGCACTGTAACAGTTTTGAGTACGAGACTGTCAGAATCTATCTCCTCGTTCACAAGTTTAAAATTCGAAATTCGGATAATCGTCTCTTCAGCTTACGCGCTCTCTCGTCTCTCTGACGAAAGAGTGTTGGAAATGAAGAGACGGCGACCCAGCACTCTCCAAGTCGTATCAATAGTAGGAACCAGGGAGTCGAGCAATCATACTCGAAAGAGAGACATATGGTAGTTGTGAGTAGCAGCGTAGGGGGATTCTGGAGCCGGCCGATTACTACCGGAAGTCCGGCCCAATCGGAAGCGCAATCGGGCGTGGAATGCGAGATTATGCCAAACCATGACTGACGAGAGAGCACGCGGAATTGAGAGAGCAAGAACGTTGCAAGATTGAGTAGGCTGAATTTCTCAGCACTGGTCACGCGAATTCCCTGCGTTGAGAATGAGAGAAAATCTGGCGATGAGGACTCTCTCACTTCCCATGGTCTCTCGCCGAACAAGAAACAAAAATGATAATCCCCGAGCTGTCAATCATTACCGGTAAAGCGTGTCACCTTGTGAGAGATTCTCACAAGATAACGATTACAGGCTTCGGTGATAACGTAGAGGAATGATTTCAGAGGAGTATAGTTCGAACTATTCTTGGCTTGAGTACAACCTCTTTATAGTGCGTCACGCTAGGCGAACGTTGAATAGAGACTATTCCAGGAACATCAGCATCTGGATGAATGAGACTAGATAGATGGGCCAACTACTCAATTCATCCATGAATCCTCAATGAATAATAGATGGTGCTTGAGTGGCAGCTGATATTTTATGTTTGCCAAGACTGAATAATTCCTGAGAATTTCAATGGGGATTCGCTGAATGCGAGAAGCTCTACCGTACCGAAGCTAGTGTGAATAGTAGTATGAAAGAAGACCAAGGGCCAACTCCATGAAACGGAGCCTCAACTATGCATGAACTACTGCTACTATGCAAGTTCGACTAAACTTCGGAGTCGTGAAGCGTGACGAATGCATGATACTGGCTGTTTCGCTGTGCAGGAAGCATCTTTGACCGAGCCCGTAATTTGAACTCTATTGAAGGCCAAGCATCAACTTTGCAATTAAGAGCGCGCGATGGAATAAACTCGGTCCGTAAGCGCGACAGAGGAAATAAAGCTACAGTGAACTCTCGCATATACTATCCACTGACTGAAGTCGTGGGCGAGTGGGGAAAGAAGAGGGAAGGATAGTTTACAGAATTGGCTACGGTTTACACGCCCACAGTCTCCCATGACTAGAAGATAGCAGAAGAGTTGGAGAGAAACAGACAGTGAAAGACCGAAGAAAGACCGTGGGAAAACAGGAGCGTGTGCCTTCGGAAATTAGCTAAGATTTCCGGCCCAGAACCTCTACCGAGAAGGAGGCCAGAGAATACTCGACAGCACGCTATTTCCCCCCCTGTCTTTAGCCGCCTCTGAATGCTCTCTCTTCTCAAATCGATGAGGCCTAGTGACGAGAAGGGAAGGCACGAGACTGGGAATGGCAACAGAAGGAACTCTCCTTGTTTTCCATGATCTCTCGTCTTTCTGACCTCCTAGAGATCAAGCAGAATGGAGAGACATCTCCCGTATTTTCCCGGAGCCCCTTTCCCTTCCCAGTCTTCGTTCTTTCTACTACTGAACTCATTTGCCTGGAGTGCTGTGTGTATCGGGGAAAGATCCAATAACGCAAATGGAGAAGCGAATGCATAATTCAGTGGGAGATTCGCTTTATTACGAGGAAGAGGGGAGGGGGAATGGGGAGTAAAGCTTCGAGAGGGGCGAAAATTCGACGAGGAAGTGTGAAAGTAGGCACGAGTGAGCGTGAAATTAGTCCATCTGCCCTCTAAAAGGGAGACGTCTCGTTCGGAGAAACGAGCGAATGTGAAAGGCACTGACATGAAAATTGGACATTTCGACGAATGTGAAGGAAATGCAAATAAATTAGAGGGACTGGGGAAATATGAGAATTCCTGAGGGTCTCATTTCTCACAACGGCAACAATGGTGCGTAGGAATCATACATCGTGAATTATGAACGGCAATAAGTCTCCAAAACGTACTATGAAAAGGCTTACAAAACGAGGTGTGTGAGTTGGAAGGGGGTGAGCTGAACGACGGGGAATCCTCTACTCGATTACGTTGTCGCGCACCATTCGTAGCTGTTGGTGGTAAGAGTTCTTGAAGACCTGCAATTGAGGAAATTAGAGACGTTAGGAGAAGACCGATTCAGAGGAAGATCTTTGATGATGGAACTCCAGGAGCTCTGATTCCTGATTGAGATTCGCTAATAACTGTTTATTTTCGTCAGAACTTTTGCTTCCGTTCCTTCCTGTGGATCTGCGAAAGAGGAATTGGAGCTTAAACGTCGAACAGTTTCGATCGTGGAAGATATCTGAGCTTTTTTTTAAAAATTCCGTAGAGTTCTAACTCACCGTGAAAGCATCTTTAGGATTTTCTAGGGAATATCAACCTATTTCGTTATGGTTCCACAAGTTCGCGTGCGCTTTTTTTCTTGTCTTGACTCTAGACTCAATAAGAACTAAGCAAGTGCACGTTTTTGACAACATTATACATGGGCAAAAACTCAATAAGTATTGCAAAAGAAATATCATCACATCATCATGATTCCATCCATTGGTGTACACCTTCTCTCCATCGGCGTACGCAATGCGAGAGGTGGGCTGGAAAGGAGTATTTTGTTGCTGGATAACCCACTTCATCGAAATCTTTCGTTTCAAATTGTTCACTCCTAAAGGAGTTTGCGAAACACAACAGAGAAGTGGAGCAATATTTTCCAGCTCGCACAGAAATGCCTACGTGCTTTCGAGAAACCATTTCTTGCTACACAAAAACTTCCGTTCTAGAATACAATGAACGATGATGGCTCCAAAACACAGCGTTCTGACTCCCATTCATTTTTCCAGACAAGGGTGAATGAAGGGATTTTCTTTCTGAATTGAAGAATGCTGCGAAAGCAACCCCCACCTGATTGCACACGTTGTATCCTACAATGTGGTCGGCTGTCGATGCAATCGTGTAGATGTGCTTGCCCTCGTAGCGAGAGTACGAGTTGATGTCCTGAAGACATTTCATTTTTTAGGAATTGAGAACGAAATACTGGACAATTGTCCCTGACTGTTGATTCATCGCTAAATGGAGTCTGCGAAACATAACCGAACTTTTGAATTGGGATTAATTCACGCACATTCAAGAAGGTCGACTGCTGTGGACAGTTGCCCGAGTACAGCCCGTTCACCTGAATTTTTATTTTTTAAATATGTTTTTTTGAAAGAATTTATGAATTGTGCAAAAAATAGGAACTAACCTGATTGCAGAGAGGAATTCCTGGAAGTGCACAGCCTGGAATCGCGATGCCGCCAACCTTCAATTTTAAGTTTACTAGTTTACACTCTCATAGTTTATTCTGGATCTATCTACAGAACAAACGTGACTCTGTGAAATTTTTAAAATTCCAATTTTCCTAATGGCCAATTTGCATTCTAACTATCGCCTTTCTTCCTTTCTCCATTCTCCCCTCCCCTCCCCTCTCTCTCCCCTTCTCTCTTCGCCCTCATTCCTTCTACGATGGCGGCTCGCGGGTGGTTGGCGGCGACTCTTCTCGCCCTTGTTTTGATAGGTGAGCTCTCGTTTTACGCACGTTCCAACTACTCTAGTATGCTTGCCAAAGATCTCAGGTTAGGTTGATCTGATTAGAGTTGATCTTTGATCATTGATCTCTCTCAGGCTGCTCCCTCGCCGGCGGCTTCAAGTGCTACACGGGAGAGATGATGGACAAGGAGAAAATGGAAGCTAGTGAGGATGATCTTTGATCCTTGGTCTCCCTTTCTCTAGAGGCGTGGCTTGGTTTCTGATCTTTGATCTCTCGTTAGACGATCCGACGTGCGAGGGCGGCGTGTGCAAGCTGGTGATACAGTACAACGGCATCAAGCTGAACAGCATCAAGTCGATCACCGGTGAGGGGCGGAGCTTGGTCTCTGATCTTTGATCTGTGAATAATTAAGAAGATAATTAGGACTAATTAGTCCATTAATTAGCTCTTTTCAGGCAGTTGCGAGGCCTCGGGCGAGACGGGCTGTTGGAAGTACCAGGGCGATCACAGAGTCCGTTAATTAGTTAATTATTTAGCGCTTAATTAATTAATTAATTAATTAATAATTAACAAATTCAAGGCCGAATGCCTGTGCAAGCTGGACCACTGCAACTCGAAGGAGAACCAGGACCGAGCGGTGAGCTGATCTTAGATCTGTGATCGTTTTTCGAAATGATCATCGATTTTGCAGATCAAAAACGCGATCAACCACGCGGACGGGCGCAGTCAAGGCGCATGGACACTGCTCGCAGCGATCCTCCTCTTCGCCATTCACCACAATTCACGATGATTGCAATGAACCTTTCACTATTTGAGTTGTGTCGAGCATTGCATGGGAAACAAGGAGTACAGAGATGGGCGAAAACTCAGTATTTCTACGATATTGCTCAGGATATTGAAAAGAAAAACCTGCTGCGCGACTCCGTGGTTCGGTCCGGCCACTCCAACGTAGGTGTCCACGATGCCGGTCAGAGGAGCTCCCAAGTCCTCGCCTGTGTCTACGCAGCGACCTGGAGAAAGTGCATGGATAGCATGATTGGAAAAGTGCGAATAGCTTAGTGATCGGATATGTTTCATCACATCTAGATAACATGAAAAACTGTTTCTTGTTTGATTCATGGAAATTGAAGTTTTTGAAAATACCCATAAACAGAGTTCACCTCCCAGAATAGCCTTCCTTGAGATGGGCACTCCCAGGGAGTACGATACCACGTCCACCGCCCTTCCCGTGTAGAGACGAACGGAGACAATGAGGGCTCGGACCTGGATTGAGAGATCAAAGATCATTTTTGAACATTTGATTGAGTTTCAGAGAGTGCTGAACAGTTGGTGTTTCTAGGCATTTTGATTGCAGGTTAGGTGAGATTGGAAAAGCTCAAAATAATTAGACTGACCTGTTTGACGTATTCGCACTTCATCGTGTACTGCGTCCACTTGAGGGCGTCGCCCTGCGAGAGAGATCAAAGATCAATTCTCATAAACCGAACGCATACAGATAATTTCAAGCGGTTGTTCTTTCCGGTGTCTCAAGATACCTGAGCCCCATTGAAGTACGTTGTTCCATACAACTCTGCATCAGTGTACCCTTGTGACCTGCAAGTTATCGATTTTCTTAAAGATATCTTGCGTAATTCGTGATTTGTAAATGATCCGAGAACCGGATTCGATCCGGCTCTCGCAATAGGCGCCCTATTGCCCAATCGGACTATTGAGCAAGACGATAGGATGTGTCATTTGGCCCTTTCTCAGTGAGGATCTAATCTATTCCATCGGAACAATGTTACACTGTTTGCAAGAACGGTTCGTCACGCGTTCGCAGAAGGGCACTTTTTCGGATGAAAAGATAGCGGAAGTAGCAAAAAAACGAGTGGGCGAGACGGAATAGTTCAGCTTTCATTGTTTTCAAGTAGGTTCATCATCATGCTCCACAGAAATAGAGCATGTAAAAGTCTCACTTGAAATGATCCGCGGCCCTCTTCATGATCTGTCCCGCAGTATCAGACACTCCATGGACAAAGACAACAGGATGATGTCGAATGACGTCATCATCATTGACTTTCCCTCCGAACGCTCCCTTTGCTCCCAGGTCTTTCCTGAAAAATTGATCTTCAAGCTCTTGAGAGGTCAGATATTCAGCCTGCTCAGAAATCGCATACAGTCTATTCACAGCTCTCATTCGATACGTTCTTTACCTTTTTGAACGCTCTCAGTTGAAAACTGAATGTTTTGGTCTATATGAAGAGCTGGGAGATCGAGCTTACCTCTCCAACTGATCCTTGATGCCTCTATTGTAGTATGTTTCGAGCCACCGCACGAAATGGTACGAGAAATCGGCGCTTGCGAGGGAGGCGAAGAAGAGGAGAAGAACGAGTGATAATCGCATCTGCAAATGAGTAATGGTCGGTCTGGAGGAGTGCAGTCGATGACTTGGGGCCATGTGACAAGGCCATCGGATGAATCAGAAGTGCGTAGGGATCGTATGCTGATGATGATAGCATGCGCATGATTCAACTGAGGAAAGGCGAAATATCGAGAATCTGGGTACTTCGGAGCAAAATATTTTTTCTTCGAGAAAACTCTGGAAATGGCACGCAAACAAGAGAGTAATCTGAACCTTGGTTACGGAGATTAAAATAAAGAAGATAATCAGATACAGAAGTGTTCACAATTCCGGCAACACTAAAGTGCGGAACGGTTAATCTCAATGGCAAAAGATACGTGGAAAGTAACCTGCCGATAGGAGATCTCAACTAGCTTTTGCCCCTTCCTCCTACCTTTCGCCCTCCTTTCCCCCTTTGGCTTGCCTGCCTATCTCGGATCCCTTTCTCAGCCGCACTCTCTCGCATTCGCTCTTTCTCTGTGTCTCAATTGAGCGCGCAACAAGTTTGGAGTGTCTAATCGACCGAGCTATTCTTTGGATTTCTCTAACCCACATGTTCCCTAGCCGGCCAGGCAAAGTGAGAGACCGAACTTCGCGAAGAGAGGAGAACTCCGGATCGCCCTATTGTGTTGTTTCTTCGAGTTGACAGGTTGGAAATGCAGTTTCAATAGCAATTGAGGATCATTGGAACTCCGTTTCGTTAATATTCTTCATTACACTTTTTTAAATCAATGAACTTTATGCACAAGGTTATTATCGATTATTTACACACGAGATATCAGGTAATTCAGAGGCTAGCTCAATATCTTCATCCTCTCTCCTCCTTCAAACGGCTTCCTTCTCCTCTGCCATCCTTCTCAATCTCGCTACGGTCGTTGCTAGCTCGGCCACCTGTGAATTGATTTGTTATTTTTGCAGTTGGAAGGCTCGCGGCATTGTATAAAATCGACTCTCGGATCGGTTATGCATCCAGTGAAGCATAACCGATCTTGAAATAGCAAATTGCTTGCCTTTCCATAGAAAACAATTGGATCGAACGGCTCGCTCTCGTTCTTGGAGCGAAGATGCGTTGATGGAGTGGTGGGATGTTCACGAGGTTCGAGCTGAAGATTGATCTATTTCGATGTGCACGAAAAAAAAATAGATTCATGCTCACCTGCACTCCTGCCTCAGACTCCTTCTCTCCCCTTACTCCTTCCTTCTCCTCCTCCTTTCCACTCGCCCTTCGGTGTCGGAATGACGAGGAATGGTCTGCATTTAGTTGTTGGAATATTGAAGTCTCTTCTTCATTTCGCACATTCTCTCATACTAGACTGAGAGAAATTTGTGAGTTTGCAAAGGGACATTGTTTTCATTGAGACTCCGTTGATAGTGAGTGATAGTGGGAGTCAAGTAAGCAAAGGGTAAATGATAGTTATGTGTGATTGTATCGGGAAGGGTCTGTTATTGATGCGGTATTTGAGCACGGAATTTGCGCTGTTGATAGGACTAATGCATACTCACGTATCGTTTGATGACTATTATTCTAAGAAATTGTGGCGAATTGAGTTCAAATCTATCACACAATACATACGGCGATTCGGGATCGAAAACAAGAAACTAAAAGCTCACCAGCATTGATCTTGTTGAGATCAAATTGCGAGAAGAGATCACTGGGCAGTGTCGGCTTGGCCGGGAAGGGAGGAGAGGTCGGAATCTGACAGGGTCAAACGATAATCAGAGATGACTACAGTACCAACTCTCTGCTTCGGGTCCTTCCCCAGGAATGTGACCCCGTTCATGATTGTTAGGCCGCCGGGAATGACGGTGCGCTTTGCTCTCTGCAGGACTTTTTGGATCATATCTTCTATGCTCCTAAGACGCACCATTCTCTCGCCTCTCTCAGTCCGATTGATCCTAACGAGCGAGACCCCGTTCATGCCAAAGATGCTGCTGGGAACGACTGTGCGGCGGGGTCTCTGAGGTGCGGGGATCAGATGGTGCTAAGGTGCTGGGAACCCCAGGACAGATGGAATTTGAGAAAGAAGGACTGCCACTCACATTGAACGTCTGCTGAGGCACGCCACACTCGAGGCAGAGGCGAAGTGAGGTGCAGATCTGAGATTTTGCATTAGTTCCGCGCTTATCATCACTAATCTTTCGAGAGTTATTCTTTTCGACTGGCAATTGCGCATTTATCAGCTCTACACTACGCCCTCATATTTACGATTGCAATGAAGCATATTTGTTCTAGAACAAATAAAGAGCAAATATTTATAAATAAGCGAACCTCGGGTCTCGGCTCGAGTCTCTTCAGCTGGTCGTAGACGCCGCCGAGGATCGTGTCCGCGATATTGACACATATCGCCTGAATTGGACTGTTCGATGAGTTGGCTTCATAGTTGACCAGCAGTTGCGGCGTCCCTTTTTTGACCATGAACTCCAGGTCATTTTCAGAAAATGTCGCCAGCGTCGTGGACAACTACGCTTAGCATGCACATGATCAAATGCTACATTGATCAGCATGAAACGCGTTCAATGAATGATCAGGTGGTCAGAGAACTTGCCTGCAGCGTCGGCTCCGGTATGAACGTCCGACAGAGGTTGTCGAGTTCCTGAATTATTGTTGTATTTTCAGGAGAAACAGCTGGGAGCATTGTCGCATTGCATCTGCGGTGAACTTACTCTAGATCTGGAGCACATCAGAAACGAAAAAAGTAGCTCACTTTCTTGAACGGCTCGTTCTCAATCACATTATCAAGCGTTGTGATGATGTCTTTGCACCGATTGCAGAGAAATTGGAAGACGTCCTCTGAAATGTATTATTAAATATTTATATTAAATTTAATTCCTTGAAATTAATGTAATTACTCACCAACAAATCCGAAAATGCCTTCAGCCTGGGCGTTTGCAGGTTGCGCGAGCAATAAAGAAGCAAGTAAGACCGCGATCAACTTCATCTGAGTTAGGATAAGATACCGTAATCTGGAGTTACGATAACACCAATGACCTACCGTAGTTCTGCTGATCGAGAACTGAACCGACCGACAGATCCGAGGGCGGGACGACCTCTTATATTTGGCTAGATGATAGCACTCCAATAAACAGAAGAAGGGGAGAGGCGAGGGCATATTTTGACGGTCTGACGGCAGGCACACACCATTTTCGCCACAATTCTATTGATTCCATAGGGCATTGTGCAGGTCAGACTAAATGTAAAGTCTTCCGTTTGCTCCATGGTGAATAAAATTGCATTGATAGTTGTTCAATGCAGAAAGGGCAGCAAGATTAATGGAGTCGCTTTCGATTGTGTTTCAATCGTAGTAGAAACGAAGGAAAAACGCTATTGAACGATTGTCCGCACAATTTGAAATGATAATTATGAAAGACCATTGCGAGATTTAGACGTCTCCAAAATTTCATTTCTCAGTCGTTCACAATACACTACTCCTCCATTCTGCGCACCTCAGCACTCTGACTTTGCCCCTCGAGAATCTCGATGACACTGTTATTTTCCTCTTCTTACCTCAAAAGTTAATCTGATAAGAATCCGACCTCTCAAGAATCATCACAATGAGATTATTCGAGTCAGCGCGAGTGAGTAATTGATAGTTTTCGAAATTCCGATCGATGTCTCTTCATTTTGCATAGTCTCCCGTCCCTCTGACCTCTGAGAGAAGATTCGGCTAACCGCACGCGAATTTTTAGTGAGTAATCACCACCCAGCTGCTCAAACAGAAGAGATTCCGGAAAACAGCTCTCAAAACGGTCGTTTATTGACGCCAAAACGGTCCAGTTACGGGATAACAAAGGCAAATCACAGATATTTAGGTGAGGTACTCGTTATAAATGCAGTACGATATAGAAAAAGTGATCAAAACAACTAGAACTCGGTCTTCTTAGCGTGATCCACGGTGGATACTTCAATCCATCCATCACCAATCGTCACACCGGCGAAAGAAGAGCCAGCCATGGCAAGGGCGACCGAGACCTTCCATTCGCCCTGAAATATTAATTATCAAACGTTCCATTTTTATGTTTCCACAATAATTTTGATTTAGTTCAAAATAAATGCGATCGTTAGCGTCATATTCCTATCATCTGCTGCCTTTTTTTGCATAGGCTATACAATACTATTTGGATATGTTTTCGAGGCTTGCGATCTCAGGGAAACAAACCTCAATATAGGGATTGTCCTGTCTGATCATCGGCTTCATGTCGGACCAGTCTCCGGGAAGTTCCCTGCAGAGAGATCATCGATAATTTTTGGTTGGTTTGTTCAACTGATCTGGCTGTCGTTCTGAGAATTCAAATGTTAGTACAAAAAGGTCGCATTTTCACTTCCTGGTACGTGGAAATAGGCAAGTGCATGATCAATAACTGACAGGATATCGTAGACTCCCTCCCGTTGGAATTTCTTGAATGCGGCGGGCGAGGCAAGTGAGAAGAGGTCGACATTGCTGGAATTGCCACGTGTTTTCAATTTTCTTGTTATCTCCATTTTACGCACTCTCTTACTGCTTAGAGGAACAAGAGAACATCAGAAATAGAGAGTAGATGTGTTTTGCATCACAGTTTTGGCTATTGTTTTGTTTGATAGTATCGGTTCCGTTCCAAAACAACGACCGTCGCAAACAATGACCTGGTTTTGCCGATTGGGGGTGTTTCAAGCGATTCTAAGAGCGAATTCATAACCCATAGAAAGAAAAACCCAATAATAATGAAAAAAAGCAAAAACTAACCACAACTCGTCTCCGACGAACGCGTTGGCGCTCTTGCCGTTGAGGCAGACCTGCAATGTACATTTATCGCTCACTAAATCAAGTATGCAATTTTGTTGGAGGAAGTCACATTTCATTTACTACAAGGGGATTTTTATCCTCACCGTTCCGACGAACATGGAGTTCTTCTCGAGGTTGAAGTGGAGATGCGCGGCGCCCACGATTGAGCCCTGCTTCTTGACCCGAATCTTGCCTGGAATAGTCTCACACTCCCTTTAGTTATGAGTGAACAAAGAGTTGAGTGCCCTCTTCATTCATAGAGTAGCAGAAGGAAACGAACTGTTCAGCTACGACACTGTGGTTTCATCAGTTCGCTATCGATATCATTACCACCTAGGCCTACGCTATTCCCTATGCATAGAATAATTCATCATCAGAATCATAGCCACATCAAAGCACTGATCTCTCCCACGATGGTTCAAAATCCGTGAGAAGTCGTGTAGTTCAAATAAAATACACGTAAGCTGGCGACTTTCTCGTATAGCCTTTGCCGTGGCTATTATTTCTTGCACCTGTGCAAAGTGGCACTGCTAAATATAAACCACGGGAACACGTCATTTTCCGCTCGCCAGGAGAGAGTGGAACATGCTAGCAAGAAACACGCCAAATGAGTAGGGGATCAGACGGAGTCCATAAGTCAGCCCATAATCAGTCCTAAGTTCTTCCCTTTGCAAGCTGAAGCCAACCCTCCCATTCGGTAACCACGAAGCAATTTTATTAAAATCCGTACCAGATATGAACTTGCATCCTCCTTTGCCTCGCACGCCCCTTTACATCCAAATGAGTCATAGAGATTCGTACCCGACATGAACTTGTAGTATCCGGGCAGCACGACCTTGCCCGTTCCTTTGCCCGTGCACGAAGGCCGCTTCAGATTGTCGTACGTGAGCATGACGAAATCCTCGAAGACAACGTCCTTCTTGCCTGAAATGATGATCTTTGATCTTTTGAGCGAAACACTCGTAGTCTAATGCATGAAATTGGACCATCAAGACACATTCTGCATGAACTTTTCGCGAGTTTGGCTTCCGTTTCCCTCTGAATTTCCTAATGCATTGCAAAAGTCCGGCGGAATCAGGAATCAGCGCCAGACTTCCTGGTTCGATTGTAGCCCTAGTGTAGGGGCATGAGATCCCTGTTAGATTGGAGTTGTGAGATCCCTGTGAGACCCAACACTAGCATGTGAGAAAGATCTCCGGTCTACTCAAGTGATAAGAACAAACTGATTGACACTTTTGTTTTTCATTGTTCACGCAATAGTTTACCCCCGTGTGAATCAACAATGAAAATAGCTCCGCGACAATCACGCATTGCGAATTCACAAGCGAGGGAATCGCTAACACGAGCGCTCTTTCCAAAGTTAGAAACACGAGAAAGTGGATGTGCAAAACCGCTCTTTAGTGATGAGTTAGAAGCAAGCTCATCGTTTTAACAATGGAAAAAGGCATCACAAGCTAACAGGGGGTGAACCAACGGGGTTTGGCTTCATCCAAGTCGCTCACCCTTGAACATGTCGTGCATCTTCAGCGTGTTGTGCACTCCATCCACACACTTTGACGAGACCGAAGCAACTGCCGCAAGGAAGAGAGGAGCCAGCAGTAACAGGAGCATCCTGGAACCGGGGAATAGAGTCAGTTCGCGATTCGCAACCGTCATGAGTAGTAACAGAGTCGACAACAACAACAGAACAACTTCAAACGAGTGGATTGGCGCGAAACGCAAGGATTAGGAACTACTGGAGTATAGTGTGGGGCGGAAATGGGGGAAGAGTGCGCGCGCTTGGGGGATCGATTGAACACGATTGACTATGCGTAAACAACCGCTGGTATGCAAAAGGGAACCCGCTTGAGGGTGATCTCTGTCTCTCTAGGTTTCGCGTGCTCTCTCGCGCTCCCTGATCGGTTGGGGAAGCAACCACTCTGTTCCCTGCCAAAGTTCAACTGCACAGTGTGAATACAAGTATGCAAATGAGAATGATAGGAACAGAGCTCATTTGCAAGTAGACCAATTGACCAGAATAAAACGTGGCGCGAGGAGTAGAACTCATAGATTGAGGGCATTGTTCCTGATTGACCCACGGCGCGGCTGTCAAACTGCAACGTCGACTAAAGATAAACACACCTGTCAGTAACACGAAGGGAAAATGTACACGTATGATAGTAGAGAACAACTCTGACTCAGCTTCACGCAGGGATGACACCATTTCCATTCCTTTGGTTGTAGGAAAGGGAAGGAAAAGGGGAAGATCTGAGTACAAGCGGAAAAGTGAGAGCAAAGGTCACAGACTTGACCCGAATCTCGTCGCCCACTCGCCCCTAGGGTGATTGAGATAACATGTGGTTTGAGAGCACTAAAACACTTAAATTCGTGTTTTGAGATGTTTTCCGAGATCACTTCAGTCTTCTTTATCGTTCACTGGTCGTCAACATCAGGTCCAAAGCAACTAGAGGCTCTGCACAAACGGGGTCTAATATCTTTGGAGTTGAAAGGACGTGGAAGCGTTTACGCTAGATGAAACAATAGATTCGGAAGCAATCATTTCTTACTATGGCTTGTGAAGTTTGTGTCTGATTCGTCATTCTGACCAGGGCTCGCAATGCTCTCTCGCCGGTCAGATAAAGTGAGAGAGCTTGGGAAAGTCAGAGACAGTAAATTTTTTGCTCAGCTCTGATTCTGAAGACCGATTCAATATGAAGTTCAACCAATTTAGGATTTTCAACGTTTATTTATCGACCATCTCCTCGTTCAGACAATTGTTGCAAAGAATAGTGGGGGAATAGGAAGAAAGTGTGAAACAGCTAAAGTTGATCTTTGATCTCCATTCATTCCTCAGTACATGGCGTTTCTCTCACGGAGAAGGGCACGGTAGCGAGCCAAGAGTTGCTTGCCCTGAAGATAGTGTTCATTGATCGGATTGAACCAGGAACTATTATCATACAAAAGAGCTACAATCAGAGCTTGACGTCAATTATCATGCGCCGTTCACTGATAGTTACTAGACTTATAATCACACGCAGCTTGATATTATCCGAAAGATCAAAGATCACCTCATCCATCGACGGTGACCGCTTGCCCAGTCCGATTCCCCCAAGAGTGTCGATGGCCGAGATGTCCCCGAAGCCCATCATGTCGTCCTGTAGTGCAAATTTGTCTCAAAAATCAAGAATTTTAGAGTTGAGTCAGATCTCTTGCTGCTCTAATGCAAAAATGTCTCATTTTTTAGAGGAATTCAGAATTGGGTCAAGTAACTCACCCTTTTGACCTCCTGGCCGTTCATTGCCAGTGCGCATGCGATGAAGGCGAGGAGGAGGAGCACGAACCGCATCATTTTATTACCTAAAATATGTAAATTTATTCAAATTAATTTTAAAAATCAGCGAAAACATGAGGAAAATGAAGAAGGAACGACTGAGATGAACGCTAGACAAGGAATGGAAGGACCCAAATTAGGCTCGCTGCGAGATTGGATGCGAATTCGATTCGTCTAACCTTTCGGAAGATGGGAAAAACCCGAAATTGAGAACGGGTGGAAAATAGGATGAGCCCACGGGAATTGCTTCAGCCATTGTGAAATATTTGGTTGCATTTCCTGGTCAGCGCTTCGCTAGTAACTGATGTCTTAGGCTCTACACGGGATGATACTAGTTTGTCTGACGCTGAAGCCAGCTAAGCAACTCATCAACGGCGTTTGACTGCGTTGCATTGCAACAGATTGAATAAGGCATATATTGAAATCACAGCGAAGTCACAAAGTTGAATGTGCCCCTGAAGTTTCGACGAGAAGCCTATCGTACCAAGGGCATCACCAGACACTGAAGCTGCTTAGATTCTTCCCCTTTTCAGTCTTCTTCCTCAGAGTGGGCGGAGTCAAATGACTTCCCCTTTTCTCAATTCTCCGATCAGAATAGCAGAAAAGAGCGCTGAAAAGCGAGAGATTCAGTCGTTCTCACGCCCATTTTCCTGCCTATTTCGACGCCTTTTCATTCAGAAGTGTGGAATGAAGGGGCGGCTATGAATGACTGCTCGGATACGGGCCATGGGAAAGGAGCGGAGGAAGAATGGGATGAATCTCTCCACTCATCATTCTATCGAGAAGGAAGGCAGAGTGAGAGATCGCACAAAATGCAGAGAATCAGATGATTCTGAGTATTCGAAAAAGGAAAGGAAGATATAGCTCCCACTTAGTTCTCGCTCCACCAGGAAATCTTTGAGTACAAACTGTCTTGCGATGGCAAATGACATTGTCTGGCGCGTGATAGAAATTGTAGGCGGATAATAGGATACAATTTTCAAGCCACACACAAATATCGTCTAGAAAACGGGAAATTTAACTACGGAAGATAAGAGAAAATTCTTATTAAATCGCCCGAAGCCTTTCACGATGAACTTGGTAGACTGATTGACTAGAGAAATGACTTGAAATGTTGATCTATGGATTCTATCCTTCATTATTGGGATCAGAGAAACTAGCATCGGACACAAAGTATGACTGCCATGGAAGACTTTGGAAATGCTCGAAGAGAATTGCCTGATAACTTGGTGAATGACGAGTATTTTGTCCACCTGTTTATTTTCAAAACACTTGCCTGAAATGGTTGTTTTTCAGTGACAATCAACCATCATCTCCATCTGCCATAACCCATAACTGTGGCATGTGATCTAATCAGTTAATCAGTTCTCGAGACATGCTCGAGAACTTCGTTAACTTCAGATGTGCGTTGTGTTGACTGAACTTTTGGCCGACGCGTTTCTGGCGTTTTTCGAAAACACTCAAAATCATTTCATCTCAGGGGTTTGGATTGATCTTCGTGCCCCCGAAATTAGCGGATTTTGTGTCGAGACTGAGATATGTTCGTGTTCATTGCCTTATTGAATTCAGATGTCTAGAAATAGGCCCAGCGAAGGCATTTACGTAATCTGTTTTATTGCAATCGTTCTCAACAAATCTTCGGGGGCGAGCAGACAAACGATATAAATAATCGCGTATTATACAAACTGAAAAATAATCGGAGAGAATCGAGATTTTTGGGGGAAGACTAGTTTCTACAATTGTGGTGAAGGAATACGACGAGACAATGTACATGGCAGATCGAGTGAACGGGAAGGAGGTCCAATTATGTATCTGAGTTTCGAAATAGGGTCGTCCCATACTTCTAGCTCAATTATGTATGCGTTTCGTATATGAATCTTGAATACATCTTATATCGTATCTTAGCTATTACACATTTGCCCTTCTCGCGCTCCTATCGAATCAGTTTGCGATAGAATCGTGTGTCTCGGTGACTGGGGATGAATTGCAACTGTTGCGGGGTGGTGGAAAGAACTTAGGGGGCGGGAGTACTGTAGGTCAACGGGGGAGTCGATAATACATTGGGGCAGCCCGTGGGAATACGGTAGGACTAAGAGAAATGGAGACGGGGGGAATTGAAAGAGTCTTAAGGAGAAGAGGGAGAAATGACGGAGCGGGGGAGAAAACAGGTTACACATCGTTTAGAATCGTACGGGGAGATGAAATTGAAAGAATTCAAGGGGGAAGAGGCCGAGGAAGAGGGCGGTGTGCTGTCATACGGTAGGTACACGACGTGTGGTGCTGCGCGTGCAGTGAAAGTAAACGACGGGTTCGGAAACAACAGAAAGACGGGCTTGCACTCTCTTGGTGTGGTGTTCGGGGTAGACGGGGGTGAATCTTTGATACGGTGTCAGTCTCTTCGAGAGAGCGTGTGGGGAACGCGGCTTATTGCAGAATGTCAATTGAAAGGATGGGGAATAGCTGTGAATCTCTGATAGCTCTCGAGGAGCCGCTAAGCAGCGCCTTTTAGGCATAGATTAGAAACAAAGGGAGCAGCCGTGAATTACCTTTGTGCAAGGTAGGCAACATGTAGAATCGGGGCACAAGTCATGGGGCTGAAAGGGATGAAGGGGGAGAAATAACTTAGGAGAAGGGGGTTAAAGCTGGAAGGGCTTTGGATGCAGCAGCTGCGGCAGCTGCAGCAGCTTACGCCTGGCTGGTCGGGAGGGGAAGGTAGGAGGGATGGACGAGTGGTCGGAGAGTGGGGAGACGACGAAGGTCGGGGTGGCTGCAGCTGCAAAGAAATAGTTTAGAACTGTACGGAAACGTTACGAATCGGAGATATGCTTCAGTCTGTTAGTATGACAACGTGGAGCAAGAAAGGAATAATTATTCCCTTTTTGATCCGCATAATTTTACAGTCTATAGAGTTTTGTGCAGTTTCTATCAGCAAAAGCAAGTGAGTTCCACTTGTTCTATGAAACAAATTGAAGCGACAAAGGAGTAGTGATCGGTTTGTTTCCTCTCGAATAAATAAATCAATCAGTAATCACCTGCACATCTTGGCACACTCGTGGCACGGCCGCTTCTCGAACATCTCCATCTCATGGGGGAACCTGCAGAGATCAAAGATCAGAGATCATTCAGCAGGTATTGCGGATACTGTCAATACTGTTGAAATCTATGGGAATCCAGCAAATTGTAGTGCAATATTTGCTTCAAAGTTGCAGTGGAATTGGAGAGAACGTAGGAGGAACAATGAACAAGCTCACGCAATATTGACCAAAGGATTAGCAAAACCAGATGCTAAGAAATTGGACATATAATAACAAACCAGTGCTTGATGCAGTACACGATCAGGTAGGCCAGGCCGACGTACGCGGCAGTGATGATGCAGAGAACGACGAGGTATCTAGAGAGGAAGATATTGTTTGAGTTCAAGGAAGAGATATATCGGAGTTCAATGCCTCTCGCATAGATGTACTAGCACTGAAACTCATTCAAAACGCTATTAGCTCTGAAGAGTGCATTGAAGCTAATGGCTTCTGTGATTGGATTCGATGTAGATCAGAGGCCAGAGATCAAAGATCAACTCGACTCACTCAAGCAGGACGACGGGAAAGATGGCGCGCTCGATGAGAGCCGAGCAGAGGGGAACGTTCTCTCTGGAATGGATTTTGATGATGACCTGTTGGCTACTTCTGTTGTTTCTCTTAGTCCAATTCAATAAAATATTTCAACCGAAGAATTGTTTGAAAGACGTTACGGAGATGAAGTTGATGATCTAACTCGCTTACCTCATGGTAATCGAGCAATGGAGGGTGTTCATCATGTGGGAGGGGTTGGCCTGCTTGGAGGCCTGCACGAGCGCGTCGTCTGTAAAGAAGAGTACTTGATTCGCAGTCTTCCGTGCCCCATGATATCCCTCCCTCTTGTTCATATTGCCTTTCTTCATTACCAATGCCGTAACCCACTGACCACTGTGCCAAATAATTGTCCACAAGCACTTTGTACCCATGTTTAAACCCCTTTTGTTCACCCTACTGTTCACATTCTACCCTCAACCATTGTAGTAGCTTACCCGAGTGTCTCACGATCGCCCCCACCAGCATGCTCCTCGCGTACAGCAGCACATTCCGCACATTACATCTATACTATTATATCCAACCCTCGATTCTTCCAAAACCTACTGTAACCCTAGTACCTATGTGGGATGAAAAGAAAAACTTACCCGAGTGTCTAACAATGGCTCCGACGAGCATGCTTCTCGCGTACAGCAGAACAGTCGTTTTATCACAGTCTACTTAACCTTATACCAGCTTCTATCCTACCGTCCTACCGCATTACACGACTAACGAGTCGTAATAGTTTTCCACTCACCCGAGTGTCTGACGATCGCCCCCACCAGCATGCTCCTCGCATAGAGTAGCACGGGCAGCGTCATGAAGAGGAACGCGTCGATCACACGCATCTGCAAGGGAGAGTCAGTCAGTTGGTGATCGGGAACTACCGTAACCCGGTTCGGATCTACTCAGATTGATCATTCCTCATCAACCATCTTTCTCAAAATTGAATTCACCACACAATCGATAGGATGATGATCGAACAGTTCCCCCCGCTCATGACTGGAAGGGAAGCTACCGAATCCCACTGTACCCTGACTACCGTAACCTGACGTACCAGAACGAGTAGATACGGCTTGTAGGCCTCCTCTCTGATCAGAAGCAGGAAGAAGCAGGCGGAGGAGAGGCAGGCGCACATCGCGGAGACGGACATCCACAGGTTCTTCTTGTACTGGAAAAGGAAGATGTAAGGATAGAATCAGAATCTTTGATATAGCATAATTTTTTGTGAAGAAATACGGCTACAGCTCTTCCTGGATTAGACACAACCCTGTGGGTTCAGTCATAAAGTAGTGGAAGCATGTTTAAGTACTCACGCCAACAGGAAATTCATCTTCTATCGGATTCGCCCAGATTCGTGATCAACTTTATTCAGATCACGAATCTGGACCAATGAACTGAAATCACTCACATCAATGAGGAGATCCATGAGGAACGTCGCTCGGTAGATCTCTCTGGCTTCGGGTGCCCGATGGTGGGCGAGCTCGATGAACATCTCCATCTCTCTGGAATAGCGAGGGGTGATCTTTGATCTCTCAAAATGTCATTTACGTAATTTTTTTGTACTGCGGGTGATGAATGCATTGATGATGATACTGTTTTAATGTTCAAAAGAAGCCGGTGAAACTCATTCGAAGAGAGAATCGTACCTGAACACATTCAGGAAGTCTCTCGCGTAGAAGACGTGGATGAGAGCGATGACAAAGAGGACGATCAGCTTGAAGAACTGAGCGAGGATCGACTGAAATATTCATTGATTGTTGATCTTTGAACTCTGTTTTGATAAATATCGATGTTTTCGTAGATTTGTGTTTGAAATTTTAAAGGGATTGACAGGAAATAAACTATTTCAATTTGAAAACGGTACGTTGATAGAATCACTGTTAAAATCATCGATGGCTCATAAAATTGTCGTGAAACACATCGCGTTTCCGACGAATATTTTTTTAAAAATTGCTTCCCTTTCGTTGTTTTGTAATTTAAGAATTCTGTGATGATTCATTTCAGTCCTCACCTGATTCACGATAATCTGCCGCATTCTCTTGTGCAACGGCATCGTTTGCGTCTCCACCTCGACCGTGGAGACTCCGCCGGCTGCAGCCAGGGGTGCTGCAGCTGCTGCAGGCTCCTTCATCGGGTCGGTCGCAGCCGCGCCCGTCGACCACCACCGCAGCAATGAGGGCATACTGTAACCAGGGTACGGTTAGGATACGGTAGGATACGGTAGGTAGATCAACAAATGTTCGGAAACGCGCGAAAACACGCGTAGTTGTAGTAGCAAGGTGGAATTGGAACGGGGGAGAGGAGAGGCGAAATGGAAGGAAGGGAGCATAGAGGAGAGGGAGGATTTTAGTTCAAGGCTATGGGGTCAGGCCGATTGGGCAGTAGAAAAGAGAGAGAGGAAGAGGGGATAGATCCAATGGATTTCAGGGGCAATCGGGGAAATGGTTCGATCTCTTCACTTCATTCAATCACTTGTAGGCCAGGGAAAATGTGAAACTTGGAGAATTGAAGAGACACAGAGAAGGGTC
Source organism: Pristionchus japonicus (assembly GCA_900490845.1). Classification (NCBI taxonomy): domain Eukaryota; kingdom Metazoa; phylum Nematoda; class Chromadorea; order Rhabditida; family Neodiplogasteridae; genus Pristionchus; species Pristionchus japonicus. Next base: position 289,796 of record LS501819.1, read on the forward strand.
ACAAATAGGCGGCAGACTAGAAATAATCAGGCAGAATGAGTGAGTTGAGCGAGAGATAAACAAACTGGAACACTGGTTTGAACGGCCACTGTTAGCCGTCTAGTATCTCATTCGCACATCGTCACTAGAATTATTATTTTATCCGGGTAGCATTAATCACTCAATCAACGCTCAAAGTGGCGGCAGGCACTTGTTCCACTAATGAAACTCAACTAAAAGACAGGTGGAACAAGCCGAATCATCATTACTCATTTTCTATTTCTACCCCTGTCTCCTCTTCCCACGGAAACCACGTTGACCAGCTGCTTTTCCTTCCCGAAATTGCCGCGTTACCTAGCAACTCCGAGCTACGGTAGGGGGGTTCTACCCGTCGATTGAGTAGTGTCCTACTTCGGTTCGCCCCTGGATAGCACCGTGAAGCAAGGGAAACGAACAGAGAGAAAGGGGTCGACTTGCGGGTCAAGGTCGATGCAAGAGCGATCGTAGTAGAGTGAGCTACTCTCCCCATCCCACCCTATCTCGCCGGTCAGTCAGCGCTAGATGCGATGGGATCGAAGAGAGCCATCGAGCGCTAGCACTCTCCGCCAACCCCTGCTATTTCGTCTCTGATCCGACTGGCTATTGCGAGTCAATCTGGGGGCAGTATGGGGCGGGATTATTGCCTTTATGACCGAGCGAGGCGGGGCTATAACCCCGAAGGGTCCGAGGCAATCAAAGCTAGGGAATACGAAAAAAAACAGCTTGCGATCGATCCAGAAAGTGATCCAGTCAGGCGTTTTTATGCTGAATGGAGAGGGGGAATCGAGCAAGAGAGAAGGGGGTGACGAATGAGGGGGATGATGCATACGGCATTTGCGGTCTTTCTCGCACAGTGATCCTATCTCTTGCATAGGTCAGCTAGCCAAAGGTCGAGATGGTGGAGATGGATTGATTGATTGCAGACTGTGGAGGATTTTTTTAAGTGACAAAGACGAAGAAATCGTTCCTAGACACCCTGCCCGAGTCTTATCACAAGTGTGAAACTCAACTGACAGGTGCAAATGCTTTAGCCGAAAATCAGACGGCATTCGGCGCCGACTCGTGCCTGTCTCGAGACTAACTGGATCAGATATTTTCGAAAAGAGGATTTAAAATTCTGAGAAATACCGAATGAGATGTGCAAAAGGGCTTGAAAGCTCACTGACCGGCAAGATCACTTGATCTCACGGTGTGAAAAGGGGTTATGACGAGGGCGAGTGAGGGTGAGATAATCTCTTATCTCAGCTGCCCGTGCCTGGCCGTGTCACCAAGTACACGGATACTAACCGGTGATAAGGTTTGGTGATAGGGAGGGAGGGTGGAGGGTTTAGTCCGAGAGTACTATGCGATTCAACACTGCACCAAGGGGGATTGTAAACGATGTTAGCGAAGATACTTGCTGATGCTAATCTGGTTGTAAACTGCACTGCTATAGTGCATTGATACCAACGAGAAAGTGATAGCGTGATAGGGAGAAGGCTCAAGGGTTCAATGCTCAAACAGCACGATAACTGTACCAAATACGTCGTAGAATGTGATAGCATCATCGCCGAAAAGAGATTGTTAGAACCAAAGGCCTCGCTTCACTGGAAGAAAGGGAAGAATGGGCAGTGGCCATGCTGTCATGGGGACTGCGCCCCGTGAAATGGCCACTCACTGAATGGAGGAGGTCTCGAAACAAACAACAATTCGGGAGGAAGGCCTCACTCTCTCCATTCCACACACTATCTCACTTTGTCTGACCAGCCAGGAGCATATGAAATGGAGTGAAAAGGAGGGAGGAGAAGGAAGAAAGGGGATACTCCATCTCTCTCGAAACAACGGATGGCCACCCCCTGTGAGAGGGAAGGAGGAGGAGGGTTCAGGAGAAGGAGTTTGTGAAACGGGTAATTGAGTGGACATGACCATCGACTAAACAGAGAAACTCCGTTTGAATTCGAATTTTTTTCGACAGGTAACATCATTGCGATAGACAGCCTAATTCGTCTCGACTCTACATTTGCAAGAAGATAGAACGAGATGAAAAGTAGATCTAGACGTGAGATATAGCCCAGCATGCTCTTTTTATGCCCCCAGAGTTCCTTCGTCAAAAGCCCACGCAGACTACAAAATAGCGTTCTTCAGACAACCCAATAATAGAGATATGAGCCTACGGCTTCCGGCTGATACGACTTCCTCGGACTAGTCTGCTCGGAATTGATACTCTGAGGTTTCATCAACCGAGGTTTCGAAATGATTCAAGTGACCAATCGCCTGGCGGTTCAGACGTAACAGCCTTATTCCCATTCACTCAGAGAGAAACGACGCTATTGCAACAGAAAGAAAGAGCCACTGAGTGAGGGTGTAACGGCGACGAGAGAAGTGATGGACGGGATGGGTCGACGACAGAGGGGAGAGTGGTCAAGGGAATGGCCAGGATCAGCAATGATTCATTTGGGCTAATTAATTGTACAAAACCGTATGAACGAATGGATGATTCTTATCAGCCAGAGGATAGAAAGAATAATCCGTTCCACGAAATTAAGCACGTAGCATCTACACTAAGCTGGATTTGGGCATTATCTAACCAGCGTATGATGTAGGTAAAAGGGCTTCTCTACTCCTGATGAGCTCCGATTGGTTTTTAGATGAATCATTTCAGTATAGAGGTTCTAGACGGCCTTGCATGAGATGATGCAACTAGATTGTTATGATCTCCATCCAGATGAATGGCCGAATCGTTCGGTGACTCTGAGTGCCTTGCCAGGGAGAAAAGATGCAAATCCCGACAATTCAGATAAATCTAGTCAAGGGACTCTTCGAAAATCAGATCAGACGCATCGAAGGGTTGAGACAATGATTGTTATGGTATCTATCCAGATGGCCGAATGGCCGAATCTCTCTCGGTGACTCTCGGTGCCTTGCCAGGGAGAAACGGTGCGAGATGCAAACCAAACACAAATACAACGCCAATCGAACGGCGTGACGCGAGTGAGAAGAAGGAGGAGGAGGATGGGGTCAGAGGCTCACGATTAGTCACATTGAATGGGGACACCGGATACCCTAGTAGGTCGAGAATCAGATCGGAGACCAGTCACAAGCCAGGTTGACCATGAGGTGGTTGCCGGATACTCGATCGAAAAGAACGCCAATGAAGGGTCAGATGATTATGATTCATACGACTTGTGGATTTCGGGACTGTTGGGTACTGAATGAGCACGAGATACGGATAGAGAAAACCACAGAAAGTTAAGAAATAGTACCCAAAAACAATTGTCGAAGGCGGGGTTAACGTTCCCGAACAGGCACAGCGTGGTGATATCGCTGACGAAAGCAATCAGCTGTTTTGCCTGTTTGGTAAACCGCTACGATCACTACCATGATGTTTACTTTGTAATAGGTAGACGGGTCACCTGGTTAGTCATTTGTGATTACAGAAAACGGATATTGAACGGCTCAAGACATTAGAAATGAGTAGATATTGAGAAATCGTACCCGAACGAGGGTTTGCTATAGTAAAATAGAGGGGGTCAACGAGTCAGATTAGTCATCTGGCAAAGAGGAGAAGAAAGATGTGGGCAAGACTCAATGGAGGGCTAGCATAAGGGGAGGAGGAGGGTGGGAAGGAGGGGAGAAAGAAGGGTTCGGCCCTGAGGTCTCCCCGCTCTACTCTCGAGAGTGGTCAATGAGGGGGGAACGCGCTCTCTCTCTTTTGACTGCTCTCTCGCCTCAATGAGCCTCAGTAAGAAAAGACTGATGCGATCTCCGAATAACTCCCGTGTCAGACATCACCGAGTTATCACATCTCGGATAGGTGGAGTGAAAAAGTGGATGGGGTTCACCAGAGGGGTAAGAGAGGGGGTTTACAGGGAACGAGAAGAACGAGAGATCACGGGAAAGTGAGAGATCACAGACGGTCAGAGACGGAAAAAAGAACGCCCAGGCACTGCTTTTGTGTACAACTTCCACCTCGGTTTTGCTCTCCTCGTTTCACACACTATCTCGTCCGCCTTGACCAGTGAAGGATCTTGATGAAGAGATAGAGATAGACGATTGCTTACTCTCAGTTATCAGGCGCCTATCTGTGAGTAGTATTCTCGTGCTTCCCTGTGACCACGAGAAAAACTGCTGACACCAATTATTATTGGCCTTGCGCTTTGAATGAACTGTCATCTCTCTCGGGGATATCCATTGATCGATCGACGCTGAGGGCTATTAGGTCAATTAGGCAGCCTTGGCCGGTGCATGTGCATTCTTCTCCATTATTTTCGGCAATTTTCTCCTCAGTTAGAAGAGAGACCGTGCAAAATGAGGAGAGCGAGAACTCTCGCAAGCCACTCGCTCTGCAGGGTCTCGGCTAGGGGGGAGAAGGGGGTGCCCCCCTCCCCTCCCCCCGCCGCTCTCCCCTGCCTAGTCAGTGCTAGGCGGTGTCGGGACGGGGCGAGCGAGCGAGGGGGAAGAGGAAGGAAGGGGGTTGCATCTACCCCCTCTCTCCCCTCTCTCTCTTCTCTCTCGACCCTACTCTACTCTCGAGTTCCGTGGACAGTTTTCCACACACCGAGAGCATCACGGGCAAACAGTTTGCGAGAACGGTGCACGGAGAGAAAACTGACCGGTGTGCGAAGTGATGGCAGTGCGGGTACGGTAGGCGCGATCGCAAACTGATCCGGAGAACCAAGAAGCACTTCGACATCGCTTAACCTAATTCAGAAAGTTGCTATCACTCGTAATCATTATCACTTCAAGGATGAAAGTTCGGTAAGGGATCCCAGAGTGATCACTACAGTAACCTTCGAAGAACGTGCAACACAAATCTCTGCCCCAATGGGCAGTTCAGTGGCTAATGGGGTGTTGCGATTGACCTCTTTCGACTTTGACGGACGCGCGCGCAACTTTTAATGGGAGAGCAGAGTTGATCGGAGCAGAGAGACAGCCGCAAAAAGTGTTCTACTTTCGAAAGTTGACCCCCGGAGTACGGTATCAGGACTATCAGGGGCCCTACATTGTAAAACAAAGTGTTCGATTTGCTCATGCTACCTATTCAACGCAGCCATGAATAGCAATGGCTTTCAATCTATAATGGTTATTACTTTCTACCAGCCACCAAGACAATATCAACCTCTGTGTTATCCGCGGCACTTATGCATCGCGTGAAACGTAATCGAATCGCGGTCAGAAGGAGAGGAGATTCTCGAGGAACGAAAGAGTCGGGAAACACAAGCCAATGCACAACGTTTCTCTCCCCGAGCATTCCTTGCTCATTGCGAATTCAGAGGGGAGAAATGCTCAAGCGTTTTCTCACTTGAAGCTCTGACGTTTTTCTGCCGATGGTGAAGTGTTGTACTAGAAAACCGTGAAACTTCGAGCATCATAGGGGAGACGGATAATCTAGCGATATCTCAGTATTTGATAGGAATCATCCGATAGATTTACTAGAGAAAACTACAGCGGGGTCTCGTTATTCAATTGTGGTTTACGACAACTTGGATCGCCGATTCATCCTACAGAGGAAAAGTACTGCGGATGCGCTCTGTTTGCACTGAGCGAACTGCATCAGATAAGAGGGAGAGACGAGGGAGTTGACCGGTCCCCAACTAGTTAGATGGTGAGATCAATCGATAGATTGATTATAATAATCCTAGAGTTGCTATCGCCATAAAATCAGTGCCAATTTTCTCAGTCAATCTGATATAGCAAGTGTGAAACGTAACCGAATGAACCAGAGCTGACTCCAAGATCTGAGCCAGGAAAATTATGCTGACCACTCACCGCTGTAATAACCGCAGCTCGGGCAGAGTCCATTAGGAGTAACGATGAATGGATCTCCATTTCACTCACTAACTCGTCGATCAGACAGGGCGAGAGAGCAAGCGAATTCGAGAGAGTCAGACGCAAAATTGGTCGCGTAATGAGCGCAAACGCCATATGGCTGACAGTCTCCTTTCGGTGGAAGGGAACGGTAATAAATCAACGGAGGAGGAGAAGGGCAGTCTAGCCTTGCGGAGGAAAGTGCAGATTGTTTCAAAAACGGTTGCAAAAAAGTCAAAGAATGATTCACACTCACAAGCGAAACATCCTGGCTGAAGCTGAGTTGATTCTTGATTGGTAGAAGAGTAGAGGGATATTCTGGGGGAGGGGGGATAGTCACAAGTGGAGAACAACCGCAGGGGCAACATGTTGATGCCCGATCCTACCGTATTCAGGAGCTCAACAGCATTGCGAAAGAAGTGGGAAACAAGAGCATGAGTGGTATCACGGGGCCAGGGGATGATGGTGAAGTGAAGGGAGGAAGGAGGGAAGAACAAAAACAGCCCTCGCGACTGACTGACAGTTGTGTGTGGGTCAGAGTGCAGGAAGGGGACTTGAATGACTCTCCTCGTTTCGCACGCTCTCTCACCTCTCTCACCGATACATAACCGAGCACAGGAAGGACCAAATTCTCCTCTGATCCCATGACGCTTTTGACAGGATGGATATCACGAGTAGGTATGAGAGTGGGACAATCAGTCAGGAGACCAGAGGAGGAGAGCCCTCCACAAATAGCAGGATGTCTAGCACTGATGACCTAACCGACAGAACCCGCGCTGGAGGGTGCAATGAGCAGAAGAATGTGCAGCGCTGCTCTCTTCCAAACCAATGATCTCTAACTTTTCTGACTAACGCGATGGACCAACCTTTGCACTAACTAGAAGAAAGAGAAGGAGGCTGTCCTATTCTGAACCCACACTCTTTCGTTTCTCTAACCGCAACAGCGGCGGTCAGTAAAGGCTTGCACTTTTACTGTGAGGAGTGACCGGCGGTCTGACTCTCTTCATTCCGCGTACTCTATCGCACTGCCTGACTGAAACCGGCGCAGTCGAAATGTTGCACTGTTCGGGGAGGAGTGGGGACAAGGGAATGACAGGCTGGTCTGACTGATTGATTTCCTTTCTTTCTCTCTTTCAAAGGGCGAATGGCGATCTTGGGGTCTGACTGACAGGCTGACCTTTGGTCGAAGACAAACAAAGAAAAACATCGCCTGTCTGGACAAGGCGGTCATTCGAATGTCTCTTGTCTGGGTATGAATCGGGACTGAGAACGAGAGAGCGTGCGGAAATTGGAGGAGCGTTAGTGGCAATAAAATCAATCATTTTTACGCATGTACACGAAGAAGAATTGAATTCTCTCCATCGCTCAAGCTAATGCAGATACCTTGAAACTCAACGATAAACAAATCTCAGAATGATAGCAAATCCTCAAAAATGTGAAACATCTGACCTACCCGGCCCAACCGTACTACTACAACGCTAGAGAATGCTCCCCTCTCTTCCTCCTCACCTCTCAAACATTGCCTGCCCTCACCACTCTCGTGTCCCCTCTTCCTTGCAGTTCGCATTTTGTGCCCTACCATCCTTGCACGGAAGAATGTCAACACGAGAAGAGATCGATCGATACCGTAGCCAGAGCTAAGAGAGCTACAGTATCCGTGCCGATCGAGAACTGATCAACAATAAGCGGAACCGTCAAGTCACAGTCGGTGTCCAACGGTGCTGGTGCGCTAATCACCATAAATTACCCACCCTCTAGCCGATTCCGACCTTGATTGGTATCGAATAAGAACGCCACAGCCACGCAACACGCTTGCAGCGCAATTGGGTCAGGGGTCACGCCAGATCAGGGATCGGCAAGATACGGTAGGGCCACGGTAGGTCAAATAGAATATGTTGCGTCGTAAGTAATGATAAGGAAGGGCAATGGTAAGCCAAACGACAAAAATCGGTCCTGGTTATGAATCATAGGTTACGGTAGGTCAAAGGAACGAAGTGGTGGGACATGTTGCGCCTCTAGTCAATGATGCTGGCTCTTTTTCACCCCTTTCCCCCCTCTTTTCCCTTCTCCCCCTTCCCCCCCCCCCTTCGCCTCTTCTCTACGCAAAGTGCAGTGCCAGTACTTTTCACTGGCGCGCTCGCTCTCTCCCTTTCGCCCGCTCTCTCGCTGACTCTGCTCGTCTGCCGCTCTCGTCTGGGCCCACACTCCCTGCGGGCAGGCGCCAGAGGCAGAGCAAGGCAGTGCCGGGTGAGAGACGCAGAGGATTGGAGAAGGGGCAACGACGAGAGAGCGTGCGAAATCGAGAGACCGAGGGCCTGGACGAAATGTTGAGAGCGCAGTCTGCCGTCACTGGAGAACCCAGAAGAGAGAGAGAGCAGGGCGGACCGAGAGAGTCGGAAGGTTGCAGAAAAGTAATTTGAACGGAGCGACGCCGTTGTGGAAATAGAAAAAGACGGAAGCCGTTTGTTGATGTGGTCAGCCACGGCGGCGAGTTGCGGTGTGTTGAGCAACGTGGAAATTGTGAAAGGGAAGAAGGGGAAGGGGGAAAAGAATGGAGTAGAGCTGGGGGGTCGACGTCGCTGTATTCCACACGCTGCCTTGCAGTTCAGGCAAAACGATAGAGCAAGAGCAGTAGTGATACGGGAACAATGGAATGGCCCATGCATTGAAAGATGAGACGATGAGACTAGAGAGATGGGGTAACGTCGGATATGAAATGTATCCGAAAAACGGATGGTGTTGAGATTACTTCGGCAGCTGTAAACAAGCTTGAGGATTATGATGGGGTCATGACATGATCAAGAAGCCCCAACAGTGGATCATTTATCAAAAGATGTTCGAAGTACAGAGAATACGGCTCAAAATCGGTGATACATGGTTTCGAAATCGTTCATTAGACGATATTTGTAGGTCTTTTTAACGTGCGCTAGTCAGAAGAGAAGTGCGGTGCCGAAGAAAACTAAAATGAATTAATTTTAATTAAGTAATTTACAAAAAAATTATTACCTGCAGCAATGAGAATCGGCGCGACCGAACCGCTGTTCGGCTTGGTTGGCGTGGTATCAGTAGAGTTAGTGTCGATCACGGGGGCGTCTGATGACTGTTCCTCTGTAATCGATAATTGATGATTACGGTAGGTGGGTTACTGTATTTCGAATGGACCGTTGGATTTACCCGAAGAGGAATCTCCATCCACAGGCTTGGCTGAAGTTGCTGCAGCATCGGCGGGTTTCGCTGACTGAGATTGATTGCTTCTAGTCATGCTTGGTGCACCATTGAACTTTCCATTCTAGAAGAAAAAAATACTCAGAAAACGCAAACCGTTAGATCAGCACCAGCCGCAGCTGTGGCTTCGGCAGGCGGCACTGCCGGTCCTTCAGTAGAAGCAGCAGCCACGGGCACTGCGCCGATTGCAGCGACGGTCTGATGTTTATTTTTCACTCGAATGCATCTGGACAACACTACTTAGACACTGTTTCACGTGCTTTTCGAACGATTGTGAAGCGTAATCAATTGTGATAGATTGAACATTTTGAAGTCCGAAGCGACAAGACACTCTCACCTCGAAGAAGGTTCCCAGATGGATGGACGGGACGGGCGACATGAATGCATTGCCGAACGCGCCCATTGTCGCACCGTAGTTGCACAGGTCCGAGGCGCACCCGCAGATGCGACTGAAACTGGTTTTATTACATTTCGAACGCATATTAAAAGTTCTTCTACAACAAGTTCTCGGGTTATTGATCCCCGTGTTTCTGTCTTGGAAATTTGGTATTGAATGAGTAAGTTTTGCTATTGTTTGTTTTCTTGCACCATCAGCACAGGCAAAATTGACCTCCGTGTTTCTGTCCCAAATTATGAAGACTATGAAACGTACCGAAAGTTTCGCTGACTGGCAAGGTTGAAATATTCAAGCCCTAATTGATCAGTAACTAGCATAATCACCGTCCGGCCAGCGTATAACACGCGCCCTCCTTCAGCATCTGCACGTCATCCGTGCAGCCGGCGTGGAAGAACGAGTAGTTGAGCAGGGCTGCAAGGATGAGGTTGCAGAAAGAAGAGTCAATCAGATAGCCTATCGATAGTACACGAGAATTGGGACTCGTTTCAAAGGACAAAGATCAAACATAAGTAGGGGCCGTAAGCTCCGCCCCTTTTGTGTGGACATGGATTCGCGCAATTTCGAGAAAGAGAAAACACAAAGCTCGTACTAAACCAAATCCTTAGCTCTAAAGCGTTTTGATTAGCTATTCCCACCCGTTATCGATTGAGTGCTATTCAAAGTCGAAAAATTTCCATCTTGATTTTCGTAATTCGAGTTGAAGGTCTCGATAGGGCCTGTTTTAGTATTTCGAGGAAAACCACTGAGTTTGAATAGCAATTTTCTGACTAATTAGATTTTTTCACGAATTTTAGAATTTTTTTTGGAATTTTAGCGATGACCCCCGAGCTGAGTTTTTAGCGCGGGGAGAGCGGAGCGAGAGGGCGGGGGGAGTGAGAGAGACACACGCGAGAGAGGCTCCGCCCCTTTCTCTCTCCTCTCGCCTCTCCCTCCTCTCCCTCCCTCTGTTGCGCGCGCACGTCTTAGGCGCTAGCGCGCCTCAGAGACAAGATAATCACGTTCGGTAAAAAGTATGATGTTACTGGGATCACAGGGAACAGGTTGAGCCTGCTTTTGACATCATAGTGACATAGATTGATTCTACGTTGTGGCCCCTAAACATAAGATCAATTATTTAAATTTTTGATCGATTAATTTCCTCACCGATATAGCAGCTATTGCCCTGGCACGTGTTGTTTTCGTCGCAGGGCACCTGTGATTTCGCAATATTGATTTTTCATTTCGGAATAAGCTTCGCAAGCGCCATAACTGATAATATGAAAAGCAGAATCAGTAATCGAAGCTTTGCCGGTGCAGTAGGAAACAAATAAAAATTCAGTGCAACATGGTGACTGAAATCTGAAATGACCCACACTGGTCGGCGTATTCGAGCAGCGGTAGCACTTGACAGCGTCCGCTCCAGAAGCCATGACGAAGGCGAGAAGGAGGACCAGGATCATATTCATAATCGTTGAAGCTCCCAGTCGATCGAGAGAGGTGAGAGGAAGTGCCACCTATTCAGTCGATTTCGGAGGTGGAAATCCGCCATTGTTTAATCAGCTGAGGAGCTTCCGCCGCTTTCGATAATAAAGGAAGCGACTGTCTCCATGATTTGTGCAGTCTTTTCAAATCAGAGGAGATTGCTCGTCACTGTTGTTCTCCTCTTTCCAAATAGTCTCATACCTTTCAGAGGAAGAGATAATTTTGTTCCTCGTGAGCATCAGATCATGTGAATCATCTGATTTCTCGTGGGCGAGTAGCACGAAATGGCTGAACTTTCGAGCATCAGAGGGATCGAGAATCTCATTGCGTACAAATTTGGCAGCAGATATTCACACGTCCACGATGTCACAAGCGGATGAAAGAGTAGGAGAAGCAAGATTAGTGTCGGGTGCGTTTCAGATTCTGCTTCTTTTGTCATACTCAAAGTCTGCAAGAAACCCGCACCTTGACGACATACTGGAACCGTCAGCTGATTATTTGAATTGAATCATCTGAAGTATGGACGCAACAAACAATGCTTGGGCGGGCGTCGTTATGTTTGTGGTGAGGACATACTAGTTTTTACTGCCTTTGATCATGGAAATGTCTTTAAAGGCAGGACTCTTCGGCGTGTGCTCCAACGGTCTGGCTATCTTCACAGTTTACAAATGTATGTTTACCCATTTTCATCAGTGTGTTTCACGAGCATTACAAATTTCGCTGTTTCCAAACAGCTCAATGCTTGAGCAATTGCTGGATCCAAAAATAATTCGAATATTGCAGGTCGTCATCTCCACAATTCCTTCGGTTTCCTCTGTCTCTCTCACTGCATCGCCAACTTCGGCGTGTGCTTCACGTTCGCCGCATGGTGCGCGCCGACAACTGTGTGGTGAGAGCGACGATTCTGTTGTTAGCTCAACCGTTAGCATTCTCCGAATCGATCTCTGGCACGCTTCAGCCATTGGCTAATTTGCTAATCCTTGCCCAATACAGTTGCAATATTGAATTGTGTGGCTGTGTGGTGAGGGCGATGATTACTGATGTCAAGTGACAGGAGAACAATGAATTTTACTCGTCTAGGTAGAATTGAATGATTGCGAAAAGATTTGGCTACGAAACTCATACTCAGCGTGAAACAGAACCGGGACACGTCGTTGTGATTTCAGTCAAAAATGGAAACCTAAAAGACGTGATTGTTTTATGATTGTCTAATGTTCAGGCAGAACTTCGCCCTGACCGGAACCGTCGAGGGCAAGCGCGTCGGGCAGATCAACTTCCTCTTCTGGAATGCAACTGTCTACTCACATCTTTCGATCTCCATCAATCGGTTCATTTGCATTACTTTCCCGCTGCAGGTGAGCATGATATTGAACATTGCATTGAGTTTCAAGCGGTTATGGAAAGACAAGACTCGCTCTTGTGGCGATTCGTCCTTCCAGGCGAAGAAAGTGTTCACGCCTCGCGTGATCGGCGGGTTCTTCCTCACTCCCTGGATTATCGCTCTCTGTCACATAACGCCGTATTTCTGGGGTGAGTTGGAACTTCATCGAACACGTGTTCAAGAATCAGACTGCATCTGTCAATACAATAATTCGAAATGAGTATTTCATCGCAGTAAACGACTGCTTCGTCTACTACGAGCCGACGACGTGGGTCTGGACGTTTACTGAAGGACCTTGTGTGTGAGTTAAACTGAATGTTGGAAACTCTAGCACGATAAGAGTTTCGATGAACCAGGAAGTGAGCAAGCCTATTCGAGGCGTTGGTTTCGACTCAGCAACCCTAGATTGCATTCTGTTCTGTGCTCTCTAACTGCAAACGTGCGCACCCGACATGCTCATTCTGAGTTTGTAGGCTGCATGGGACTAGTCTGCAAAGGATGAAAGTTGATGGGAATATCTATTACGAAGTCACTACTAAAAAGATACAACTTTGACTAGGCTATAGGATTGAGTTGCAATCGAAGCACATTGTTGAAAAATGGCACTTTGTTGGTCATTCCAGTCTCTACATCTCGACCTTCTTCGACTTCTACACTTCAATGACTGTCTTCGTGCTGATGACTTTCTTCGATCTGTCAACGGCATTGAAGCTGAGGCTCATGAACAATGTGAGACCAGGGACCTGGGAGGTTCGGAAGTAAACCACCTATATCGGTGTGTAGGTCAACGACCGTTCAGTGGTATCGTTTATCAGTGGAGTGAGAGAGAAGAGCCGAGGGCTCACATTGAGAGATAGAGAAGAGATCACTATCGGCTCTAGCCGATACACCACCACACAATGTGTCAGCCTGCTGTACTGCTCCGTAATTTTGCTTATCTCGTGCATTCGGTTTCTTCAGAGGGTGAAACAAAGCGCGCGATGATCCATTCAATTCCAGAAGAACGCTTCTCTCACCGGTACTCGTGAAATGCACGCGAAGAGGAAGATGGAGACGCGCTTCTTCATCCAGGTCTCTATAGATTCCACAATTTGATCAGCAGGTGCGGTTCAGGCGATCTGTCAATCGGCCACGTTCGGCATGGAGATATTCTGCTTCTACGTCATTTGCACCTTCGCGAAGACGCAGTGGGAGGTGATTTTCGTCCTCCATTTATCGAATGATGTGAAGGTTTTATTCTTTAGTTAAAAAACCTCGGAGAACTATCGAACTTTAATGTTCGTCTCAGTAAATGAGACCATTGTGAAACTCATTATTTCAGATATTCATGTCCACCTCGTTCGCGTGGGTTGCCTGCCACGCAACTGATGGGTGCGTTTGGATCTCTATTTCATAAAACTAATGCTGGGAGTTGGGACCAATTCGTTCAAAGAAGTGCTTAGAGCGAAGTTTGCCATTGATGCTTGCTCGTGAGATACTCGGGCGTGAGAGAACGACTCTGCGCAATCTATCCTTGAACGTGCTTTCGGGATTGCGCACTTTCTATTCTCAATCGGGGCAAGTTTCTGTCGAAAACGCACGGATTGGAACAGATTGCGCATGAGGAAACATGATACCTGATTTCAGATTCATAATGTGTCTGTTCCACTCGGGTCGATTGTGTGAGAACAGGAAGAGGGGTTCGCTCGCGCCGACTACCACGTCCGTTATACGTGAATATTTAAACTATTTTCGAAAATGTATTTTCGAAAATCGTTAAAATTCAAATTGCAGTCGAGTCCAGGTCGAAGCACTGAGGCAGGAGGAGTCGAATGGCAGATGAAATGAGCTTCATCGATAGAGTTTTCCTTTTCGAATTGTTGCATCATGGATCTCATTCAGTGAAGTAATAAATTGTCTGAAAATTCATTATAAAACAGCTATAAACTCGGTGCAAGAAACATATGTTACGTGCATGAAAATTTTACTCGGTACAATGCATCGGATGAAGCAATACATTTGTACAACAATAAATATCTTCGAGCAATTTCGGTTCTTATAAAGGGATGGATGCAGTTTAGCACTATCATTTATAGCCGCTTAGAAGGCGCATATAAAATGGAGGAACCAACAGAGTTATCCTTGTCGTTTGGAGGATGTTTCAGTCGATAGTCTTGCTGGCATTGGTAGTGTACTCTGCTTCAGGAAGTATCGTTTCGAAGCCCGGATTGCATTATTGTAGGTGCGATGATGGTTGTACATAATGATTGTTCAATTTAGCCGATGCTCTCAAGGTCAAATGCGACGCTCTGCCCTATCGCACCGCTTACTTCGAGAGAAACTGCTATTTCGTCATTGACGCAGCGGTGAGACGTTCGAGTTACCATCAGGGATGGCTTGGCAAGAAAAGACTCTTCTCATTTCGCATACTCTCTCGCCTATCCCACCGACGAGAGAGTGTGTTCTTGCCAAGCCATCCCTAGTTATCATCAAACCGCAATAATGAAGAATGGTTACAGAGTGACTCAGCAGGAACTGAGGGAAAATGTGTGCAAGTACTATCGAGCTCTCAGATAGCCAGCAAAGTTCCCGATGAAGTGTGGAGCTCGCTGTTCCTTGATGTAAGACCATAATCAGTGAATGTAATATTTCTGATTGTTAAGAAAAAATCGTTCACTGGCCATGGCGGCAACTCTTCAGCAAAGACCAAGGCAATGTGCATCTTTGGTAAGGTTCTCTAATACTTTACCCATTCGAAGAGACACAATTCTCAGAAAATGCATTCCCTTCTACAACAGCGTTGCTAACTGCTAATGCTCGCAAACCGAATGAAATCAAGAACGGTGTAGAGAAACTGTCGGCTAAAATGGTGAGCCGCTGAACAAACCGAAACAATTTTCGGCGAATAATTCAATAAAACCTGTCGGTTACTAATGCTCAGAAAGTGGGGTCATACTTTCAGTTGATGCCTTTGGCATTCAAATTCCCCGAGCCCCTCGAAATCGGCCAAACAGTCATCATAAAAGGAACATTCAGTGCCAAAGAAAATGCGTGGGTTTACTGATTTCTCCTTCACAAACACAACAACTCTCTATTTTAGTAAATATTGTCTTCAAATTGCACCAGCCTAATGAAATAGAACGATTTCAGGATGTCTATCAACTTGCAACATAATCATTGGGAGTCCATTCCTCTTCATTTCACACAACATTTTCCTACTGGCGCTGTATGTAATTTTCCTGTCTTATCTTAAAAAAATAAGATCATACCACAAGAGTAATTTCAGTCCGCTTTCGACACATCACGTTATTATGGTCATTGGGAAGTGAATGGACCGCCGAATTGGAAGTATAGAGCTCCTTTCAAGGCGGGCGGGCAATTCGATGTTCGATTCCGCTTGCAGAAACAGCATTTCGAGGTCAGGTGTATGGGAAAGTTTTTTATATTTTGAAAAAAAATATTATTCACAATTTAGGTGTTCGTCAACGAAATTCCGTACGAGAACTACACGCATATCCTTCCATACAATACAATCAATCACATATCGATTGTTGGTGCTGGTTATGTGACGTTTGTGCAATTGGGAGAGAAGTACAATGTAAAGAAGAGTTCGCATAATTGAACAAAAAATATGAATTTAAGCCTATTCCTAATTTTGCTAGTAAGCAAGTCTCTACGCTCGGAAGCTTGGAAGAACGACAGAAAAGAAGAGTGGTAAGGAAGAACTTTCTCTGCCTTCCAACTGGCACAATTCTCTTATTTTTCAAACACATCTCATTTTGAAACAGCAGATGATCATTTCAGCCCATGCCATTCATGCGTACATTCTCAAAGCCCCTCGAAATCGGCCAGACAATCATTATCAAGGGAGTATTCGATGTTAACGAACAACGGTATATAAAATTGGTTTACTTTTTTATGTATTATCTTGCGAAAACTTCACACTATTGAGCATTTTCAGTCCAACATTCAACTTGCAACACAACTACTGGGATTCCATACCCATCCATTTTGTCATTGACTTCGGTCATGGAACCGTACGCGTTTATTCATTGCTGGATAAATGCTACCGTACCTCTGACGTAATTTCCAGTCGGGAGTCAGCACCTCTCGTTGGTGGAGTCAATGGGACGAGATTCGCGTGCGACCATTGCCTGCGGTCACTAGGGGCGGACCTTTCGATGTCCGATTCGTCGTGCAAAAAGACCATTTCGAGGTCAGGCTCAGAATAATATGGTTGTACAAATTGTCGGCATATTTAGGTGATCCTCAACGACGTTTCGTATGATAACTACACACATCGCCTGCCGGTTGATTCGATCAATGTTTTATCAGTGACGGGCAGTGGATACGTAACGTTTGTGCAGATGGGAGAGAAGTTCGATGTAAGCGATCTTGGATGAGATTAAAAATTAAAAAAAAGGACGTTTCAGCCCATCGTCGATGGTACTGTCAAGGAAACGAAGAAGATACGATCGGTGAGTTTCACAGTAGAATTCGAAATACGGGCAATCGTCTCTTCATTTCACACACTCTCTCGTCTCTCTGATCGGCGTGAGTGTGTGTGAAATGAAGAGACGATTACCCGATTACCCGAACTCTACTTCACAGAGCGCTCTCGTTCCTACTCAAATACGATTCAAATAGGAAAAGTTGCATTTTCTAGCACGATTCTGTGCATCGGGTGAACGACACTAACGTTGCCAACGGATTTCCAGTGTGTGGCAAGGACACGTGTACCGCCGCTACGTAAGAGATTTCATACTTTTTCGTTAGCTGAGTACTCGTTGCAGGTACGCGAGAAAATCTAACTTAGAAAAGTGCAAGTCTATCCTCATTTCGGGATATCATTACGTGACAAATACTGTGTACGGCGCAGTAACTACCAGGTACTTTTATAGTAACTATTAGATAATAAACAATAATAGCTTCAACATCGACCTGAAGCGTAAGAATGGGGAAATCGCGCTTCGCATCACGCCTCGTTTTGACTCGAATGTATGTTTCACGAGACGGAGTTTTTCTTAAAATGAAAAAGGGCACCAAATTTCTCTTGCAGAATGTGGGTCTGAACACTTACAAAAATGGCGCATGGCAAACTGAAGAGACAGTGGTCAAGTCTCCGTTCACGAAGGACAAGAGATTTCAAGTCTCCATCACAAACGAAGCTTACGGATTCCAGGTAATTCTTCGCGAGAGTTAAAAATCGATCGATACCATTTCAGATCTTCGTGAATGGCAAACACCTCACAACCTACAAGCATCGCACGTGTCCCTATGACATTGAAGATGTCGAGGTCGGACCGAACGTGTTCGACGTTGAGATACTACTGTAGAGTTATCGATCGAATGAATCTATGAATTATCGTATAAATCACTGTCAATCTGGTGTTTCCCTTCCCCTGCATTGATCCATGCGGTCACACTGCTTTCAAAACTTGTTGAACGAATACAGAAGATTGGCTCTCATGGAATAAAACAAGCGGTCCTTCTAAACTAACAGCGATGATTGATTTCGAACAGAGGGTGCGAAGACTTCGAGTTTGTCTCCGGTTCGACAAAATTACCTTCTCATGACGTGCATTTCAAAGCTACTGATGAAGTTTTAATTCATCGTCGAATGATACTGATATGAGCATATGCCTAACATACTGTATCGATCGATGCTTTGAAGAAACGGAGAAGAAAACATGAAACAATCGTTTGGAACTAAATTGCAGATAAAGTTGATTTTAAAACGACACCGATGCCTTTACAACCGCGCTGATATGCTTATAAAAGAGAGGAACTGATTTAGTCTTCACTTCAAATCGGAAGATGATTCGATCGATACTGTGGATATTGTTGCTGTTGCAATCTTCAACAGGAAGCATAGTTTCGAAGCCATCCTCACATTTCTGTAAGTAATTTACATTACTAATAGGGATATTTCAAAGTTCAAATCATCAGAGACAGTAAAAATTCAGGTGTAGTTAGAAGTCTATAATTTAAAATTACTGTAATTTCCTAGTTCAGCCGACGCTCTCAAGATCCAATGCGATGCTCTCCCTTATCGTACCGTCTATTTCGATCGAAACTGCTACTTCGTTATTTATCCCGGTGTGAGTAAATTCCAGTTTTTTTTTCTCAGGAAAATATAAATATTTCATCAGAGTGGCACCACTGGAACTACACAAACGTGTTCAGCGGCACTAACAGGCGCTCAAACTGCTACGAAAGTTCCCGATGAAGTTTGGAGCTCGCTATTCGTTGACGTAAGGGCAACTGATTTATTACATTTCGTCAATTTGTATTCAGAAAAATACGCTCACTGGAGAAGCAGGAAAGACCAAGTCAATGTGCATCTTAGGTGAGATTGCAACGAAATTAACTAAAAATCGAAGTTCTCAGAAAATGCATTCCCTTCAACAACTGCTCTACTGACTGCAAACGCTCGAAAACCGAATGAAATCAAGAATGGAGTAGAGAAACTGTCGGCTAAAATGGTGAGCCGTAGAGCAAACCTAAACAAGTTTCCATGAATAGCTCAGTAAAAACCGTGTCCCTCCCCAATGAAAAAGTTTAAAATGTTAATTTTTAGTTGATGCCTTTGGCATTGAAATTCCCCGAGCCCCTCGAAATCGGCCAAACAATTATTCTCAAAGGAGCATTCAGTGCCAATGAAGTTCGGTCCGTAAGATTTTCTTCTTTCGATTTACTTCTTCACAATTGGGAATACTTGTGCGTTTGCATACAATAACCGATTTCAGCATGTCTATCAACTTGCAACGCAATCATTGGGAATCCATACCTCTTCACTTTACACAAGGCTTCGGTCCAGTAGCTTACGAAGGCTCTGTACGGTTTCAATATATTTCTTCGCAAATCCTAACGTTACTTGTGAGATACGAGTCCGGTTTTTCAGTCCGCTTTCGACACATCGCGTCGTTATGGTCATTGGGAATTTAATGGGCGGGGTAATTGGAAGCGTAGAGTTCCCTTCACAAGAGGCGGACAATTCGATGTCCGCTTCCGCCTGCAGAAGAAGCATTTCGAGGTCAGGTGTATTTCAAATTTCCGGTTTTTTAAAAACATTTTTTTTACAACTTCAGGTATTCGTCAACGAAATTCCGTACGAGAACTACACGCATATCCTTCCATACAATACGATTAATCATTTATCGATCGTTGGTGCTGGTTATGTGTCGTTTGTGCAATTGGGAGAGAAGTACAATGTAAGTATTCTGAACTCAGAGTGGGGGAGGGAATTTTATGTTTTAGCCTATTCCCTACTTTGCTGAGAAGCAAATTTCTACCGCTGGAGATTTAGAGGAAAGACAGAAAAAAAGATCGGTAAGTTTGTGAATTACGTAATGTTCATAAAATTTCACTTTTCTCAATTATTTTCAAAAAAAGTCCTTGATTTCAGCCTATGCCGTTCATGCGGAAATTCACCGAGCGCCTTGAAATCGGACAGACAGTCATTATCAAGGGAGTATTCGGTGTTAACGAGCAACGGTACGTGAATTTAATTGACTTCATCTGTGCACTACTTTGTCGGAAGCTTTTCTATTGCAATTTCAGCCCCACATTCAACCTGCAGCACAACTTTTGGGACACCATACCCATCCATGTCTTCGTTGACATCAGCAGTCGCTCTGTATGATTCTCAATGAAATAAGCGTAGTTCATGCCCAATTTCAGTCCGGAATCAGCACATCTCGTAGGTGGAATCAATGGGACAAAACAGGAATTGCGAATTACCAGTTACCTGTTTCGAGGGGCGGACCATTCGATGTTCGCTTCCGCGTGCAAAAAGAGCATTTCGAGGTTAAATTTTCATAATATTTTTAAAATTCAAAAATATCAGGTATCCATCAATGGCATTGCGTATGGTAACTATACACATCGTCTTCCGTTCGATACGATCAACGTTTAATCAGTTACGGGCAGTGGACACGTAACGTTTGTGCAATTGGGAGAGAAGTACGATGTTAGTGAATGTGACGACTTTCAAATGTCATAATAACAGAGCAAAGAACGCGTTTCAGCCCGTAATCGATGGTAGTGCTAATGCTACAAAGAAGACACAACTGGTAAGCGTTTGCGACTATTTTATAGAAATATGTACATTACAAATCTTCGTATTTAAAGAATGATGAGATTGCCCTAACAACGAAGCCGATAAACAACACTACTGTAGGCAACGGATTTCCAGTCTGCGGCAAGGACACATGCTCAGCAACGTGAGGGATTTTGAACTATTATTTATGCCAATGGTGTAGGTGGCACAGTTGAAAAACATCGTGCAAAAAGATCATAAAAGCTAAATTGAGTTAAAATTTAAGTCAAATCGCTCATTGCAGGTACGCGAGCAAATGGAATTTAGAAGAGTGCAAGTCTATTTTTATTTCGGGATATCATTACGTGACAAATGCAGTGTACGGACCGGTGACTACAAGGTATTTAATTAATTTAGAATTATTAAATTGTGAGAATATAACATAGGTATCAGGAGAGAATGTACCAAAATCGACCAAATCGGGAACAATTTTTTTCAAACCCATTTCAAATCGGTCATACTATGGTGGATACATACACTGGTGATAAGGATTCGAACTATCCGGTCCACGAGTCCCATAGCCGGCTTTTAGGGATTTCCCGGTTATGGAACCGGCTATTGGGTATCTCAGTACAGAGTTGAGCTAGAAACTTGTTCTACGGCTCAAAATAAGCGAAAAAATACGACAAACAAGAATCTTTTTAGAAATCAAAAATTCGATTTTTTTCGACAAAGTTATGATTAAAAAACCGAAAACCGGATCCTTTAAAATTCGCTGCCACTGCCTAGAACTCAATAGGCAGGGAATTTTATTGCATAATATGAAAGAGTGGATGCATAGGTATGATATAAAAATATCCCAACATAGGATATAGGGGGGTTCCCGGGGGTGAAAAAAGCCTCCGAATATGCCAAATCGCTGTTTTTCTGATAAAATGAGTTCGCATTATGCCGTAGACTGTCGTAAATTCTCAAATACTACTCAACTAGTAATTTTACTCTTCCACAGAAACTTTTACCATCATTTGAGCCGATTTCGCCGTAGTCATTTTTGGGCCAAAACCATGAACCCGGGGTCATGGTCCAAAAGTGACTTCCAAAGTCATGATGGAGAATGTTCAAATAATATGTGCCAATGTATAGTACAGTAGTCCACTCATTTACCGTAACCCATATTACCGTAATACGGTCATCGCAAAGTGACTTTTTTCCATAATGATTATGAAAAAGTCAGTTTACGATCCCAGGACTGACAGATTACGGTAATTCCGGTCACGATAAAATACTGGGCTAGTGTGCCATACATTGGCACATAGTATTTGAAGTTCCTCCATCGTGACTTTGGAAGTCACTTTTGGACCATGACCCCGGGTTCATGGTTTGGCCCAAAAATGACTATGGCGAAATCGACTCAATTGATGATAAAAGTTTATGTGGAAGAGTAAAATTACTAGTTGAGTAGTATTTGAGAATTTACGACAGTATACGGCATAATGCGAACTCATTTTATCAGAAAAACAGCGATTTGGCATGTTCGGAGGCTTTTTTCACCCCCGGGAACCCCCTTATATCCTATGTTGGGATTTTTTTATATCATACCTATGCATCTACTCTTTCATATTATGCAATAAAATTCCCTGCCTTTTGAGTTCTAGGCAGTGGCAGCGAATTTTAAAGGATCCGGTTTTCGGTTTTTTAATCATCACTTTGTCGAAAAAAATCGAATTTTCGATTTCTAAAAAGATTCTTGTTTGTCGTGTTTTTCCGCGTATTTTGAGCCGTAGAACAAGTTTCTAGCTCAACTCTGTGCTGAGATACCCAATAGCCGGGTCCATAACCGGGAAATTCCTAAAAGCCGGCTGTGGGACTCGTGGACCGGATAGTTCGAATCCTTATCACCAGTGTATGTATCCACCATAGTATGACCGATTTGAAATGGGTTTGACAAAAATTGTTCTCTGGCTGGTACATTCTCTCCTGATTCTTATGATAATCATAATATTATTAAAATAGCTTCAACATCGATCTGAAACGCAGTAATGGGGAGATCGCGCTTCGCATCACTCCTCGTTTTAACGCAAACGTGAGCGGTAGATCACTATCCTCGACACAGTCTCCGATCACTTCACTTATAATTCAAGAACAGTTCCCGGCCGTACCGGTGTACCCCACCAGGCATTTTCGTCTCAGGACGACAGTAAACAGTGGTTGTGGTTGCAACTTGACCTTTTTCAATTCAAGAAACTATTGAATCATTCTATTGCAGAATGTCGGTCTCAACACCTACAAGAACGGCGCGTGGCAAACAGAAGAGACCGTGGCCAAGTCGCCGTTCCAGAGTCGCAAACGCTTCGAAGTCTCCATTACAAACGAGGCTTACGGATTCCAGGTAAAAGTATTTCACAATAGAACGTCCACTCGTGTGTTCAATCCTGCACTCAACGAAATGAGAGTGAGGAACCAATAGAGTGAACAAACCCAACGCCTTTCACCATCCATTTATTCAGATCTTCGTGGATGGAAAGTACCTGACCACGTACAAGCATCGCACGTGTCCGTACGATATTGTTGACGTCGAAGTCGGCCCGAAAGTGTTTGACGTCGAAATACAACTGTAAAGTGGCCTCGATTCAAGGAATAAATGAATAAATTTCGTGCGTGTTTGTTTCTTCTCTTGTAATGAGAAGATGACATTCGGGCACACTATGTGAACACAGAACAACGTGAAAAAACTGAGCAAAGATGATCACTTCTTCTCCATCGCTTCGACCAATGTATTTTTTAGAAGAGGGAAAAGTAGGTTAACGGGAAAGAGTGAGATTACTTCAAAATTTGTCTTTATTCAAACAAAACCTTCTAATAACAATCGCTGAGTTCCACCTGAGATAAATTCGTCGCCGATTAGCACTCTGAGCTCACTACACACACATCCTGCTTTCAATCGATAAACAGGCACAGGCATGGCCAAACTCTTTTATGAACCGTATTGTGAAATGCAATGTTGAAATCGATAATATCAGCGCACGCTGAAGAAACTGTGATACGTGGAGCAAGAATTCATTTCTTTATGGAAGATAAAGATGATTTTACAGCACCAATGCATTTACAACCTACTTCAAAGGCGTATAAAGTGGAGAAACTTGATTCTTCCCTATCGTTCGGAAGATGATTCGATCGATACTGTGGCTATTGCTGGTGCTGCAGTCGACTACAGGAAGCATAGTTTCGAAGCCATCTTCCCATTATTGTGAGTTCCTTTCAACACTAGTTGAGATTTTCCGCCAAGATATTCCAAGTGGTCATGGACAGTGAAGTTAACACTATCTAAGTTTTTGAATTCAGCCGACGCTCTCAAGATCCAATGCGATGCTCTCCCCTATCGTACAGCTTATTTTGATCGGAACTGCTATTTCGTCATTTTCGCTGGAGTGAGTGACATTGAGCCATGCCATCAAATTATCGCAATAGTTCCTTTGCAGAGTGACACAAAGGCAACGACAAAAACGTGCTCACAGGCGCTTGCCGGCGCTGAGATAGCTAGGAAAGTTCCCGATGAAGTGTGGAGCTCGCTATTCGTCGATGTGAGATGCGCTATTTCTTCATTTCATTGTTCGATATTTATTTAGAAAAACGCATTCTCCGATGACAGTGGCTCTACCGGGAAGATGTGCATCCTTGGTTAGATTCATTTTCTTCAAAGGTCGACAAGTTTTCAGAAAACGCCTTTCCTTCCACAACCGCTCTACTGTCCGCGAATGCTCGCAAACCACGTGTAATCAAGAATGGAGCTGATAAACTTTCGGCCAAAATTGTGAGCTTTGCAATATCAGAGAATATCAATTCAAAGAGAAGATAAACATTTATTAAATTCATTTTCAGCTGATGCCACTGCAGATGAAATTCCCAGAGCCTCTCGAGATCGGGCAAACAATCATTATCAAAGGTGTTATCGGTGCAAATGAACAGCGGTGCGGAATCTACACCTAACTCTCCTAAACGACTCCCGCAAACCTTTTGATCGTTTTAGTTTCTCTTTCAATCTCATGTGGAACCACATGGAATCTGTCGCTGTCCACTTCGTCATTGACTTTTCGCTGGCTCATGTATGGGGCTTTCAATTTGTTGATCACACTAAACAACACTAAAATACGCAAAACAATTTCAGTCCGCGATAGATTCTAAACGTTCGAGTGAGTGGGACAGAAAAGGCGTGCTGAAACCAAATCCGTTCACGAGAGGAGGACCGTTCGATGTTCGATTCCGCGTTCAAAAGGAACATTTCAAGGTCGGTCGCGATGTTGATGCATTCACCAGAGAACAGAGTAGACATTTCGAAAAAACAACAACAAATACTAGTTTCGAGGTGTTCGTCAACGAAATTTCGTGGGAGAACTACACTCATCGTCTGCCAATAACTTCGATCAATAGTTTCCTAGTGAATGGCGGTGGCCATGTTTCGTTTATCCAGTTGGGAGAGAAGTATAATGTAAGTGAGCTTGAAGGAGGTTCTATCTCTGAGAGTCTGCTTTCCAGCCAGCGCCCTACTTTGCCGGCCAAGATGAGAATGATGAGGAAACCATGAGTCGATGGGTAGGAGTTTATCCCACTCATTGAGTGTGATTCCGTCCGCCATACTCGCATTGACTAGTAATTGAAGCTTCACCCGGGTTCTGAGATCCAATTGTCTCCTGAATCCCAAAATATGAGCAATCAAAGGAAACGAATCACGACAATACTGTTCTATTTCAGCCGATGCCTTATGTACGCCAATTCCCTACGCCTCTCGAAATAGGGCAAGACGTAATCATCAAAGGAGTGTACGGTGCTAACGAAGGAAGGTAGGGTTGATATGTTTCCTAAAAAGAAGGGGATAAATTGGACGAATGCTATATATATATATATATATATATATATATATATATCGATAAACTATCGATCGATTGCAGGATGTCATTCAACTTGCAAAAGAATCATTGGGCAACTGTCCCTCTCCATTTCATTGTAGACTTCAATCTGGGGCACGTAAGTTTGCTTCAACTTTTTCTCTCATTCGAATGAAGGTATGCAAATTCACCACAGTCCGCCGTCGATACATGCCGTGAGTGGGGCCAATGGGACAGAAAGACGGTTTTGAAACCCCTGGTATTCAAGAGAGGAGGACCTTTCGATGTTCGCTTCCGCGTACAAAAAACTCATTTCGAGGTTAGACATCTGTTTTCAAATGTAAGCCTCAAAATTTGTAAAATTTGGAGGTATTCGTGAACGAGGTTTCGTATGAGAACTACACGCATCGTCTGCCAATTGACACAATCAATTTCTTGTCGGTGAATGGAGGAGGATACGTGACGTTTGTTGATTTGGGAGCGAAGTCGAAGAAATCTCAGGAGTTGGAGAAGAAACAACCGGTAAGTTTATCTATGCAATAAAAGAAGAACGTTTTTGAATACAGCAAGTCAAAACCAGCGTCGTGAACGGATTTCCAGTTTGCGGCAAAGACACATGTTCAGCACAGATGTAAGACATCGACAGATTTTTTAAAAATAAAACCTTCGCTTTTTGAATCAAATCATTCGTTTAGCTATTCGAGAAAGGCAAACGTTGTTGAATGCAAGACCCTCTACGTTTCGGGATACCATCATGGTGGCGGAGGAACCTCAAGGTTTTATTTTCGAGACGTTTATTTTACTTTTTTTGTAAAATTTAGCTTCAACATCGACCTGAAGCGAAAGAACGGAGAAATCGCGCTTCGCATCACTCCTCGTTTTGACTGGAACGTCAGTGGTGAATTATCAGCACGTACTCAATCCATTTTCTTATAGAGTGTGCTTCTAAACACCTACAAGAACGGTACATGGCTAGGAGAGAAAACCGTGGCCAAGTCTCCATTTGTGAGGGAGAAAAGATTCCAAGTGTCGATCACAAACGAGGCTTACGGATTTCAGGTAATATTTCATTTTAGTAATGGAACTTCTGTGCGTATTGACCGACAATGTTCAATGAAATGAGAACGCGAATAAAAAACACCCGTTGATTCAGATCTTTGTGGATGGAAAGTACCTCTCCACGTACAAGCATCGCACGTGTCCGTACGATATTGCCGAAATCGAAGTGGGAACGTATGTGTTCAACGTCGAGATTCAGCTCTAGTGTACTGAGCTCATTCACATTTTGATAAATATTTTTCTCGGTTCTTCAAGTGTACTCATTTAAAAAAATCAGAAAGAAAGTAACAAATATTTCGTATCCTTTCGATTGCCAATGCTTGCACGCTAACGCTGGTAAATAACGGATTGCAATCATTCTTCAGCCGCTTTGAAAGGCGCATCAATTATTTACAGACGTTAAAAAACAGAAACACTGGCCGTTTCGAATTATGATAAATGAACTGAAAGACAGTACGCGCACTACCCATCGGTCATGAAATGTGCACACAAATCTTTCCGATCAAAAAGTGCCGGTGCTCTCTGGTTTCTCGAAGGGAATAGTACAGTACCGCAGAGTCTCCTCCCTAACGCAAGTGGCGCGGTGAGTCGGGGTGAGTCACATCAGGTCACCCCGACTTTGAGGAGGCTTTTCACCCCTTCAAAGTGTGTATTTTCTTGGCTATTTTTGGCTACGACCTAATCTGGCCAAGCTCTATCGATTGGTGTAATCAGAACTTTGAATATCCTATCTGATCC
>LS501819.1:319012-373575 GCA_900490845.1 Pristionchus japonicus
CAAGGATCAGATAGGATATTCAAAGTTCTGATTACACCAATCGATAGAGCTTGGCAAGATTAGGTCGTAGCCAAAAATAGCCAAGAAAATACACACTTTGAAGGGGTGAAAAGCCTCCTCAAAGTCGGGGTGACCTGATGTGACTCACCCCGACTCACCGCGCCACTTGCGTTAGGGAGGAGACTCTGCGGTACTGTATAATCTCTGACACTGATGTGTCCAAGTGGAACATTTCGGCCAGCTCTTGATGCAGGAGTGGCTTTTACAACATATCTTTATCACCGAAAGTGAGGCGCCTATATAATCCAGAAACTACAACGTCTTCTTCATACTCTCTGAAGATGATCCAACTACTCTCTCTTCTCTGGTTACTATTTCATCTTACATCTGCAGCGATATCTACAAATTTCGGCGCACACGTCTGTGGGTTTCATGCTATTCTCACTTGTTCATGGTATTCTTCACAGCTGAGGTACTCAAGCTCAAGTGTGATGCACTTCCATACAGAAGTGTCTATGTCGAGAGGAACTGCTACTTTGCCACTGATGCAGATGTGAGTACTGTATTCTCTTATTAATCGCATGAATTGATCTCGACATCAGGCCGACTGCTCACGCGTAATGGGAGGTTCTCGTCTGGCGAGGGAAGTTCCTAGCGCTGTCTGGGCAGCTCTTTTCGCTGATGTGAGGAGGCGTTTGATGTTCATCCAAATTGTCTGTTTTTCAGAAGAACGATTTCATGCTGGAAGGTGATTCATCCGCAGGAAAGAAGAAGGCAATGTGCTTCTACGGTACTTTGTTTTGCTTTTCTCATAACCTCAGAAGCTGATTGTAGAAAACCAACACGCTGCTTACTCTTCCGACAAGCCGAACACGGAAACAAAACCACCCACCAGTGGAGCAGACCAGATGATGACAGCAAGAATGGTCAGTCTACTAGCAAATACTTGCTGGCTCATCCATGATCTGATGTTGTTGCACGAGAATGTGTCATTATCTTCAGCAACTCCCCTTCCGTCTGCCGTTCACTGAAGGAGTCGAGGTGGGCCAGACCATTGCCTTCAAAGGAGTCGTTACGGCGCCAGCGAAGAAGTACGATTCACTCAAATTTTACTATTTTTGAGTATCATTAATACCGTGTTTAACTTTATTTGCAGTTTCATCATCAACTTCCAACGCGGAAACAGGAGCACCGCTCAAACTCGCGATTCCAAAGGCGACATTCCCTTCCACATCAGCTTCCGCATCTCTACGGGACATGTAACGTTTTTACCCTGGACAAGGCTCAAACTTCGTTTGTTCAGGTTATCTTCGGAAGTCTGATCAAGGGAACGTGGACTCCGGAGAAAACGTTGCGAAACCCACTAAGGCTCGGCGACACTGTCGACATTCGTGTCTTTGTGCAAGAGCAGTCCTATCAGGTCCGGGTTTCTCATCCGGGGAATGATCCGGTTCTGCAATATCCGGTTATAGGTGTTCCTCAACAACCAGGAGCTATACACATACGCAGCCGTCAAAGCAACCCCTCTCAGTCTGATTAATCATCTCTACATCTACGGTGATGGAGTAATCAATTATGTGAAGCTGGGAGAGAAGTACAGTGTGAGTGGAGCTAGACCGTGAAAACTGAACCAATCTTTTTATCTCATCGGGAAATAATTTATAGGTAAGGATGTTGTGAAACTCTGCAAGGCATGCGAATCTCAATTCAACGGTAGAAAAGCAGTGATTTTTAGCCCATCCCTCGCTCCAACGACCTGCCAAGTCTCAGTGCGAGTGGATCGATCAGTCAAGGAGAAGAGTTAGTGACGAAAAGAGCGGTCAGTGAGCATTTAATTTATTTTAAAAAAGGACAATTTATTACAGAACCTCCCTCACCTCACTCCATTCGAGAAGAAGCTCGAGGTCGGACAGACGATTGTGATTAAGGGAGGCACCGCGGCTGATTGCACTTCGTGAGTTAGTTATTTGAAAGAAAACAAGAGCAACACACACTCTCGATCTTTTCGTGCGAAACAAAGCCATTGATGAATTCATTGGTGAATAATGAATGAAAACGATTTTCAAATGGAAAAAAACATCCAAAATTCATTAAGGTACGTCATCAACTTTCAATCCGGTACCAAGGACACGAATACGACTCGAAACACAGGAGGAGACATTCCCTTCCACATCAGCTTCCGACTGCATTCGGGAAAAGTACGATTTTGAACTGACTCTCTCAACTTTCTCACTGTCTCCAATACTGTTGATTCCGAGATTCCAATCGCGATTGACATCATTTGCTACTTTTGAACGCGAAACGATCCTGGATTGGTTGATGTACAGTAGATCGACTTAAGAGACCACACATTCATGTTTTTAGGTCATCTTCAACACCCTGACGAGAGGCAAGTGGGTCGAAGAGAAACAAGTGTCAAACCCGCTCAGGAGAGACGCCGATGTTGACCTGCGCATCCGCATTCTTGCTGATCGATTCCAGGTCCGGGTTTTAGTGACTTCCCTACAGTACAATGGCGCAAGAATACAGTATCCGAGGATTACGGCAACGTTTGATTACAGGTCTTCTTCAACCAGAAGCAACTATACGTCTACAAGTCTCGCCAATCTCTCGCCAACATCGATCACCTCCTGATCTACGGTCAGGGTTACGTCAACAGTGTTCGTCTGGAGGACAAGTTCACTGTGAGTAGACTGAATTCATCATGAAGCACGGCTCAGATTGAGGAATGAATTGCAAAAGCAATCTTTGCAGCCATCCTCTGTCGAGAGCGCCATCCCTCATGCCTTCCCTGTATGCGGAAGACAATCGTGTGCAGCGCAGGTTCAGATGTGAGTTCATCTTTTAGATGAGTGGAGAATCAATCTTGCAGGTTCACTCACCAACGCCAACTCGCAGACTGCAAGTCACTGGTCGTCTCCGGATCTGCACTGGGCAACTCCAGCTTCTTCATCAAGCTCATCCGCTCGAACGGCGATGTAGTGCTGAACATCGAGCCTAGCTTCAGCAAGAAGGCTAGTCATTTTATCGCACTGTTCTGCGCTTCGATTGCAAAATCTGGGCACTAGTTCACATGAACTCCGTCATATAACGATCTGATCTGGTTCTCGTATCTGTTATCGTACTTACTCCCTTCAGAACGTTGGTCTCAGCACATACAAGGACGGAAAGTGGCTCGATGAGGAGATCATTAATGAGTTCCCGTTCGAGAAGAACGTTCGCTTCGTAGTAGCGATTACGAACGAGGCGAACGCTTTCCAGGTGAGATTAATGTAATCCGACAATCCAGTTGGGACCCAACGTGATCAATTGCAGATCTTCGTGAACGACAAGCACTTCGCCTCGTACACTCATCGCACGTGTCCGTCGGGCATCAACCTGCTGGATATTCAGAAAGTGTTTGATATTGACGTGCTGTCGAAGTGATCGAATGGAGTTTCCGTGTTACCCGCAAACCGATAAAAGCAATGATAATTACTTCCTACTTCGCGCCCTCCTTCGAAATGTTCTGTGAATCATACTTTTAAGATATTGTATCTTTATTCATGTTGCTGAAAAATGTACAATACTTACAAAGTGCGATTAAAGAGGTGAGCGAAACATCGAGGATTGAGGAAATTATTCGATAATCAGAAGAATTATCTAGTCTTGCGTTCCTCTGCAGAAAGCGAGGCCGAAGAAGCACAGTCCTCCGTCCATTCCTCCCGGGTGACCGTGGGCTCTGAATTGAGAGAAATTGGCAATGAACAACATTGATGAATGACATCACTATGTGCCTTATTTGATTTGAGAGGTCAACGTTGAGATATTTGTTGCAAAATTTTGGTAAATACCTGCAGCACTCGTCTCTCTCAGCCGGGATTCTCGGGCAGACCTCGTCGCACTCCTGGACGCGAATCGAATCTGGAATACGATTGTGAATTATGTAATGTCTTCATCAAAATGGGAAACATCCAACTCCGTATCGCAACTTGCGACCTAGAGAGGCTATGAGCGGAGAGCTCCAAAAGCGAAAGAAAAAGCTAAAAATGGAGGCGAACGGTCTGATTTCACTCACCAACTTGCAGTGCCACAATGACGATGAGGAGAAGGAAGAAGAGAACTTTGGCGGACATTATCTGAATTCTGATTTTTTGATTACAAGGTACAGACACGAATGTATTGGGAAATAATGAGAAGAGATGGTTCTGGATACATCAGCTATGAATTCCGCCGATTTTATAGAGAGAATGTTTTCCTGAAAAGAGCGTAAAGTGTGAGCGATTATGCCATTTCGAGGATCAGTGTTTACGCGAACTCGTGAGTCATGAAACGTGTTTAGTGAGAGACGGAGAGGAGCAGTGTAGGTCTGTGTTTCTTCATTCTAACTCTGAATGAGCATGATGAATTCTCGCCGGTTTGATAAACAACAATCATTGAATTTGCATAATCGCTCGGAATTCCCCGGAATTGAACGATTGATTCCGTCGAGTCAACAATGGTGACGATTTTTGTGAGATGTGAATGCACTACCTAATCTGATGTTATCATGTGATTCGTCATTTGACAAGAAGCGGAAAAATTTCACGCATTCAAAATTAAATTGAACTTTATAGCAATTTTTGTTCTCAAATTATTCATGATGGAAGTATCAATGATCAATAAAATTTCAATTTGAGATTGAATTTCTCAAGATGTTCTTTGTTCTTGATGTCGAATTCGATCACATCCTCGAGGCATCCGATGATCTGAGAAACGACAAACCTAATTATTCAATCGGTGAGCAAATCACCTTTGCCAGTTTGATCTCTTTCCTCTTCAGTTTTTCTTCCTGAGTGATTCCGGATTCGTTCTTCTGAATTTAGTTTTGTCTCGTAAATTCATTAATTATTGAAACCTCAATCATCGCGATGAACACGCTAGCAAAGTAGAGAGCACAGTGAGGGAAGATAAGATCGGACAGCATCAGTAGCTAGAATATTTCTAATAACAGAGCTGAGTCATTAGCGCACCGTATCCAGCGAGCAGGGCGGTTCGGCACCATCAAGGCTCTCCACGAGACTGTTGTACATCTCTTCTACGAGCATCGGCATAAAGGCACGTCTGAAACTTGAAAGGTACCGGAATTGTAGAGGAAAAATGGGCTCATTTATCAAAACCTGTGCACCTGTCTTCCACCGAGAGAGCTGAAATGGCGATTCTGTGCAGATCCTCAACGCCCACGCCGAGATGAGTGCACTTAAGAATTCTCATTAATCTTTCCGTCAACGATGTGCACTCTTTTTGCATGTTTTTGCTCCGAATCTGCACTACTTGTTCACCTGCCAATCAACAAGTGCAGCGAGGTCTCCGGTGTCCTTGTCGATGAGCACGTTTCCTGTGTGCAGATCTGAAGAAATATTGATTTCAGCATAACAAAATACGAAATCCCCTTGTCCAGTTTCTATGCACTGAAGCTCTGCTTCCTAATGACGTTTATTAAAAAGCTTTTTTAATAGAATCCTGATAATCACCTGCATTCACCAGAACGGGTCGGAATCCCATCTGCTTGTGCAGGGTCGATGCAATGTTAGCACCATGATAAATTGGAAGTAGAGCATCAATCTTCTCCATCAACGATTTCGTCTTTTCCGAGCTGTCAAAGGCAAGGATACCTTTGAACATACCTCGGTATGTCTAAATTGTAGATTACTTCTTATCAAATAAACGTCAATTCTACCTCGACTGGCCAAATATTTGCCAAATTGGCGAAGAAGTCCTTATGCAGGGTGATCGCAGTCACTTCCTTTTTGAGCGACCACGCCTGTAGCTCGCCCAGCGTACGAGCGATCTAAACATTGTATTTAAATAAAATTTTAGAGTAAATATAATTTTACCTGCTTCACTTGCATCATACTGTGCTCCTCATGAAAATTCATCGAACGCGAGTTCTCAATGTAGCTCAGGCAGAGTTGGCCGCTGGCTCTGTTCTAAAATTCCAGCAGTCTTTTCAGTTTCAGCAGAATCTCAATCACCAAATTTTCAACGTGCATTCCAAAGTACTTTCTTGGCATTGAATGGCAATTGAATTCCTCGAAAAATTCGTAGGCAGCACATTCTCTGTTGTGAATCTGCGAAAATGTTGATTATTAACTATCAAAAGCTTCACAAAACCTTGTTCATCGCTTCCTCCATCATTTTCCACTCGTCTTCCGTATAGTCGAACATTTTCTGCCCTTCAGGCAGCCGATCATTCAGATTACGAAGACCCAAAGATGAGGGCATCTGAAAAAGTGGAACTATAACGAACGGAAAACCTAAAAATGTGAAACTATAAAGAAATTTGAAAATGTGAACTGGGTTTTTGCCTCTCTTTCCTTTCACCGGTCAGATGGGAGTGTGGCGGTGTTAAACAATGGTAAATTCAGTTTACCTTGAGCACAACTTTGCTGGGAAGCTTCTCGCCCGGTGCAGCTCCAATCCAATCACATGTGATGAGAGCACAGCAAGAGGCGTAGCCCTGTAAGAGAAGAGCCTTCTGTGGTCGGAAGAATGTTGAACGCACGTTTCCGTCGCCGATATCGAGAGCGGCCTTGTTTGGACCTAGTCTAGCATCGGTAGAAAAAGCATTTCTGAAATGGGCGTATGGAAATATTTGAAATCGAGTTTCTAAAAGATCAAACCCACCTGATATTCCTCTCGAAGTCGCTCCACAAGACAGTGGTTGTCAGGATATATTCGGTTATTTCCTGTTGACTCATGTCTGTAAAGAAATACAATTTAGGCTACCTTCGATTGAGAATAATATCGAGAGATGAAGGCATGTATTCTAAGCGAAAGCAAGCACCAAGTACTGACCAGCTTGGAACTAAAATGCTTCGCTGATAAGTTCTTATCAGTAAAAGTCAGCGCAAAATCATCCCGTGACTATCTGAATGTGTTTGTGGGAGAACAAGGAAGTGGTTTCTGACCTCTTAAGAAATGAAGGCTCGAAGTCCGATTTTAGTAATGAATTTAAATTTCACAATTGTAATTATAATATTAATTGTAATAGGACGCTTTCTGTAGCAGGAAGCCGACCGGAATGCACTGAATTGTTCGATCCATCACAGTGAACCCTTCAATTCAGCTGCTACATTCGTTTCATGCACATAGTTTGGCCACCTAAACTCACCGGCATTGCTGCGACCTTGGCCGCTCATTCTACCCCTTTGAGTATCCCATTCAATGCCGTGCGTTTCTGCGTGTTTATTTCTAGCTCAATTGCTAACTGGCCCATTTCAGATGACATCCAAGCTTCTCTTCATTATTCTCATTCTAATTGTTGTGACCGGTTGGTGGTAAACTTTTGAAATTCAGGAGAGAGCTTTTGCAGAAACGCAGAATCCGGGAATCGACGGAACTCGAGTTGAAGCTTGTGATGAAACGTGCTCGAGGATTCAACGAGAGAGGGATCAGTGCTGCAGGTTTGTTTCCTTCTTTGAGAACATTTTCGAACTTTGAACCGTTTTTTTCCAGAGCGCACGGTTTCAAGCGAGGAAATATGGCGGCAATATGTCGCGTCGCGAAAGTGGCCTTTTGCAAAAAGTGAAGATGGCAGCTATTTGATGTTCACAACTTCTCCGTGTTTGCATGTTTCTTACTGATAAACATTCTTTATGTGCAAAGACCTCAGACAAAGTTTTACAGCAGATTGAATCAGAAATTTTTGAGTTCATTCATAAGATGCGCACACGATTTCAAATCCTTTCGTAACTGTCAGAGAAATGACTAAACATTCGATATGGATGAGGTTTCTCGCAGCCGGAATTTGTTGACATCAACCTACGACCACTACTCGACCAATAATTAGACCTTCGATGCATGTTTAACCACTAAAGGGTGAAGGTTACCCATTCTTCGAGAATACACATCACGTTCATTGCATGTTTACTTCACAGAGCCGCAGACTAGCCGAATAATCACGTTTCAAACGTCCAAACAAGAATGAAATCAGGGTGAAGGGCGTTCGTTGAAATGACTGTTAGAGGATAACAGCTCACCACATCTCACATACTATTTGGACTCTATGATCTCTTAGAGTCTATGCGAAATGGAGAGAAACGCACAACATATCCGGTAGGAATGGTAAGCAAGATTAGCATGGTATAAAAGGCCGAGCTATTTACTATGTCTCATCCTCCTTTTTCGTTTCTTCAATTTTGAGCTGGTGTGTTCCATTTCAGATGAAGCTCCTCTTCTTCGTCTTCTTCCTTCTCGCAATGATCGCAGTACAAGTCGGTGAGAGTAACTTTCCAATATATTTCAGCGTCTGAGTTGGAATATTTTAGAAGCCGGCAGAAAATACGTTGAACCGTGCAACCTCGTCTGCGGCAGAAGCGAGTTGGAGAGAAATGACTGCTGCAGGTATGTTTCACAGTTTAAAAGATTTTCTTCTAACGAACGAGTTTACTGGATGCATAAGTCAGAACTGTCATTTAGTGCCGAAATGCTAGCGATTTGACAATGTGGATATGTTTCAGAGCCCACGGAACCAAGAGAATGGAGGGCAGCAGATGCAATAAGGGAAGGGCCTTCTGCATCACGTAATGTGCGGATGTTGACCTCAACATCTTCTAATGCTACTCATCGAATAACATTGTTTACCCACCTGTTTTCGTATTATTGTTTTTTTCCAAAAATATTTATTCGAGATGAATTGTTTTCGAAATAAATGCTTGGGTACGTATCTGGAGATAAACACAGCTTTGAATCAATTGTGCACAGTTGCAAGCACTGCAATTGAGAAATTCTCAAAGTGACTCTGCTATGCATCAGATGTTTTCTCTATATATTTGCACACTTTGGTTGAATTGATTCATTCTTTTTTCTTGTCAGTTTTCAGCTCCTTCATTTCAGATGAAATTTCTCGTCTTCCTCATCTTCGTAATGATCTTTGCAGTCGATGTTCATGCCGGTACTGTACATTCAGATAAATTGACGCAATGAATACATTCCTATGCAATCATGCAACGTTGTATGCGAGACGGATATGTGGAAGGATGTGAACAACACCTGCTGCGGGTTCGCAATATTTCAGTTATTTTTTACCAATTAAAAAACGCCTTTTGTAAGCTTGTTCACTCACACAGAAAACAGCTGGAAAATCATTATTTATCACAGAACTGAGGGCATTCAATGACTAGTTCTTGATGCAGAATGCCTTGAAGCGGAAGCACTGTCCGCCGTCCATTCCCTTGCGATAGCCGCGGGATCTGAAATACAAAATACCCAACGAACTTGCTTGATGAGCTCAGTGGCTCAAAAGTCGCTTCGTGCAAAGTGATAATAATTTGGACGGACCTGCAGCACTCGTGTCTCTCCCGCTCTACTCTGTCACAGACCTCGTTGCAGTCCCAGACGTATGCAGTATCTGCAAAGTCCGGAGCTTAGAAGGTTAAAAATATGAAGCTCACTTTTTGCCATAGCCGCAGTAATGACGATGAAGAGTAGGAAGATGAGGAACTTCGAGGACATCTGTAATTTCGGAGTATTCAACATCAGAGATCACGTAAAAGTTTAATCGTAAAAACATTGTGTTTTGTCAAACACGCATTGCAAGGAGAATGAGAGAGACGGCCATACTCTATCTAAAAGCCACACCCTCAGAGGTCACGGCTGTTCGTTTCGATTGTATTGTAGTGGGATGCGTGTTGGGATGAGTAGTTTCGAAATGCTGTAAAATGCGATCAAGGACGCTACACCAAGATGTGAGCAATTCTGTACGTGTATTTCGCATGTTCTGTTAGCATTTTCAGCTGAAATCGAGGAAAATTTGCACATTTTCAGAACCTCATCACTGGCCTTTGACCTTTGATGGCGCATGCGATTCTAGCATGGATCGGTCGTATAAAAGCGATTGTTGTCGCCTGATAACGAGTCGAGGACGCGTTAGAGGAGGCTTCGTCCCGTTGCAAAGGAGGGAAGGATGTTGAAGACACGTGAGTTTGTTACTTCCTCAATTTGCTTGAAAAACTGGATCGAACCAAAAAAGAAGGTTTCTTCAGTTTGTTGCCTCACCGTTTTGCTCGTCGCCATCGCAACAGCTGATGATATGAAGGTTTGCGAACGTGATTTCGAAAATGGAAAATGGTATTTTGTAGGACTACGGCATTCCCGACTGGTCGTGCGATGCGGAGTTAATGAAGAAGTGAGACATTAATCGCGATTAGAACTAAGAAACGACCAGCTCTGCTCTCAAATCAGCATCAATGCTAAAGCACTGTGCACTGATTCTCTGAAGATGAATGCTCTGAATCGTACTCAAGTTGATGCGGTTCTCACAAAGGTTCATTCCATTGCAGGAGTAAGAACTTCCCTAAGAACGTTCACTCGCTGAGACCAGCGGACATCGATGTCATCGCAGCTCTTGGAGACTCGTTGACGGTGAGAATGGAGCTGTCAATCTGACCTCTTCCTGAATCCCATCAAAGCCATGTTTTAGATTACTTTCCATCCTTTCGAAAATGTCAATCTTTTGCCTTCTGCTCTTTAAGCCTCTCAGCAGTGCGTTGCTAAACATTGTTGTAGCTTGTACAATTGTCTGATTAGCCACAAAAGCAGCGTGCTTCTCTTATCAGTGTAATCAACACGCATGGCAATGACGACCGTAGATCGTCGATTAGCTAGAGTGTGTACAAGGATAGTGCCTTTTCCGAAACGTCGCACTGTCTGATTTGCAATTGACTTCTTTCAGGCAGCAAACGGTGCTGGAGCTGTGACAAACGATGCCGTGGCTGTTCTCATTCAGTACAGAGGTTTGTTTTCTATAGTCGAAGCCTACAAGATACTACATTTGATGGCACATCGTTGATGTGCAAAACAGTACCGAATTGACCATGAAGCGTGTGACACGGACGGTTTATTACCTCCATAACGAATTTATGGGGCTAACAGCAACGTGTCAGCTTTCTGCATTGTTTGATGTCGGTGCAGAGTGTCTAGGAAATCAGAGTTCAGGCTCTAACCTGCAAACAACCTTTAAAAATATATAAATAATAAAATGATTGCGTGGTTCAGGACTCGCGTTCGGTATTGGAGGTGACAAGTCGCTTGATGAGCACGTCACTCTCACCAGTGAGTTCACAACTCAAAAAGTTTACCTTTTCGTGATTTTTCGCAGACATCCTCCGCAAGTTCAATCCCAACCTCTTCGGGTATTCGACCGGAACCGGATCGGCGAACGTGTGGAAGGTGCGTTGTGTGCGGCGCCTTTTACTAATCGTCGCCTGTCGCTTTTCAGACAGCCAAGCTCAATGCAGCCATTCCCGGCGCTGAGTCGAAGGATCTTGTCGGACAGGCTTACGACCTGATCAGGAGAATGAACGAGCATCCGGAGGTTTGGCCTCTCTAATACAAATGCCAAATCATGATATCTAAATTCCCGTCTTTGATTCCAGTTGTTGTATGCTGGACTGGACTGAGTGTCAATAAAATCTCTTAGTGAAAACGACAATGAATAGAGTCATCAACTCATCGAAAGAGTTCAGGTAGACTACAACAACTCGTGGAAGCTCGTGCACATCTTCATTGGCGGCAATGACATCTGCAACTGGTGCGACCACCCGGATGTAAGCTCTCTGTTGTATTTTCTTTGACTTTTATTTTCTCATTCACTTGTATTTCCTTCTCTCACGAGCCATCTCATTTCAATTGAACGATCAGAGACAATATTCAAAAGAAACCTTAGCGAAAGAAGAGATTGAAAGAGCTGCAAGAAGTATAAAAGCACACTGTCAATGAGTTTGGATAGCATCTCATTCTCACCTTTCAAGATCGAATCCGAGACGAAATTCCGCGACAACATCGGCGCCGCAGTGCAGGTTTTGAAGGACAACATGCCCAAGTGAGTTCTTTCTCGACACATCCGCCTTTTCGAATGACGAAACTCACACCGTTCACTCCGGAATTCCAGAAATATCATGATTATAGAGAAAACGATACTACAGACACTAGAAATATCGAGAAATATGAGACTAGATTGTGTGGTGATGTACGTGTTTCACAGAGTTCCTTCACATCTCAGAACCATCGTCGTGCTCGTCGGTATGCTCGACCTCTCGCTGCTCCGCTCCATCGACAAGGGCAAGTACTTCTGCGACGCCCTCCACACGTGAGTCAGTTCGCGATTGACGATTACGGTAAACAGTCAGTCAACGATAGATCGAGATTACGTTTGTCGACAATTTGCAGGTTCGAGTGTCCCTGCGAGCGCGAACTGGACTTCCCGGATGCAGACATCAGCGCGCAGTGCAAGAAGTACATGGTGAGAGATCAGAGATCAAAGATGAAAGATCAAAGATCAACTCTCTTCTAGTCCTCCGAACAGGAGTTGATGGACGGTCGATTCGATACGTCCGACGATTTCACGCTCGTGATCCAACCATTCTTCGAGGAGATCAACACACCGCCCATGACGGTGAAAACTCATATTTCACACTGAAATCGTTCATTTCGGCACAAAGAGCACAGTTCAATCCGAGTAAATGCTGCTCATAAGAGAACCTTGTCATGAAATTGGGCTGTAATGAAGCATCAATCGAAGGAACACCAAAACGGGGAACGTTTTCAAATCATGTTATCAGAAGTGATGCAATAACATCAATCGCATTTTGTAGCCCGACGGCGAGCCGGACCTCACCTTCTTCGCGCCCGACTGCTTCCACTTCTCCGCCTATGGTACGAAAAATCGTGTTGCAGCCCTTTCTCGACTTCCACTTTGTCGTTCGGTTGAACTTTCGTATTCTCTTCTGATTAATGCAATTTTTAATTAATTAATAATTCGCATTCAGGCCACGCCGTCGTCGCCAAGACTCTGTGGAACAACATCGTGCAACCCGTGGGAATGAAGGACAAATGGGTGAACCTGACTGATCTGACGCCGCCTCTCGCCTGCCCGGACAAGGTGATTTTTCTAATAAATTTTTGGCACTTGTCTAGTTCTCCGGAAGACCCTTTGCCGGATTAGCCTGTAGATTCCAAGAATGATAATTAAGTTTTTTTTCTCTCTCCCCTCCCATATTCATTATTATCACCAATCCATCTCATTCTGCTGGGGGTAATTCTGCAATCTACATGTGAATCCTGCACAGGTCTTCCGGAGAACTAGAGAAGTACCTAATTATTTCCCAAGCAAATCCATCGCAGTTTACCAAGAAAATGGGAAGCATGTGAAGTGTCGGGAAGTTCTTTGATCGTTCCCCTCTTTCCAGGCCTGCCCCTTCATTCGCACTACCAAGAACAGCGAGGACTGCTCCGTTTACATGACTCCGGCCGCCTAATTTTTCCCAAAATGGAGTACATGATTTCAATACAAATAATTTCGAATAAACCATTCAAAGTCATTCGAATTGTATTGAAGTGTGTTTGCATGATCTCCTTTTTTTGCTTTAGCGAAGCACGCGGTATTCGAAGAGAGCGGATGGCACTCGTAAAAGGACTGTTGTGCGACTGTCCCTCGCTCCTTTCCCATTTCCCGGGATCGCTTTCTACTCAGTGTTGTCACGTTACCCCTCGGTTCAGACAAAGAGAAGGGAATGGTCTGACTCTTTCCATATGCGTTCGGCAGTTTTTGAGTTAGAGTTCGCGTGAAAATGAGAGAGACTGTTTATACTGAGGTTTGCGCGAGCGCTGATACGTTCTATGGGTGCTTCATTTGAACACTAGAGAGCAGACCAAACTCTTATGTGTTTTATTTTGTGCTTTATTGTGAGTGTTTTGTCCGATTCAGATCAATTCGTCTACCGCATGGACTTGTACTTACTTCTAAATCATGAAATCCCCTCGAATACGACAACTCCAGTAGATTTGTCAGGTATTAACGTTTCTTCTGACCATGAGTTTATGAAGAGAGCCGCATTCGTACGATTGATACAGCACCTGTTTTTAGTGATCAGACCGATCATCATGTTCATCTCTACCGTTCGAGTCTCATTGTACACTACGTGTGCAATCCTTACTGCGAAATCCGACAACTTCTACCATGTGAGGAAAACATGTAGCTAGACTTAGAACTACAGGCCGCCGTCTAATTATTCATATCGCCAAACAGAACTGATGAAAAGGATACTATAAATTCAGTGAAAATATGTTTTCTCGAGCTTTGTAATCGATAGGTTAACCGGATATTGCAGTGGTTCGCTCCTCTCTTCACGGGCGAAGCTGGTGGTCAGACTCTGTACTTAATCTATGAATTCCTACTCCATTACTATAGGGAGTGGCTGAGCGAAGTAATAAAGCTAATTAATTATTCGGTCGTCCGGAACATATGTTTCAGTCATTCTGCAACTTTCTCGTGCACGAACAGCACTTTCTCAGCAGCAGTATGATCTTTCTCTATGTGGTTAGTTTTTGTCGTTTTCGAAAATAAAATTCACACAAAAATTGCAGTTTGCCATCTTCTACTTTCTCTTCCAAGAAAATGAGTACAAAGTACACACTTTCGCATTTTTCATCTTCTCTTTCTTCATGGTTATTGCTCTGGTAACCTTTGACCTTTACACTTCTAGATAATTGGGAAAGTTTAGGCCGGGTCTATCGTCGATTCGGTCTTCAAAGAGCAATCCGTATGTGAGACCAGATTGTTCACCGGTTTCGCTTTTGTTAGTTTTTCTCTATCACTCCAAGATTTCGACTGAACCCTGTGTTTCTTTGTACCTACATGCTAAAATTTGAGAGAAAAACAACAGCAGAAATAAAAATTAAAAATTAAAAATAAAATTCACAGGCCTACATGTTCGCAGCAGCAATAACTGTTCTTCTAACGATGTTGGTGCTGATTGGTTGGTATGCGTGTGAGTTGATTTCGACTTTCTGAAAGTACTCGTTCTTTTCTCAGGCGCCAATCACACTGATAATTCCGAGCAACGTACTTGGTTTCTGGTTCTGTTTACTGCTGTTGCTGTACGATTGATTGGTCTAGGTCAGTTTTCTCCTAATTTCAAAAACCCAAGCAAATTGTTTCAATGCTTGAATTCTTGTAGATGTGTTCACCCTATA
Organism: Pristionchus japonicus; assembly: GCA_900490845.1. Classification (NCBI taxonomy): domain Eukaryota; kingdom Metazoa; phylum Nematoda; class Chromadorea; order Rhabditida; family Neodiplogasteridae; genus Pristionchus; species Pristionchus japonicus. The sequence continues at coordinate 334,007 of LS501819.1, forward strand.
CACGATCACTCATCTCCCCATCTACTTTCGTGGCATTACATTCGCCGTCCCTCTCCTCTATCCGATCGTTTTCCTATCTGTTGCGAAGGGAAAACTGATCACTCGTTACCGCATTCTGTCGGGATCTGAGATTGACTAGATCTTTCGTATTACAATATTCAGTGTTCAATATAATAATAAAAAAAGTCATTGAAATCGACGAAGATGAGCACTATTACCTCAGTGATAAACGTTTCCAAAGGAGTGCATGAGACTGTTTCTCCGCACACAAAGAAATGCACGGTGCAAGCTTCCCTTTTTTACTTGCTCTCTCGGTAGCTAGGGAGAACAAATGACGTGCTCCATAACAGTACGATGTTTTCACTTGGGTACTGTTCGGATATTTTCCGTGAGTGCAATGAGTCATTAGACCACGGGACTATGTCTTCTCGCCTTCTCGCACTGCTCGCATAATACCGTCAATTTCAGCCATGGACATATTCCAAACTGATTGCCTTGCTCGAACCAATAATTCAGTGAATACGCAGTTGCCGACACGTGAGTAAACCATGGTTTTGGCCCTTCTCACTTCTGTAAGGTTCGACACAGATACTATTCCAGCAGATACTATTCTGCAAATCCTGATGCTCATCTCCACCATTCGTATCTCTTTTCACACAACCTGTGCTATTTTCTGCGCAAGATCGGACAATGTCTATCATGTGAGATGATGAACAATGATCATTTTGCTTTAAATGATAAAATTAATATTCGTAGAAACATTGTACACCTTTCATGCTTCAGTCAGCCTGAATTTGGGGTATAGCACATCAAGGATTGGCCTCATTGCAGTGGTTCGCTCCTCTGTTCACAGCAGAACTCGTCAATCATGCTCACCTATTCATCTATGAATTCTTGACCTACTACTACCCAAATTTGCTGAGCGATGTTGCTTTCTTCATTGTTAATTTGATCCAAGGAATATTTTAGGCGTTCTGCAATGTTCTAGTCAACGAATATCACTTCATCAGCAGTTGCATGATTTTCCTCTATGTGGTTATCTATTTTATGGTAAAATCGACAAATTTGTGTTGTTTAGTGGGCAATCTTCTACTTTCTCTTCCAAGAAGACGAACACAAAGTGCATCCATTCGCTTTCTTCATTTTCTCTTTCTTCATGGTTGTTGCAACGGTGAGCGTTTTTACTATTCGAGTTTTACTTAGTTGTCAATTGCCACCCGAATACTGTCCATGAACTGTCACTTTTTGTCTTAGGCTGCCTCAATCATCGATGCAGTATTCAAAGAGGAATCCATCTGCAAGGAGAGACAATTCACCGGATTCGCTTTCGTGAGTTCGAAAAGTGCTTCCTTATTTGAAAGTTACGAGCAATAACCAAAATGTGTAGCATGTTAAGTTCATCTTTTGCAAAAGCCGCAATGTTTGTATTATCCATAGGAGTAGGTAAGGGAATGCAGGACATTTGAAAAGTACTGCTAATGTTCATTTTCGAAAGTCTCTCAGGCCTACATGTTCACATCTGCAATCGTCGTCCATTTGACTATGCTCGTGCTCATTGGATGGTGCGCTTGTGAGTGATATGTCTTCATTTTTTCAACCACTTTAATTGCAATTCCGTTGATATTGCCGTTATCAGGCGCCGCCCACTCCGATAATCCCGACAAGCGAATCTATTTCGCCGTTTTATTCACAGCAGTTGTCGTGCGAGTAACCGGGCTGGGTTAGTTACACTTTTGGTTTCGAAAGCCTTCAAACTCTTCTCAGATGTCTTCACCCACCACATCATCCGTCATCTCACAGTGTACCATCTGGTCGCCATTCGAGCTATTCCACTCCTTTATCCTATCGTTTTCTTACTCATTGCGAAGGGGAGACTGACCAATCAATACCGTGACCTGTCTGAATCGGCGATTGATTGAGCGACGTGATTGCGACTGCATTATTCTCGATATCTCTTCCAACATTACAATAAATAACGGTGTTTTCGTGAGCCCATTGCGAATAAACTGCTCTCATGGTAATTTTGTGTCTGCTATTCGAATGGTTTAGCAATATTGGGATGGTGATTCAATTTCTTAGTTGAAAACAGTAACAAAAAAGACGCGAAAACATGTTTGGTACGTAAAGGAGAATGTCACATGGAACGATACATGAATATGACATCTAGCATCTCTGAAGATAGTTAGATGAAGCAGCGAGGAAAACTTACGATATTTTTGTATTTGATTTACAATTCGCACCATTCCTTCAAAATAACAATTGGGCTCAAATTCAATTACAACATTAATTTGAGAATTTTCTCTCCTCACTCCCTCATTCTTCGCCTCTCCGTCCATTGCGCGCGGTCGGTGGTAATGGAGGAGACTTCCAAATCATCCTCCATCAATCAGTCTCAGGTAGTTATGCGTTCTAGAACGTTTCAGTGATTTTGATCCTCCCCATTGCTCTAGCTGCTCTCTCCTAGACTAACAAACACAACTCCAACAACGACTTTCTACCGCAATTCTACCCTATTCTTTACAGGCAGATGAGACTCGTCTAGAGGGCATTCTCAAATCGATGCAGGCTGCGGATTCTCAACAGAGGCGAGTCACTTCCTTCGGTGTTTCTCTCCAAAGCGAGACTACAATCTAGCGATCCAGTCGTTGTTCTAGATGAAAATATTTTCTTTTCAGACTCGCGGCCGAAGAAGAGTTCAAGAAGATTTCTCCCAATCACAAAGCCATTCCTCTCTTGCGAATCTCCAAGCGAGAAGGAACAGCCGAAGAGGTTTTCTTGTTGTTGGAACACTCATTTTCGATTTTAATTCACAAACTTCAGCTCCGATCTCTCTCCCTCGACCTCCTCTCTTGTCTTCTCGAGGACAACATTCACATGTGGAGCAGTGACAATCTCGTTCCGTTCAGTGACGAATTGATCCAAGTACGTTTCATTTTCGCACTTCTTGATCTCTATCTAATGAATCTGTGTTTACGTGACCTCACACAAGTGTTTCTGACCTCGAGCTAAAACGGATATCGTGAACCCTTCCAGTCCCTTCTGGCCGAAACGCACGACGCGATCAGAGAGAAGCAGGGCAATGTTCTGGTGCAAATCGCTAACCAGAGTATTGGTGAGGCGTTGATAAGCCTAAACATTACGTCATATCTGCATTCCACACAATTCTGTTCACCGTTTCGACACAATTCTGTATCGATTTAATGCATTCTTATGATAAAACAACAATGAGGTGATGATGAAAGCAAATAACTGTGTTCTAGCCCTCAACAGCGGCGTCTATGCGTATCCCTCGATCGCTTCGTTCATTCAAATCTGCGCGGATAATAAGTGCTCCGGTCTCAAGCGAGTTGCGCTGTCTGTCGTTAGGTGAGGACTGTTTCATTTGTTGATAAATTATGGGCACTACTTCGGTTCGCCGGACCAGCATCTCTCTCGTTCCACCGCTCTGCCCCTGCGTAGAAAGTAGAGGAAGCGGGGGAATGAGAAGGGGTGAGAGGCTGGGCGGTGAACTGAAGAAGTGTCGAATAATGAAGCGAAATGTGTTTCAGAAGAGTCCCCAACCTCTTCGGCACCAAACGCCTCTCGGACCTTCGCGATTATCTCTTCAAGTCTCTGACGGACCCCGATGCCGCTATAAGATTTATCGCCCTCAAGATATTCTTCGACGTTGTCAAAGATGACACGATCTCCGCTTTTGCTGCACTCATCCCCTCCGCCATTAAGGTTCGAGATTTCGAAAAAAACTTTCTCTAATTTCGATGATGATTCGCTTATAGATCTGCGAGGAGTATGTGGTAACGAACGTGGAGCCAACCGATGATTTCTGTCCGATCAGCAATCTGTACAAGCTGGCCACCAACCACACCAACATCCTTCGACCTCATCTCACAACTATCCTTCACCTCTGCAGCAAGGTTTCTTAATTCGTATTTTGCCACTGGTCGAAGAGTTCGAAATATGTTGTGCGTGTTTGTGAGCGGCTCGCACTATATGTGACAATATTCATAACTTCAGGTGACGTCTCACAGAAGCGACCGCGAGAGACGAGAGTTGACGCTGGTGCTGGTTGCGCTGGTCAGAGGAAACCGAAGTGAGTGATCTTTATTATTGGAACTAGAAAAACCCATCTTCTTCTTCCGTTCCCGTAGTGGCATACACGTTAGCTCATATCAGTTTCATCATTTTTACGAATTGACGTTCTTCGGCACTTATAACGTGCATCTGCAGGCCTGAACGGCGCGTACGATGTGTGGTCGGCCATCTTCGATTTCATCGTCGATCGGGCGCCCGCGACGGATGTTGCAGTGAAGGAGGCGGTGCTGGAGATCCTTCGGTGCGCCGTAGCTCTAATCCCAACCCCCACTTTGGCAGTTCATTAGCTTTTGATACGTTTTTCATTAGCTTACGAGCGTTATTCATATCCACAAAGACGACTGTCATAAAATAACCATTTTCCAGCCTCACTCCCCTAACGTACGGTCCCATCTCTTCCTCTGCCCTCTTCGACCTCTTCACTCGTCGACTCAACGACGCGGAGCACGCAGTCCGATCCGCCGCCCTCGCCTCTTTCATCGACATCTTCGAGTACAATGCAGACAACGAGAAGTGCACGACCATCTTTGCCCTGCTGCTGCCGAGATTGTTTGAGGTGAAGGCGATTATTAGAGTTCTAAATACGGGTCGCCGTCTCTTCATTTCACACACTCTCTCGCCTGTCTGACCGGTGAGAGAGTGTGTGAAATGAAGAAACCATTTCCCGGATTTAGAACTCTAGCGATTATTAATTGCTCATTTGCATATTTAATTAACGTCCTATTCATGCGATCTTTTGTGGAAGCACATGAAAACGTGCAAATTTTGATCGCTTTATTGCAAGGGATTCCACAGAAGGAAACAGGGAGTGTCGAACCCCTTTTTATGCAAAGAAAGGCAATATATTGTGATTTAATTGCAGATGAGCGAGAAGCATCTGCTCGAGGGCGACGTGCGCTACGTGCCCGAATGCTCTCCTTTCTCCGTCGTCGATCGCGTCTTCTCCGCCTGTCCCGAACTGCTCCTTCTCAATGGCCGATCAGTGATCGAGCTGTGCGCCAGAGTTCGTTTATTAACGCTCAAACGTTTAGATCTGGTCAGACTTTGATCACAGAGAATTCTTTGCCTGTCTTTCTCGTTTTTCTTGTCATATTCGAGCTGTTGAGCTTGCTATTCAGGAAGTTCTGTTTGCTCCTTCGATAAGCGCACGTTCCAGATAATGACTAACTTCAATCTCACGAGAAAAGAAGACGCGCAGCCTCCGACCGAAGCGGAGTTGAGGGAGCGAAGAACTACCCTCGATCAACTCACAACTCTCATGCAAGATTCGAATGAGCACATCAAATTGTGCGAAAAGGAAACGGTCGTTCAGTTCTGTCAGCAACTGACAATTGTAAGAATTATTGCTGATTTTGTGGAAAATTGTATTTTCCAGGCTGCATACTTGGAACCAGTTGAAGAGTTGCGAGTATTGAGCAGAACCCTGATCATGGTCATCTTCAAAGCGACAGGTATCGCCAGCTGAAGAAGCGAGCGGAAATTGGCACTCCTCTGTTTTTTCGGGCCAGGCTATTCTCCCAGAGTATTCTCTCTTTACCATTCTCATTATACGCCTCGCGGACATTCAGAGCAGTAGAAGCCAGGGCGAAAAAAAACAGAGATGTTCCCGAAAATAAAATTTGAGAGCACATCGACCAAGCGTGGTCCGAGATCCATCGACATATCCACAACAGCAACGAACTTCCTCGTTTCGAGACTACTACACTCTGGATCATTGCGTTAGTGCTTTCTTTTGAAGTTGAGATTTATCCCTGGCCCCACTATTGTCTGAAGGATAATTCTGTGACGAATGGACTAGCTTTCCTCTTTCCAGCTTTATCCCTCGAGTTGTCGAGACCGAGGATGCATTCACTGTCACTTGCGTGCACAGACTCATCGAGAGCAGTTTGGTCGATACCAATCTCGACACTCGAAGAATTACGTGGAGTGCATTCCTCGCTTACACCAATACCGTCAAAAACGAGGAAACGATCAAGAAAATGAGCACAATTGTTCCCATAGCTATGAAGGTTCGAGCACAGCTTTCAATGAGTGTCAAACATCTCTTCAGTTAACACAAAGAGACGAATCGGAAAGAGGTCGAAGAGAAGGCGGCGAAAACTTTCTCGACATTAGCCAAGTGAATCCGAGAGTTCTCCAGCCGTACCTTCGCACCGCTGTTACGTACTACTGTGAGGTACTGCGGCATTTCATTTGTTTGCTCCGGATGTTGTGGTATAGAAACCTATTCACGGTCTTTCTCGAGCCGAATTGAACACTTCTCTATTCCGGGAAAATCAGTTCCTCGATTTTTTTGTCGACTTTCATTCTATCCCTATTACTCTCATTCCCCGACTTTCTAGGCATTCGGAGCGGTCGAGAATCCGCCAGAAACCGAAGAAGTTCCTAATTTTCTATTTGCAGATAGTGAACGATGCCGGGGATCGAATTCCCGCCGACGGCTGGGGTCAACTGCTACGGGCGGCGCACTTGTACACTCGGGAGAAGGCGATTCGTGCTCTGGCTCGAGTGTGCGAGAGAGCGAGCGGACTGGTGAAGCAGAGCTCTCCCTCGCTCGTCCCCGATATTCGTTAGTTTAATTTTTTATTTTAAAAATAAACAATAACATTTTTAAAATAGGGACCACCATCCATTTTTATTTATTCTGGCTCACGCGAAATTAAATAACTCGAAGGGATCGAAAGGGCCGCCTGTTCTGTTTTTGCAATTTTTTAGTACACCATTACAGCTAACTTTTCTCCAAAAATCAGACAAATCAATGGGCTCCCGATACCATTTTAAGGTCAAAATCTTCTAAAAACATGCTAATTTGGAAGACAAAGAGTGAATAAAGGGCTCTAACTTCCGTTTAAGGAGAGGGCCGCTACTTTTGTAAGTTTCCAGTGATAAACTAAGGTAATGAGGATAACATATCCGAAAATCAGCCAAATCAATGGTCTCCCACGAATGTTATATAGGTGCAAAGTTTGGCGATCGAAATGATCTTTGATCTCATGTAAAAGTCGTGGGAGACCATTGATTCGGCTGATTTTCGGATATGTCATGCCCATTACCATGGTCTATCACTGAGAACTTTCAAAAGTCGCGGCCCTCGTCTGTAACACATTTTATCGGGCTTTTGTAGTTTGTAGTCTCTCATTATCGAGAACTGATTTTTTGTAAAATGCAAATATTTCGAGAACCATTGGATTTCGGTTGGTCTTCCGCGAACAAAAAAATGTTTCTAAATAACAGATCAACAAATTGAGATAGTTCATGGGGCATGAATTCATCATTTGTACATCACGTGGTGGTCCCTATTTTTAAAATATATTATATTTCAAATTTCAGTCACTTCCTGCCTGCTAACGATGAGCGAGCTGGAGGAATCGGGTGAGATTTAACTAGGCACTTGGTGATGTTTTCCATCACAAAAAATGCTTAATTTTCAAATGATTTTGTTCAGAGTTCGGTCTCGTTGATTGGGCCGTCGCAGACAACATCATCGAACAGAGATTGTCAATTAAGATGTGAGGAGACGCCGCACTTCTTAGATATCTGGCTCAGGCTAAACTCAGTGTTCCCGCCTATCATTCTTTGTTTCTCATTATCCTATCATTCTGACGCTCTTTTGCCATTGCTGTGGCTCTTCTCGAAGCGGCCTGATCGATTCATTGATCAGTTTTTGTGAAGGCATCATTGAGCAATTGTACCAGCGACAGAAATCGTTTGCAGCATCGAGAGCGCTGGCGAGACGGCGCTGGCCGAGATTGTCGCCGCTCTCACTGGCGAAGTCGTCGCTCCGTTCATGCTGACACTAGCTGGGAGACTGCTCACGCATGGTTGGTATTCAAATGAAGCAGAAACCAGGTTACAGGAGGAAGATAGATTGGCTGCTAGTGAGAGAAAAGAGGGAAACAATGGTGCAAGTGCTCAAGTTTGCTATACGTACTAAAAAGGCAGATGCGTTGTGCTTCGCGAAGTGAAAATACGTGCTAGTAAGGAGCAATTGCAGCCGATTGGAAGCAGCGTCACGCCGGGGCGATGGGCATCTCATTCGTTGCTCGAGCCATGACGGAGAAGGCTGTAGTGGAGACAGTGAAGAGCTTGCTGCCGCTGGTTGAGGACTCGGTGAGAAGAAAAAGCTACAACTACAGTAATGACGACATATTAAACAGATGCGAATCACAGATTCGCAAAGAAGGGCACTAGGCCGGATGAGAACATTATGATAGCCTACAAGAGCCCCTAATGAGGGCGAGAGAACAACGGTTAGGTAATAGAGGGAATATGCAAATGTTGCTCATCCAGAATGTTATCATCCGAATGTGCCCAAAGAGCAAAACGCGAAATGAGGTATTTCAGGTGATCAGAGTGCGCAGCGTAGCTTGCTATACGCTCGGTCGAATCGCCGCCGGTTGTGCTCCAGTGCTGCTCGAGCGAGTTCATACGATCGTAAGTAGAAGGGATTGGACTCCGGTCTGTCATTTTTCACTCACACTATTCCACGGACATTGTTGTGGGATCTAGCGCTTATAGCCTTGCATTATTGCAAGTAACTTCTCAGGGGCTGACAATCTGATTTTTGGAGTGATTATTAAGGACTTCCAGATGGTTCCTCCACTCATCTCCGCCTACGGGGAGAGGGATATTCGTCGAGTTTCAGCTGAAGCCGCAGTTGCACTCGCCCGATTCTGCAAGGCCGCGCCCCAGGTTACAACTTTTTTTTGTTATATTTTAAAATTAATTATGCAAATCATAATTTCAAATGAATTTTCCAGTCCATCCTCTCCACTCACATTGCTGAGCTCGCCCGAACCACCGTCGTTGTGCTCGAATCGACCTACAGAGCGCTGCTATTGGAGAGGAAGATACACATTCTGGCACAGGTGAAGCCGAGTCCGTTTTTGGTTGTACACAAGCGCAGAAATGAGTCTAAAACCGGCAAAAAACTTGCAGACAATTGCATTGCTGGTCGCAATGAAGGACACGGCTCGTCCTCACTACGCTCACTACTACGATCGACTCATGCGCCCTCTGAAGCACATCCTCAATGAGCCTCCTCGACACAGACAGGTAGGATTTTCCTACTAACAAGTGGCTATTGTTTTGACGGCACTTCTCTGTTTTTTGGTCCGGGCTTTTCTCGCAGAGTATCCTATCCCTACCATTGTCATTCTCCACCTTGCGCGCATTCAGTCGCAGCGCGGGCCGAAAAGCAGAGAAGTTCCGCTTGGTCCTGGGGCATCAGCAGGCTGCTGCTTCAATTCAGGAACTCTCCGACCTCGCTTTCGAGTGCATTTCTCTCGTCGGCGCTGCTGTGGGCAAGGCGAAGTTTGCAGCTGACGCTACTGAAGTGAGATCTCTTCTTTAAATCCACTATTTTCGAGATTTGCATTGCATTTTCACAGGTAATGCGCACAATCATGCCTCGATTCGACTATCTTCTCCTCAATTCGAATGAATTCGCTCCGAGTTTCGCCCGAATCGCCTATGCGATGGGCGACTCCTTCTTCATCATTCATCCAACGGTCATGAGTAACATCCTCAGTGCAATCGGGGCGACGATACTCGATGATCGGGGTGAGAAATTAGTTAATTTTCCAGGAACTAATTAATCAAATGCATTCAGTCGCGGAGAACCACGGAATGGACCATCTCGTTGTGTTGAGAAAGAGATCTGCGTGCAAACTAGCGGTTGAGCTAGCCAACGCTCTCGGAGGTCCGTAGAACATTTGCTTTTCAAATCTTCTCAACTTATGTCAATGAACCATTTTGCTTGCATCATGTGATGAAAATGATTGCTCCAACTATGCTCTGAACATAGAAGATAGGACGATAGGTGTAGCGGTGAATCGTAATCAATAGAGCGGGATCGCAACGCGTGAAACACAAGTAGAACGACCAAACTGAGACGGAAGTCTTTCGTACTCTAGAGTGACTCTAACTAACCCTGCGACGGCAAGAGTCCTTACAGACTGTGTTGCCCGGACAGTCCCCTTATCGTAGGAATAGGATTGGTACACTGTGACATAGCTCGGCAAATTGAGTAGAACTCTTTATTCACACATAAGCTATGTACAAGCGCGCCACTCCAACTATCGGAGTGGGATTTCTCCCAGCTTTTATAGCTGAGACTATCGAGTTTCCGAGTTGATAAGCAAATCGGATAACAATCAAACGAGATAAATGAATGATGAAATGATGATTATGATGCAATAGTAAATACGAGCGATCTCCTCGATAACATTGCGATTGTGAGCCAAATGAATACAATCTGATTGAGCTCTCTATTTCAGCCTCATTCCTCCCATTCGTGGGTGAGCTGGCCGAACTGGCCCTTGCTCATCTCTCCATGGCCAGTCTCCGAGACGATCGATCGTGGGCTGCCGAGATCTTTCCCGCTCTGGTCGGAGCAGCCAAAGGAAGGTAAGATACACTAATATGTTGTTGATCAATATCTCATCACAAATTATATCTACTCATTATGCAAGGCAATTCTATTCTAAGCATTCTTTAGACAGAAAGTCAATAAGTAGTTCCAGGGAAGAGACGAGGGAAAAGTTGTGGGCGGAGTACTGGAGAGGAGCGAGAGACGTGATGAGAGGAGAGGGAAGGAGTCTGAGGGAGACGGGCGTGTTCATTCGATCCATCGAGAAGTGCATTGAACACTTGGAGGTATCTTAGATGAAATTTAGAAACAATTGCTCTGAATCGACGTAGTCAATCTAGATCTCTCTGTCCTCTCTAAATGACGATAATTACTAAAGAAAGCCATTTTAAGGAAGTTCCTCAATCGGAGCAAGCGGAGATTGAGGAAATTGTACAGAACGAACTGAAGGCTCAAGAGACCAGAAGAGTGGCTAGAGAGGAGAGAAAGAAGAATGTGGGAGAGGGAGCGGTGCGATACCTTTTGTCTACGTGCATAGTTATGAAGCATGTGTTTTCCAGGCGGCGCAGAGACTACTGGACGAACTACTCGAGGAGGAGAAGATGGATAAGGAGATGGGGGAGAGCTTGGCAGCGATCGGATTGGCACTCAACAGATACTTCTTCCCCCATCCATTCTCGTTCATGAAGAGACACGTGTGGGGCTGAACGGGACTAAATCGAATGTACTGATAAAGATAATCTGATATTTCTATGTAATGTGCTCACTGTATTTGAATAATGATGAACAATATTCAAATGAGAGAGATATTTATTTCGATTGATTTCATTCTTCTTCCCTCATTCTCCTCATTCTCGCCTCTACGGAGTGGTTCACTCACCCCTTTCTCTCTCTACTAGCATCTTATTCATCCGCAGATAAGAGGTACCAGCAAGTCTTCTACTGCTTCTTTCTGACTGTTCTCAGACCAGTTACTGTCCTGTCAAGTTGAGATCAGAGATAAAAAATCAAAGGCCAAAGATCAAAGATCAACCCCTTTCCAGATGTGCTCCTACATCGTGCAGATCATCTTCGGCATCCTCACCTCCGTCGTGCTCGCCCTCACCGTCGGAGCACTCGCCATGGACTGTGAGTTGATCTATCTTGGGATTCGTGATTGTGATGTCCCCCCCCCCCTCTAGGCCTGAATAGCAATCGGGGTACGACTTACACGCCAATGAATGTGGATTGGTCGGCATTCCTTTAGTTGCTGCAAAGAAGTCCTCCCTACTGATGAGATATAGGAACTTTTCTGTGGTTGCATCAGCTTTACTGGCTTTACTGGGCTCACAATATTTCTCATGTTCAGCCTGGACCGAGTCCTCATCCGTCACCATCGGTCGCGTGCTGCCGTGCGAGAAGGAACTCGCACTCGAGAATGTGGTCGCTGCAGTGAAGGACGGATGCCCAGTGGACTGGGGGATGTTCAATGTGAGGATTCTGATCTATCTTGTGGCAGTGCGATGTGCCACGCAATGCGATTCAATGTGAGGAGGCATCTTATTTTATCGCAGAGGTATCTAGACACACTTTGTTCGCTTTAGCATGTTTTTCCTGGCAGGAAATCAATAATTTTCGTGAATACAGTAATCTGCGCTTCAGGAACTGCGGACGGTGCAGAAGATCATCGCCATCTCGCTCTTCCTCGCCATCATCATGGAGGTGAGATCATTGAACGTGATTTTTTTCGTACTCAGGACAATTCAGTATTCGTGAATCAGGATCCCTTCAGCTCCCTAAGATCCTCTGTGCTCCATATTTCTCGAGGAGATTATAGTGTGAAGCTGCAGCGACTAGACACGAAAAGAGCTCGAGAGATTCCGATGGCCGTGATGCCCTCTCTAACCAGATCGCGTGCATGTCGCCCGTGTTAAGATCCTCTCTTTCATGAGCAGTCCGTAGCTAGAAGCTGCAGAGACTAGCCAGCCTAAAAGAAGCTGCTCGGGAGAATCCGAGATCTTCTGTCCTAATGCCCTCTCATCGTCAGATCGTGTGCCTACTCTTCAACTTCTTCAGCGCGTGCGCCTGCTGCTGCGAGGAGGTTTGATGACTTTCGTTACTCGCCTGCTCTGCATCATCTCCGTGACCGTCTTCATCTTCCTCTCCATCGTCGTCGGAACGGCTGTCTACGACAACAACGAGCTCATCGGTTAGTGTGCTTCCCCTTCGTCGCTGACCTCACTCATCCACACTCTTCTGTTCGCAATAGATAGGATGTGTTTCCTTCAACGGATGATATATTTCGTTCAGACCAACTGAAAGAGGCCGGCCAGCTGCTTGAACTCAAGGTATTGTTCAAACCCTAATCACCTTCTAATCATTCTCAGCAATTGAGTCTCGACCGAGGCAGCGCTCAAAGATCAAAGATCATCATCAATTAATCTCCTCCTTCAGTTCGGCAGCTCCTTCATCATGGCCGCCGTCGCTCTCGTGCTCGCCATCGTCAACGTCATGGTGAGATCAAGTTTTTTCTCAATCACTTATCAGCTTTTGATCTTCCCAACGAGTTCCTATCGCGCTTTTGAGTGTGAGAACCTTCAAGTTTTAAGTAAACGAAGCATGTTATCGTAACTAATTCCATTTCAGCTTGCAAGCATCGCTCTCTGCCTTGTGAGAAGAGGACAGAACAAATACGATTCCGTGTCCTCCGAATGAATACCGTGGCACATAACCGTGATCTTCAATAAAGATAGTGTGCATACGGTTTTCGTGACTCTCACTGTTGGATGTTGCATGCTCGGAAAAGACATGGCTCAAACATTTTATTGCAGTAGTTCTAGCAAAGCGTTGTAGGCTTTAAGCCACACAGCCTGATCCGCTATATCTGATCGGCTCTTCAGGAGTTCCACCGTCTCTGCCGTGAGATCCATCATCTTGACCATTTCCTCGAAGTAGCCATCGCCACTGTCGATGATTCGAAAGTAAGCAGTCAGACAGAGTCTCTTCTCGAGAGTGATCTTCGAGGAAGGGGAGAGGACAGCGGACTGTGCAGTGATCTGCGAAGATGCTTTGGTCATTTTCGTTGATCAGACGTGATTAGTGCGATGCTAAATTTAAGGGTGAAAGAGCATCCTGACCATCATCCTAAACTAAAACATTGAGAATCGATTACCTTCTTGTAAATGGCAACCATCTTAGTCATGCGCTCAAAGTTCTCCTTTACTTTCCCTTCAGTATGACCATTATGGTACCTCGAGCGGAAAACGACCAGCTCCAGGGCCAGTTTACCCACCTGGAATAGCGTAAATGGTGAAGAAAAGAAAAAGAGATGGTTGGTTGGAAGACAACAGTGATCTAACCCGTGAAACATAAAAATCGAGAATTAACAAAAGATCTTTAGTAAAATAGCTGACATCTTGAGCGATTTGTTGCGTGTCGTTATCCATCTTGGAGAGAACTTCCTTGAGAACAACGAGTGTCTTGTCGAGTCCAGCATAGGTTTTGGGCAGTCGACTCCTCAATTCCGGCAGCACCTGTTTATTTTGAACATTATGATTAGATGAGCTGGACTTTATCTAGAAAAAAACAACTAGGAAAAGCAGAAAAATACTACCGTTGGTGTGGAACTTGAGCAAATTGTTTAAAAATTAAGGCAGAGACCATTTTTCAGGTTTTAAATTCCTTCAAACTGAAGAATAGTTAACCTCGTCCGTGTTGTTCACATTGAGTATGACCATCGCTTCCGTCATGCTTTCGAACTCGTCCAACTCCCTCTCGGCTGCAGCGAATTCCTCCGGAGACAGCGCCATGCGCTCCAGGTCGCCTGAAGAAAAACGTACCGTTATCACAGACTGTCAGACTGGCAAACCGAAGACGTAAGTGAATAGGAGCTTCTCAGTTTTTGGCCCCTGGCTGCGACAGCTTTGAGGGCGCGCAAGGCGGGGAGTGAGAGTGGTAGGGATAGAGTACTGTTAGAATAGCCAAAAACAAGAGTAATTCACAGTATCAGAAATTACAACAATGCCCGTAAACTGAACTAACCCCAGCATCCGTCGAAGTATTCATCAGCAGAGATGCCCAGCTTGGCTGCTGCCTCCTCCAAAATTATCTCTGCATGATCCGGGTCGGTGTCATTGGTCCAAATCTTACGGATGAGTTTCTGACGATCATTCAGATCAACCGGGGCACCGAAGACCAGTGCAAAGAGAGGAAGGAGGCAGACGAGTGATCGCATCACTGGAAGAAGAAAATAATAGAGAATAATGGAAAAGTACTCGGATGTCAATGGATCAGGGAAATAAAGGGCAGTCGAAACGTGTGAGAAATTGAAGAGAACGACTATGCCCCTTCCGCTCACTTGTTCTGTCAGGCGCTAGATTCCACCGAGACTAGGAGTCGAGTCTTCCTCATGTCTTCTCTTCAGTTCATCCCTTCTCTCTCATCGTTATGAGTCATCCCATGAACACTTTTTGCCACTGGGCAGTGTAAAGTGCCGAGCGAGTCAGATGTGGCAAGAAGAACAGAACTCTGAGAAGATTCATACTATAATTAAATATCAAGATGTCTGTCTGTCACTTTGTCCCTTTGTCTGTGTGTCCGTCACGCTCTCACTTTTTTCCTCATAGATCGGCTTAAAATGATCGTACAAGGCTGTGCCCGGTACCAATCGACTCTACTCGACTCGCGCTTTAAAATTATGCAATAACGTCATCACTATGCAACTTTCCGATTTCGTCATCACTATGCAACAGACCGTTTTTCACTCCGTTTTCGTCTGAAACTCAACCAAATCACTCGGGTGAGTCACCAAACAAATTGACGTCTCAAAATTTTTCAAAATTTTAATTAATTTCATAGTGATGATGCAACATGAAGAATTCTTTTTTTCGCGTCGTTTTCGCCTGAAACTCATCCAAATCTTTCGGGTGAACTACCAAGCAACTTCTCATGAAAACTTTTCGAAAAATTTGCTAATTACATAATGATGGCGCAATATGTAAAAAATTCTCTTCGCACACTATGCAATAGACCGTTTTTTCACTCCGTTTTCGTCATAAACTCCACCAAATCACTTGGGCGAACCACTAAACTACTTCTCGAGCACAAAATTTTCAAAATTTGCATAAATTTCATAGTGATGATGCAATATGAAGAATTCTCGCGCCGTTTCAGCCTGAAACTCAGCTAAATCACTCGGGAACACCACCAAACAACTTTTCGTGAGAAACTTTTCAAAAAATTGCATATGCCATAGTGATGACGCAATATGACGAATCCTTTTTCTCACCGTCAGCTCCTGAAACTCAACCAAATGACTCGGTGCTATCCACACGAACCTTTCGCATTGCTATACGAGACAACACGGTCTCCAACTTGCGCTGCCTAAACTTTGTGCCTAACGTGTGAGGCGATTACGCCGTAACCCATTATGCCGCTCGGCCTAGAAAATGGAAACATCCTAATGCACATCCTCGGCGTTAGATCAGCTTCACCTGCGATGCGCTTGTGAAAGGCTCGTGAGGCTGAGAGCGACCCGAAAAAGTTGCGATGGAGCCACGAAGTGTCGGAATCGCAACTTTTTCGGATCGCTCGAGGCCTCACGAGCCTTTTGCAAGGGAGGATGCAGGATTGCAATTCAAGTGATGTCCGTGTTAACCTTAACACTAAACTCGGCGTAGAACGTAGCAACCGAAGGTTGCTAGTTGATGGCCCTATCGCATGGACTGAACTTGTTGCATGAAACTTTATCGCATGTTGGGAATATTTCACCGAAGAGAGAGGTTGTGGTGAGTGACTAGAATCACTTTCCGGAAGTCTTGGGAGGTCTTCCCATCTCAGCCGTAGAAAGAGCGAATAGAGTAACGAGAAGGACTAATGCAGAGAGGATACGCATTCTGAAATTTGAATTGAGGTCGAGGGACACAGCAAAGCGAGAAACTTAATAACGGCGTAAGAATGAAGTGGCATACGACGTTTTGGTTTAAAAAAAAACAATTTTATCGAGTGTTCTACCTATGGTTTCGTTTTCAAGAGAGCACGCAAAACGGAGATAGTAACTCTATCTTCTCCTTGCACAACTATAAACATGCGGTCACACTTGCTCAGTTGCGTGTGATAGGAATGGCACATCAAGAGCTTCACTCAACAGCTTCTATTCCCTAGCCTCTTTAACTGGCGAGAAAACATCCGAGTTGTAGAGATTTGTCTTGTAAGACAATATCTATGTGTGACCACGAGTTAACGAGACCGCGCTCTTAAGAGATGAAAAAAAGCATTGAAAGATATTGTGCTTCGCTTGTTTCGCTGCAAGCCATTATCAGTTACTAGAATGAAAAGGTCTCTACTGTTTCCACAGTTCAGCAATCATGTTCTATGCTTGGCCTTATTGAAGAGATGCCTCTCGCCAAAAGCTAAACTGTTTCAAGTGAGACAGTATATTCATTGTATAGAACCGCAAATGGTACGGCTGTGCAGTAAGAGACACAAGTGTTCGTTTTAGGCAGGTTTATAAATTACGTAGATAGAAGAAATTCCTTCGAAGTCGGAATTACGACGTCTTCTCTACTGACTCTTCTCACTCGATGTGCAGATAACGGGCAGCAGGGAAGAGTCGCTTCAGGCATCTGTGGAGGTCAAAGATCGAATCAGTTCGCGATACTCCGCCGTATTCCGTGCTACCGTACCTGAGCGTAAGCACTCTCTGTTCGTCAAGCAGCCCCTCCTCGTACAGCTTTTCCTGATCGACGAGAACATTCGGGGCGAGTTCTGCATCTGCCCTCTCAATCTCGTCCACGATTCTGACAGTAAAATCAGTTTTCAATCAATAAACTCACTCCGCGATCGCGCAAGAACACTGTAAGGTACGGTAAACGTACTGTCCCGGAAAATGCGCTGTGGTCTCGGTGCAGCGCACGTTCTTCACGTCCGGAAAGAGACGAGCCAGCGTCGTCCATCTGTGGGAGGATTACTGTAGGCTGAGACTATCGATCGATATTGATTATCTCAGGATAAGATACGGTAGATACCGTACACTTCGGGCATGACGACGACACCAGAAAGGTTCAGCTTCTTGACGTTGTGGCGAGGAGCGACCTGTGAAAAGTCAGCCGTCGATAGGTATGGGGTACTGTAATGGTGAATCACAGTAAAAAAAGCAATAAAACGAATACAGTATGCTTTCTACCGTACCCCGAACACCGCTTCCAGCTGGGACTCATTCATCGTTCCGATGCCGGCAAAGTCGATGGACGTGATGAGATCGAGGCTCAGCCAGGAGCACAGCTTCTCAAGCTGGAAATGAGTTAGTTTGCGATTCGAGAGCTACCGTAATCTTCATCCGATCGATACCGTACCCTCTACCGTACCTCCTTTCCCACTCCGGCGAGCGTATCGAAGTGCAGTTCCTCCTCTCCCTGCCTCTTCTCCGGCCACAACTCGCCCACGAGACGGACGATGGAGAGGGAGCGGTGCGTGCGACCGCAGTGGTCCACCGCCTGGAATGTTCTTTGATCTTTCGGTTTGCTCTTTGATCACGGAACAACCGGAGTATCTAATTTTGATCTCTGATCTCTGGTCTCAAATATCTCTCTCATCCCCTCCTCACATCGAGCGCCTTCCTGCACGTGCGACGGAGCGCCGCCAGCTCGACGAACGTCAGCTTGCGCGCCACCTGATAGAAAGATCAAAGATCATAGACCAAAGATCAAAGATCACCCCACTCCTCACCTGGACGAGAAAGTGGACGGGCAGGTCGAAGACAGGTCGATCGGGGGGCGGAGCTTCGACTGCTTCAGGCGTATCACCCTTCTCTTGCTTCTTGGGGCCAGCAGTGGTGGGACCGGAGCCGTCGTTTGCCTGAGGAGAAGGGTACGGTTATGTTACGTTAGGACTCACCGGCGCGTTGACGGCCTTGCGCTTGCGTTCGACTAATGCGAGCAGTCGACCGGGTGGGAGGACGGATGGAGGGAGGAATGGAGGAAGAGAAGAGATAAGGAGAGTGACAATTAGGGGGATGAGATTTGACAAACAGTTAAATTTGTGAATTTCCGAATCAACCGTATACAGATTAGAATTATTTATCCAGCAGAACGAGCACGCCAATTAAATGACAGAAATGTTGAGATCTTGTTGCATGACAGTAATTGTATGGATGTAATCGCTGAATTAATACCAACGAGCTCGATATTATTATGCATTCAAGGAATCGAAAGGGTTTCAGGCTAGTGGAGTCGCATGATCCTGCAGTTGTTATTGATCGTCAAGTGGCTCCGGCTTGTTGGCTGCATGTCTGAGCTGAACTTCGGAATCCGAAGGGTCGTCAGGAGTCAGCATCTAAATCAGAGTCCATCATTATTTCAACGGTAAGGAATCCTCAACTCAACCTCATCTCCAAATCTTCGGATCGGACCTTCGCGAACACGGATTATCGTGAAGTTGGAGATTGGGCACTGAAATGAGAATTTCGTTTCATTTTTTTGACTTGGTTGTTCCAGGGAAATCGAGTGCGAAAGCGCTCACTTGTCTGCTATGGCTACTCGATGAGCACACCCGACCGCAGTCGCATCTCATCGCGACGTTTGCCTGAATGGATACGGTATCTTATCGATTTCTTCATCTCCCACGAACCAAATCGGCGCTGGTGTTGTGCTTGCGTTTCAGATGAGATATCCAGGAGGGAAGGACGAACGTGCGGAACTACAAAAGTGATGAATTTCTTATTTTTTCATTTAAAAATTTATGTTTATTGAAAGAGCTGACATCACATCCCGGCTCTACACACGCCATTTCCTTCTCGCTTCTCTTGCTAGCGAACGCTCCCTTCTTCGAGGTGCTTGGTTCCGATTCATCGTTGGTAGTTTGTTTTCTCTTTTTTGACTTAGTGTTCGGCGTGATCTGAACGATTGTGATTGAAATGGCTGAACTAACCTATCCCTGGACCAAACACCACTATCTCAACTCGGTAATTACTTACGCCAGGCCCATTGAGCATCGCTTCATCATTGAACTGAACTGCATCAACGCCGAACATTTCCGAGATCTGCTCAATGAAATTCATCAAAGCGAATCGAACACGACCTAATCGCACCTTGACTAGATCATAAATTGGCTGACAATGAGTGTCCTCAATTTTCTCCTCTTTCGGAGTGAATAGCAAGGGAGCAATGGAGTGAGAAGAGTGAGGCTGCTCATTCTGAATATTGTTGCAGTCAATCATATGTCAATACTTCTACTAACCAAGCTGTCCTCGGCATCAGCGAAACTGACGATGGATTGCTCTTCGTCTTCAGTTATCTGAAGAAATTATTGTTCCAACTTTTACTCAAGCTTCAAATTCTCACCTGTTCGGTTTGCGTACACTGTTCTTTACTCGACTTCGAGCTTCTCGATGAACTCTGCATCCCAGCCATCCTCTCAGTCAGTTCGTGCAGCGTCGCGTGCAGTGATTCGATGCAACCGAACATCAGAGATCGAGTGGCATCGTTACTGGAAGAATAACCATTCAATGTTTGACCTTCTTCGGTAACATGTTACAAAGTGAGGTTTGAGAACAACTTACTTCGCATTCTCAAACTTCATGGCAATCGTTCGTTGCGAGTCGAGCATCATCAGATCGTACCGAACGTCCTGAGAAGATTGGGTCATTTTAAGATTGGGTCGTATTACGGGTCGTCGTCTCTCCATTTTGCATACTTTCTCACCGATAGGCGTGTGTAATCAAGGGACAGCGACTCGTATTGAGGTTTCTAGATCATCCAAAGGAAAATGAAAATTGTTGAGCAACACTTGTGAAGCGTACGTCATTAATCGCGCCTTCAGACAGAATCTTGCCCATCGTCTCGAGCGCCTTCCCGATGAGTGAGTGGAGTCGGTCGTTGGAGTTGAGCTCTGCACTCTGGAATGTTATTTTTTGCTTCATGGTTGAAAAACTACTTCTGCCAATTCAAATAAGTGATTCGAAGCGAGAATGAAGTGTGAAAAGGTTAAAAGCAGTGCTCACTTTCGATTGCCATCGAAGAACGGTTGCCAGGGATGTTTCTGGTTGGGTCATGCCTGCATTTGAGTGAGATTTAAGTTATATATAAGATGTGACAATGATTGAAACAGTTGTTACTTAAAGTTAAATAGAAAACAACCGCTCAGGAACACACAACTGTGTGAAGATGGATAGACTCAAGAATGCTAATAGCAACATTTGTAATGTTATCGAGCCAACAGAAATGCATAGAGCTTGTAAAGAAATTATATAGTCTGGACCGGCAAACCCCATGAAAAGAGACGCATGAGTGCTCGGTTCAAAGATACACACGCACTGCGCTTTCTCGCTTGTCGCGGGCTAGCTCACCTCAAGTGAGCCAACTGGAAGCGTCTGACCCTAACTAGTTCTGCTAGTAGTGCCCTACTAGTTTTTTTTCATTTTCTACCATTCTTTATGCATTTTTCTTTATACCTCAATTTATCCTTTATGATGCCTTTCCTAATGTTCATTATTATTCCACCTTTGTATTGGATATAGAGAACTCGACACCACGTCTTATTTTTCGTTTTATTCGCCTGCTAATAGAATCCTAGCGCATTCTAGGTGTGATTTGCGCGCTCCATGTCACTGGCGCGAATGTTTTAATTTCAAATTGTATGCTTGATGAAATTCGAAAAAGAAGACGTTCGAACCAATGTACATATTTGTAGATTTGATGAGCGAGATTACAACGAGATTATCTGGAGGGCGTCGATCGTGGCTAAGGATGTCTAATCAGGTACGATCTCATCGCTAAATAATCTGCAGTCTTCAGAAATGACTTCACACCTATTAAATCGCATCGATCCGATCTACTTCCAGACCGACACACCAATCGTTGACATCTTAGAGGTCGCGCAGGAAGCACTGGCTGGGAGGCCGGTGAATGGAACGACCGGGAGGGTGCAGGTGCTAATATCTTCATCAGGCTCACCTATCTGACTCATCGAGAGCACCAAAATGATGCATCAACTCTGAACATTACTGTGACGTCTAAGATGCCTCAGAAAAATGCTTTTCTGTTGTGCTTATGTTGCAATTACTGCAGCTATAGTTCAACCGTTGCAGAAGCGACTGCACGAGCTCTACCAAGGTCGTCCTCTCTCCATTGACTCTGCAGCAACGGCAGTCCGACTCTCCGCGTGGAGAGACGAGGCGGATAAGGCACGACTCGAGACACTGTTTCACTATGGATTGTGCGAAGCGGTACGGTTATCCCTCCTTCATGAGCACTGTAGTGACATCTTCGAACCGATTTCGATCAATGACAGTATTAGAAGAGCGAAAATGATGAACTGAACCGGAAGATAATTACAGTTCAACTACAACGCTGCAGTGATGTCCGACCAAATCGGCGTGCAGGGCGGAGCGATAAGCAATCTGGAAGAGTCGTGCAAGAATAAGGTGAGCTGGATCGATTGCTCCAAGTTCGAAGAATTACATCAGCAATGTTATTACAGGCAGTCATCCCTGACATCGGCACTGAACTCTCCCTTCTTACCTACGAGAAGCTGGAGATCGAGCGGCCTGGGTTTCTGGGAGAGGTGTGTACTCCCTCTTTTGGTCAGAAGACAACTCCACTCTCACTTCAGCGAGGCAATAGAGAGGTTGATGATAGCCATCCCTTGCCCAGGGACTTTCCTTAATTTTGGAACTAAAAAAAGCACGATTACTTGATGACAATTTAGACATAAAAGTGCAGCTAGGCCACAGCCAGAGAGTAAACTCGCTTCAAATCCAGTATTTCCAGATAATCGACATGCGCGCCATCGCAGCTACAGTGAATCTGACGGGAGCCTCAACGACGGATCGATGGAGGCAGATGGCGAGGGATGTTCTGGATAAGGTACGCCGTTATAAGTATCCTGCAGCAATTACAAGATACTCTGATAAACTCTGCATTAGCGATCGATACTTTCATGGTTAGGCATGGTGATTACTAGGGTTGCCGGTTCGGTTTCAGTTTCGGCATTACGGCGCGAGACAGGCGAAATGCAAAGAGGGTGCGGTAATGCCGAAAGAGAGGGAGGAGAGAAGTCATTACCGCACCATTACTGATTACCCTTCCAGGTGCTCCCGAAAGTCGTGCAAGTCGTATACAGTGCGTCGTCGAAGGCGTCCATGTACTTCGCTCTTCCGCCTGAATTTGTGGATGCCATAGTCCGTGAGTATCTATTGTTCTACATGCGATCACTTCGTATTTTTTGGCCTCACTATTCAAGAACCCTGGGCAACAAATTGTAATAGATATAGTCATCAGAATGCTGCGCCATCTCATCCGATCTCAACGAGGCCGACTCCGCAACTTACCTCCCGGCGATAGCATCGCACGTTCGCACAGCTCTAGGGTTCAAGCTGTGAGTACCTACTTTGCTTCGATTACCAGTCATATTGCGCCCGAGGCCTTGCTTTTTCATCATACGCTAGAAAGTAATGATGCAGAGTTCGAGTTAGTGTTTGAGTTTTCTCCTTGACATAAAAATAGCGATTTCTATGCTTGCTCGATTCAGGAACGAGATCAAGAAGGGCCGATCGAAGGACATCAACGAGCTGGTGAGAGAGGCGGTCGCTGTGGGATGGACACCGCCAGGGTACGTCGCACTTATGTTACTAACCTTTGTTCCACTCTACTTACACCATCAATGAGCCACATTGTACAGAAATGATAAAATCATACATTGACTGCTAGATTATGGAATGGACAGGTTATGAAACTCAAAAAGGCGTGATTTCTGCAATGAAATCCCTAAATTTAACATTCTAGAGTCACCAGAGAAGAAGCGTGTGCGTTGTACCTTGCTGGGACGTCCGATGAGCCGATCAAAACTGAGGAGTAAGCACTTCATCCTCTTTGGAAAACGAGAAATGTTCATCATGTTCTTCTTTCAGTGATCTACTAGACGCTGACATCATGGCCTCAGCTGACGCAGTCGGCACCGCGGAGATTCTGTAAGATTTCGTGTAATCCGCATACAAAAGTGATGCCAGCGAATAGTCCAGAAATACGACCACAATAATTGCAGACCGAATCCAACTGCTCACCTGAAACGACGAGGACCGATCAATACGAGGTGAATTTATGTGTTTTGTGGACCATTAGAGCAATGTTCGAGAGTTCATGAAGAAAATAAAGAAATTATTGCAAAAATTCAGAAAGAGCGAGCGAAAGAAAGCAAAAAACGACTCTGCCACGGATCTCGAGGCAGTGCTAGCAGATATTATGCCAGGACCATCCATGTAAATTTTAAAATCTTGCTTGTTTCTGTCAAGTCAAATCTTAAACAGACGATGCGTCTTCATTGAAACTAATGAAACTTTATACTCATTTCAGTGCTCAACCACTACCGATTCCTGCCTCTACGGACTGGTATGATCAAGGATACGCATCTACTCATCAATCGAATCAATTCCAACATCAGTGATTTAGGCTTATTTTATACGTGTGCGAGAAACGATCAAGTGATGATAAAAATGACTTCTCCAAATATTCGCAGTCGTTGCAAAATTGAACAATCTTTGTCAGAAACGGGCATCTAGTTAAACTATTGTTGACGTTACATCTTACAAAATAGGCTACTTTAAAAGCCTATTTGTCGAATGAATCTTCTGAGACTTGGCAATGCGATGGCAAATAGTGCAAAAAAAGCCTCTGTATCACAAACAACGAACATCAAAGAGATTCGTATTTTATACTCATTCATTGCTCAACTCAATCAGTTCTTCTCTTCCTATGGTATGAAGATGCTCGCGTGAAGGATCGTCACTCCGTTCAGTCCGTGGATCTAAACTTTTTTTAAAAATTAAGTTGAATATTTATAACTGAATAGAGGGGCAAGTTTCGGCACGCGAGTGCCTATCAATCACAATTGCACAATGCCTCAAAATGGGTCGCGGTCATTTCGCAGCATTTCACCTGGAATGGCTGATCCAAATTCATCATGAGCTCGTTCTCGAATGGACAGATCGTCCCGGGAAAACCGTTATTCAACAGATTCTTTACTCGATCCGGGCCAACCAGCACATTTCCCACCTGGAATATTTGCAAAATAATTATTTAAATTAATAAAATGATTTTTAATAATGAGTAAGGTAGATTTGTCCCGTTATTCAAGGCACACGAAGTCCTGCGGGGAATCAAGTCCAATTCTGTCCGGAGGGCCTAATCTCTTCTTCGGACCTACATTGAGCATTTTATCTCCGAGTCGATGGATCCAAATGTGTTCGATGTCGCCTGTGGTCCCGTCTGTCACGCATGCAACCGGGGAGCACGGCTGAAATCGGAACAGCAAAAATACGAATCAAATCTGAAAAAGATCACTAGCTCACATCAGTCGTACACTCGTCTGCTTTATTCGGTCGCTTGTTGAGTATATCGATGTAGCTCTGGAATTAAAATAAGCATTATTTCATGAATTAAAAGCGTGATTCGACCTTTCTGCTCAAACCGTCATCATTCCATTCGTGATAGAAGGTGAAGGTTCCACTGGAGTTCAACGCTTTGGCAACATTAGGAATGAATTGAATCTTCAATCGCTCCTGATAAAAAAACTTGATCTGAGCGTCAGCAAAAACAATGAGGACCTTCTTCCTTTCATGATTTGCTCCGAACCAAGCAACGATTCTCAGTCGTGAATTAATCGGGAGATTTTTGAGTGACTGAAGAAATTAAACAATAACATCTCTCTTCAGAAAGCCTCTCTTCAGAAAGTGAGAGCAAGCGAACTGAAATGAAACTTCTCAAAAACCCACAACGAATTTGGATGAGAATCTGTCGATAAATGGGCCTTTTTCATTGTAGTTATCGGGCTTGGACGCCGTTGCTTTCATCACTTCTTCGAATAATGAAAGAGGAGTGGGCTTGGTGAGAACAGTGAATTGGAAGTTGTAGTTTTCATACTGAAATTACTATCTTATGAACTAATAAATAATTATAAACTGACCCAAACATTATCGGGTTCTGCATCTAGAACATAGACTGATTTAATGTTGTTTATCGGTAGAGGAAACTTGCTTATTCCGGCAAACATACCTTCAAGAAATTCAAGCTCATCCTACGCAATTGTAGCGCAATTTTTAATTCACTACAAAAGATGCAAGAAGAGAAAAACCAATATTCTTTCTAAGTCTTGGCAAACAATTCATGTTCAAACCTTGTACACAAATCAGCATATTATAGTCGTCAAACTGAACGGATTCCTTCATTGCAGAAATGATATGGTTGAAACCTTGTAAACGTCCATTCTCCACCATTCCGAATTCTTCAGATTGTCAGATATGTTCAGAGTTCGCCTCCCTCCCGATTCGGAATATCTATGCCATCCTGTCTGAAAATAGAGTCATTTATCCAATTTGCCAAAATATTTCATAATAGACGAGAAGCGACAAGTTACGAAAATGCTGATATCAATAAGAATTGTACTTTCACTTCAAATTAGGGTTGCCGGTTAGGTTTCGGTTTCGGTGTTACCGATCGAGAGAGAGGATATGCAAATTGGGTTCGGTGTTGCCGAAAGAGAGGGAGGAGAGAGGTCAACACCGAACCAACACCGAAAGTTTCGGTGTTGGTTCGGTGTTGGAGCTCCCTCTTCTCTCCCTCGCTTGTCTCTTACCCGGCGCGGCTAGAGAGCACGCATAAGAGATAGAGAAGCCCCTCCCACTCCTCTCTCTCCCCCTACTCTTTCTCAGAGCGCCCTTTCAGATAGAATCGGCCAACTAAATACAAATTTTTCAGACTTTGTAAAAGACAGTATGGCGTGATGACCACAAACATATTGACCTTCGACTCAGAAACAGTGAAGAGTGAAAGAAAGTAGGGGAAAAGTGTTTTTGATGTTTCCTTGAGGTTATTTCCCCAATATTTAATCCCTTCTTCTACCCCTGTAAAACATACGGAATTTCCTGAAAAATTAGTGAGTTTCGATGTTGTTTTTATAGAAAAGGCTGGAAGATTTGAGTAAGGAAGGACTATTCTATCAGGAAGAGCGATCTGAGAAAGGGTAGGGGAGAGAGAGAAGGGAGAGGGAGGGCCTTCTCTATCTCTTATGCGTGCTCTCTAGCCGCGCCGGGTAAGAGACAAGCGAGGGAGGGGAAGAGGGAGCGCCAACACCGAACCAACACCGAAAGTTTCGGTGCTGGTTCGGTGTTGACCTCTCTCCTCCCTCTCTTTCGGCAACACCGAACCCAATTTGCATATCCTCTCTCTCGATCGGTGCTGGCCGATTGAGAGGGGAGAGGAGGGAAGAGAGGGCCGTAACACCGAAACCGAACCGGCATCCCTACTTCAAATGAATCCAATGTAAGAATTTTCGCTTTGTCTTCGACTTGAATATGAGCAGAAATCTGAAGTTTCACAAGATAAATAATGAATTTTGAAACTAATCGAACCTTGTTTTCCGTCTTTGTATTTATCATGAATTCATCGTAGAAGTTCAGGGCGAAACTGTAAAGGAAATAAACTGATTTTTGATTGCATTTCACTGTATCCCAGCCGTTACCAATCTCCGCCTCACGCTCCACTCCGAGCGGTCGTAGTTGGGGCCAAAACGGAGAAAACAAGTTCCTTACCTCGTTTCAACATCAACCGGCTTGAAGAACAATGAGAGAACAGATCCTGGTAATTTTTAAATGAGTCATTTTGCAACATAACTTTAAATTAAAAACTAACTTACCTTCAGGGAACCCGGAATAGAACGAGCGGTAGAAATGCTTTCGTTGGCCAATTATTTGAGCATCTTCAATTTTCTTGCCAACATTCATCGAGAGCAGAAGTGTTAGAAGACCGAAGATCAGCACCTGGTTAGCCTGAATAGCGTAACGCCTACAAGAACGAGCGCTGAGAAAATGTACTCCCATTCCTCACACTAGGGTTGCCGGCTCGAGATCGAAATCGAAATTACCGCGCGAGACTCCCTCCCCCTCTCTCTCGATCGGTAAATACCGCACGAGCGAGGCGATATGCAAAGAGGGTGCGGTAATACCGCACTCACACCAGCGTTTATTTGGAAGCTCACTGCGCAAAACGATGAGAGAGGCACAACTTGAGGGTTTGCTAGGGTAAGACTACTCAAAACGGGATCAACCATGATATATTCGGACCGCATTAGTTCAAAGAATCGAAAAGTGCTCACCATTTTGCCGATTCAACCACGCGACTCGCCGGCGCGCCGACCGACTTCGAAGAGGAATCAAGGGAGGAATGAGGGGAGAATGGATTGGAGTGAACATTGTCACGTTTTGTTTTCGACTGAAACATGTAAATTGTGCTAAAGATTGCATTCAAATGTCCGATTTGACAAGAAATAGCATAACAATAGAGTCCCCAATTTCGGTTGTCCTGAATTCGTAAAACGGGATAAACATTGCACGAAATTGAACCTTGCGCTGCGCTTTTGCAACTTTTGCCTTCTTATCGACACACAAATCTTGGATGCAATAGGTGTGTTTCATTGCAACTTGCCTAGGCATTTTTTGTCGTTCCTCTCATTCATGTGGTTTTCACATGCATACTAAAAGTAGGCCAGAATTCAAGGCTATATTTTCAAAGAAATCTGTTTCCATGATCCATCCTTTGGTACTTTGATTCTCTCTTCTGACTTTTGTACCACAAAACGAAGAACAGCGTGTTCCGCTCGATTTCACCCACTGAATGGGAGCACCTTTGGAGGGGAGTTGGGGGAGTTGGGGCGAGGGAGACCAGGGAGTTGATACTCTCTCCATTTTACCTGCACTATCGCCCTCTCAGACCTGCGAGCGAACATGCAATTCAAGAGAGCGAAGGATCGCTCCTACTTTGAGTTGATGGTGCCCGGAGATAAGACTGGCGGAGCGAAGCGACAATGTCTTTCTCATGTTCGCTCACTCTATCTGTTCGACTGACCGACAAGGGAGAAGATGGAATGCATAGTGAACTCAATATCTCATTTCTCCATTGGCTTCGTTGGTCAGACAGAACGAGAGAGCACGGGGAATGGAGAGAGTCAGACAATTGAGACTATTAATCGTGGAGTGAACGAAAGAGCGATGGGATCACTGCACAGAGGTCTTTTCTATTTTATTTTCCCTCGTCACTCGGGTCCCTTCAGCAGTAAACAGTGTTATTCTTACTGAATGTTCTTGCCTGCCTTCGACTCAACATCCAATGCGTTTCGCTGATTGCTTACCGATCATTCTCGTCTCTTACTCCTTTTGCGTCAATTGAGAGTTTTTCATCTCCCAAAGAACAGAATGGTTCCTAGGCGAGTAGTGCCATATCGAGGAATGACGATCTAAGTGTTCCGTTCCCTGAAGTAATTCGATTATTGCCGCGTTCGGAGATCAAAAGATGTTACTCAGCACGATCTTTCGTTTGACTGAGCAACTAGACTCTTTCTATCCGAACTTCGATCAACTAGACTCTTTCTAATAGATCTCTCGATCGTCTCCACGTTTCTGCTCAATTTACCGCGTCTCCTGAACAGCCTTGCGTACTCAAGGTTATCCTTATTTTATATGTGGTTCTTCTTCGCTCTTCTCTCCTTCATCGGATCCTGTTCTTCCACTCAAAAGCCGTCGTCCAAATTGATCGAACGCCTACTTGACGGCTACAATGCGCAAGCGTCACCACATGTTGGACGAACGAGTAAGACTCTAATTTCAAGGGTTTTTGGAATCGTTTAACTCCACTGGTTCTAGATGACAAAGAAACCTCTACCAGTGAGCAATCAGTATCGATTCGACTTGCAAGGGCTGTCATCACAAGCGTGGTAAGCATTTATTTCGTATGTTCATTATCTATCAATGTAAATTCGACATTATTTCTTACAGGACGAACGCGACATGTCTGTTAGAATTCTGGCCACAGTGAATTATGTGAGCTCATTTACTTATTTTTCATTGCTTCAACCTTATCGTAATATGAGCATGAATGGATCAAAAATTCAGAAATGGTTCGACCCTCGTCTAGCCTGGGATCCATCTAAAGAAGATGGCATCAACGAGATATCGCTGAAGGCAGATGCCATTTGGAGACCGGATATTTATCCGTGTGAAAGGTTAGGAATATTGCATCAATGAAAGAATCTCATCTTTTCCATAGAATCTTGAATCGGAATTTATTATTCTCGTTTCAGCATCAAGATCAGCCCGATTCTGAAAGACTTCTCAGCCAGCGGCGCTGCGGTGAGCTCTAACTTTTACAAATTATTTTAGCGTTGTGCTCCACTATTCCCCATGAACTCCATGAACTCGTACTTCAAGTAGCCGTGCAAAAAAAAGAAAAAAAACTCATTCAGATCAAACACGACGGCAGCGTTCGCTTCGACACTGGTCTGATAATAGGGTACATCTGCCAGATGAATGTTAGTGAAGCTTTTAAGTTTCGAATCATTTAACTCTGTTATGAATATTTTTGGTTGTAATAATATTGCGCGCAAGTCATGAATTTTGAACAGATTAATATTGAATGCACTGAATTTCCAGTTCGACGCCTTCCCCTTCGACTCACAACGATGCTCAATGTGCTTTTCTGTCGATGGTCCGGCTGGCGTCTCTCTGAATGTTTCGCAGGACCCGATCGAGCTACGGGTACGGTTTGGCGTTGTCTTCAATATTTGCATATTGACGCATTTTTGCGATTTATGCACCAGTTTCTGATTAGTAGGAGAACTAATATGAAATTTTATCGAAAAATGGATTCTCATTACAGAGCATCAGCGAGTGGGACGTGGCTGGGAACCTCACCAGTGAAGAAGAGAGAATCGAGCAGGACGGAATGCACTCGCATCGAGTGAGCAGAACGTTGCACTTTGATGACGTATTTTGAATATGTTTACGGGTTGTTTTCGTTTCATTACAACACATGTCTCAATCTGACTCTCGGGCATTCTATCACTTCTCCTGGGAAATTTCACAAATATTTAACCATTTTTGTTATGCAGTCAGTGCACAGTAGGTGTTGGGGAAATAAAAGAAACTATCCAGGTCCTCTTCCACTTCTCCCTCATCCGTCGTTCCTTCTTCTGGATCTTCCTCATCATCATTCCCACTTTCCTCTTCTGTCTCGTCGCTCTGGTTGGAGTCTTCTTCTACGAAGGGCATGATGCCGTGCAGACTGCAGTAAGTTTTGCTGCACGTTTGACAATTAAACCAAGTAAAAAATGTTCTTTTGCAAAATATCATTGCCGTTTTATTATAGTACTGAGTGAGATTGCGATTAGAGCAATGAGACAGAAGAGGTTGGTGGAAATGAGCCATTCTCACCTTCCTCTTCTGTCTGGTCGCCCTGGTTGGGGTCTTCTTTTACGAGGGGCATGATGCAGTGCAGACTGCCGTAAGTCACGAGCTCATCTGTCTTGTTTGTGAATTCTTTGTCTTGTTTGTGAATTCTCCCTTTTTGTGTAACATGTCTGAGTGTTTTTTTGCAGAATTTGTACATTCTGCTATTTTCAGGCCTCGATCGGCCTTACCACGATGACCTCGCTCATGCTCGTCGTGATCATTCTCTCGGATGCGCTGGATAAGGCGAATAACCTGCCGGAGCTCGGTGAGTCTAAATTGATCGTGAAATTGAAGAACTAGATCAGATCGTAAAACATCCACATTCTAAAGATGCGAAACGCATCTGACGTCAACGAATGAAACGAAAAAAAATTGTTTGAAATTTATTTACGATTTCCTGCACAGCTCACAAAAGAAGTTCATCGACGATTGAAAATGTATTGAATAAAAGAGTGTTTTATTTGAACTGAAAATGTATGAAACTTTAAAAAAAATGAAAACTTCAGGCTGGCTGGTCTTCGTCGAGATCGTCGTCGTGTGCGTCTCTGTCATCATCGTCCTACTACTGGACGCAGCCAGGGCATTGGCGCTGCGGTTCGAGACGGAAGCCAAAGGTGAGCGCTCTACTCTAACGGTGTTATCTTTAGGGAACGGCAGTGATGTGCTACTATGCAACGGGGTGAAACCAATTTAGTGCAAGAAGGAGGAACGGTGTACTATTCATCATTAAGCGACATTTTTTTCAGCCGAACTGCTCTCGATTCTCCTCATGATTGTTACAATTGCAGGCAGCTGCCCGTCACTCCTTCGATTTCTCACCGCCAAGAGACTGTACAGAACACTGCGATTCACTCTGTTCATGGTGTCAATCACTGCACTCGTGTTGAACATTTTCTTGACATAATAATGGACTCGATAAAGTATGACCAATTTGATGATCAGTTGGGAATGCAGTTTTCCCGGATGAATCTGACCCAATTGTCTTAGCAACAACCTACAAAGCAACACGAAAATAATAAATAAACTACCGAGTGCAGTACTCAATATATGTGGTTCCTCTTTATCCCTTCCAGTAGGGGAGCCTGAACGGAATTTATAACGGAATTCCGAATCGTTTTACATACTCATTCGCAGGATTACATTATTCTGTAAAACTGACTCACCCCTTCATTTTTCAATCATTTTTCCGAATAAAAATGTAATTCTCCTCTCCCCTATCGCTCACCCTCACTCTCCAAGAATGAACTAGACCGAGCGGCCCCGAGCGATTGCAGACGAATGAGAATTACAGAAAAATGTAATTCTCCATCGATCCGCATAGAAAATGAGGCGAACTCTCTCAATTACGGAGTTGTTGAAAATAGAGGGGAGAATTACGGAATTCCGTTTTCCGTTTAGACATCCCTACCTTCCAGCCTCCCTGATATTGACCTCCCTCCTCGCTGCATTACACACCACGTCCCTCTCACTCTCTTTTCCTAAGTCTCTCTCAGGAGCTATCTCTCGTTATCTTAGTTGCTGTCAACAATGAAACGCTTCGTTATAGCTCTCCTAAAGTTCCTTGGAACGGTGTTGCAAATGTCTTGAGCATGCAATTTCTCACTCGTGTAATCAATTATCAAATGATCATGCATTGTAGATGACGCCGATAACCACTTCCGTAATGTTTTTTTTATATTTAAGAAATGTCTTCTCCTCAGCGACAAAATAGGTCTCAATCAGCGCAGGAAACTGTTCGAAGATGGCGCAGGAAGGTGCGTACTACGTATTCTTTCCATGAACTATACTAAAAGAACTTCGATCTTAGTTTGAACAAGAAAGCAGGTAAATAGTCATAGTAGTTCTTTAGAGCTCCGCCTTGTCTGAGCACTCTAATGACGATTTGGTTTCTGCGATAAGCAACGCGTTCGAAACGATGGATGTGATTCTATCTGAAGATTCGACCAGACAGGTTAACTTCCTTTCAATTTGCCAATTGTTACAATCACGTTTCAGCAAATTCACCGAGCGCTAGCCCATCTGAACACAGCAAGAGATTTGGCCAGTCAGGATACTTTCCGGTAAAAGTTATGAATTGCATAATTCGAAGGACGCCATACCGTTCCAGGCCCAATGGAGTTCGCGAGCTCGTCTATGGGTTGATACAATCGCTTCACCTGACGCTGGAGACTAAATTTGATAGCGCGAGAGGAACCAGCACGCCTGATCGAAAGCAACGGGTGATCCTTTCCTCAGAAATACGTACATCGCACAATATCGAACATATGATGGAGATTAGAAGGTAGATTAGAAGGTTCTAGAATCGGACGGTTATTGAAGTATGCTATTCAAAAAATGACTTATCAATACGCCAAGTTAAGGTGGAGAGACGAGATAGAGGACGTACACGAGTGATTGAGCGAAAGCGATGGTCGGAAGACGATAAAGACGAGTTGATAAACATCGCATGGTGATCTTTTATTTTATTTTCTGAACTTGAATTTATTCAACATCCGAGTTAAAAACAGCTCGTCAATTGAGTATTGAAGATAATCAAACATAAGATTTTTTCGGTAAGTTTCTAGCCTATATCGCGTAGCATTTTGGTACGGATCATTCTATTCGATCAATCAAGCTCCGTTTAATCGCAGGCGAGTGGTCAATGCATATCCCCGTGGTCTGAGCCCTCCACTATTCTCCGATACCTTTGCCGAAAAGATTCTGGCACACCCTCAGTCGACACTCGGCCAATCGCGAACCCTCGGAAGTGTTAAATCTCAGCTACTCTGGCTGAAGATCAGTCCTAAACGTGCCGGTAAACGATTTAGACGCAAATTTCGTCTGAGTTCACCAGATCGAAGCAGATCTTCATCGAGTGATGAGAGTGACTAGAGAGTATGCACTTGCTTCTTTTGTTTTCCATTCAAAATAGCCCCAACTCGAATTGTTTCACATGCTGTAATAGGAATTTAGTTGTATGATATCTTCCCACAAACATACATCTCTCATATCATGTTCAACTTGCACGTTCTATCGCCTAGTAACTATTAATATTCCTCAGTATTTTCTTTGTAATAATGCTGCTGTCAGGATATAAATGTCCAACAGGTGTGATATTGATGAGAGTTGGCAAATTTACGACTACCTCCCCCCCATTCCATGAAATATTGGACTCTGACTGTAAATGAGACAATGAACAATTAGAATATTTATTGTCTGAAAGAATCGAAAAAAGAGAACAAAAACAAAACAAAAAATAATGCTGAAACGGGTTAAATGACAAATTATGCTTTGAAAAAAAATCTTCGAAAAAAACATGAATATGGGGCGAAGAGTAGGGGTAGCGAGAGAAAGGAGCTCACCATGAACAAAATTACCGACTCCCTTTCAGTGGAGTTCAAAAACCATCCAAGTTAGGGACTTAAGCTCTGAATTTCCTGGAGCTTAGAGCAGCGATGAACAGGACGGGATAGACGAGAGGGAGGGCGCGAAGGATGATCTGGATGTGGGGATGGACGGGGTGGAAGGAACGGAAGGAGAGAATGATGCCTGGAATGGAGTAGCCTTTTTCATCGGTCGACGCACTCAGATCACACTTCTTGGCAATATTTGAAGCCTTTCATTTGAAGCTTTTGTAGCCAAGTTTTTGTCAATTCAAAAATTATGAAACGTACTGGGAAGACGAACGACGATGGCGACGATTAGAGCGAGACAGCCCGGAAGATGAGTCTTGCTCGCATTGACTGGAAGTGTTCATTTTGATTAACAGCTGTCAAACGATGCAATGAACGTAAAATCGAAAAGCATAAGAAACCCGAAAGACGTTGATGTGACTAGTGGACTTTGAAAAAGTGCAATGGGAACTCACCCTTCCAAGCAATACCGAGCACACCCACAGCGAGACCTTCAGCGACCGCGCCGATCCACATCAGGACCTGGATTGAACGTGTTTCAGAACGTCGAAAGAAAAACAGTAATAGCGTGCAAACTTTTCTCTCAAAAGTTTGCACGCTATTACTGATGTCTATTCTAGACCACAATTGCGTTCCATTCTGAAAATCGGTCAAGCAGAGCATGGTCATCTGTAGGTGAGAAGAGAGGAGACTTCAACTATCCTTTTTAGAAAATGGTAATAGATTACTCCCTTTCCGTTCTCTTTCTATCGGGTTGGTCCATAAGTTTTGCACGATTTGATCACTTTGATATTCTGATCCCAAAGTCCATCAGTATTCAAGTAACTAAAGCCTACAAATGCGCACCTATTGAGGCCTTGGACACTCTCTTTAGCGCACGTTTCCATTTCTCTGGTTGATCATTTATACGGATTTAGTAGGGCTCGAAAGTGGAAGTGTCACAGCCTAGGTCGCTCAGATTGTCGGCTCAGCATTCCTCCGAGCAGCAAGGTAAGTCCAAAAAGTTGCCGTAGGCATGAAGTACGTTGACATGGGATACAATATTCGGTGGTGTTTCAAGATGGCAGTTACAGTTTCTCCAGAGGCGTGCGTCTAACCGAAAAGTTCACTCGAGTGAGTGTGCTAGAATTCAGTTTGTGGCCCTGCGTATTCGTTTTAAAGGATCTACAGAGCATATTTGTGTAGCATTGAATAGCTGCTGCCCCAACAATGCTAACATAAAAATTGTACGAGGATACGGCTCTAATCTTTATGTACTTCAGAATTTTAAATTCAGGTATCTCGAACCTATCATCGAAATTCATACTTTTTGGGCTAAAAATATTCTTACAGAACTGCAACGGACAAACTATTGTGTTCTTCTGATACACTGACCCTTTCGCTATACCTGAAAAAATTGGGAGAATATCGGTATCACTGGCTTGATCAAAACACACAGCTTGAAAAAGTACTTAGTTTTGCGCATGTTTTTCGTTTGCTAATTTTAAATTATTTTCACGAATTCTGCGAAAGCGAAAATTGATTCAAAGATGCATGGATAGAGCTCAAGTCTACTGCTATGCGGTGCGTTACGGACAAGTCACGGAGATTTGAGGATAGAAAATTATATCACAATCCAAATCGTGCAAAACTTATGGACCAACCTAATAGCAGCTTTACCGTTTTTGTAGTATTTTGTAGAGATTACTCTAGATTGCAGAAATCAGACTCACCTCAGCCAATCCAACGTGCTTTCTCGAGACACAGACCAATTCTTGCGCCTGGACTAAACTGCCGATAGTTACGGCCTGGAATAAATGAGTACGTGTTATTTAGATCTTCTACCTGAACCACGAGGAGATATCATCGATGAGTTGAGAACAATTATGGGAAACTGTGCTCACCCCCGCGCTGATCAGGCAAAATATAGCCCCTACGAGGCTGAACCAGTGGATACAGTCTTTCTTGAGTTGGAAGACGAAGTAGTACACCGCCCACTGCAATGCACTCGGTTTCATGCATCATCTAAACTACGAAATAAGGATGCCGTCTGTTCATTTTTCACACTATCTGTAATATCTGTATTATGGCTTGCTTGAGTAGCCTGATTAGTAGACGGAGGACCGTATTTCGAAAAACCCTCACGAAGTAAGCGATGATGACGACAATGTTGAAGTACTGCATGAGCATGACGAGGAAGTCGCAGAAGGACTGAAATGTTGGATTTCGGCACTGTTCTATCAAAACACCGGAGAATTCTTCCTCAGTGCGCTTCAGTCAGTAAGCCAAAGGGTAGGGATGTCGCATCAATTCCAATACCCAATAGATTGACGACTTCGTTTGATATTGGGTATTGAATTGACATCGCAAGTGCTCTCTAGGCAATGATGAAACCAGATTGAACCTGGAGAGTATGCAGTTGCGCGTAGACGAAAAGACTTTCATAGAAGAAGACAGTGAAGTGCGCCAAGGCCTCGATGGCGAAGAGGAAAGGGAACACCTTAATTCAATTTATTTGTATTTTTTCTACTTTCCAATATTTTGGCTACGGATCCTTACTCGAACTATGATCAACCTGCTCAACAACCATACATTTCTTAAACCCTTGGTTTGGGTGGATCTGAGGACGCGGGGAGTCGACTTTCGTATCTCATTTCTGGCACACAACAACTGAGCCACCCGGTCCTCCTACCTTCATGGGATACGTCGTCAATGCCTTCTTTGAGATGAACCCAGCCGCGCAGTAGGCGACGATGCGAAGGAATGAGATGATGAGCAAGATCTTCTCAGGAGGAACTGAATAGAACGAACCATCCGCTAGACAATCTCACTTTGGACTGAGTGATCTCAACCATCCTACCGAAGAAGTGCAAGGTGGTTGATCTTTGTAAGCCAACAATGATTCTTGCCCCATCCCTAGGTCAGTACAACTCGAAAGAAAGGATAGCCATCTCTTCCTCACTCTTCTCTGTTCTGTCTTCTCTCGCTCACAATCAGTGATTAATTACTTTCTCGGGAAGACTCGGTGGTGACTAATCGCAGGGATACACCTCTGCGTTGTATTGCCAACTGTCTTTATGCGAAATTTGCCGAGATGCGACCTTTCAATGGCCGAGCTCTCTTCAGAATTCCCTCATTCCTTCATTCTCTCTCTATTTGGCGAGGGAGCTCGTGGATTGCGGAGAGACTTTACTGATAGCTCGGGTGAAAGGAGCAGATGAATAACACGCGACTTACATTAACGCCCTCCGGCGTTAGATTTACTATGATGTGGGAAGGCGAATCAAGATTGACCAAAACGAGGGAGGTGGGGTGGAAACAAGTAAAATTCTAACCCTCACCGAGTAACTTGACAAACCCTTCACAGCGTTCTGCCTCGACAGAGAAGGGTGATCGTTTTGCATGAATCGAACTGCAAGGACGAGGGAGAGGAGGGATCGCTCTCCCTGCTCATTTTGAATAATTTGCATGGCGGGAAACTGATTCCTTTGTTTTACCCTTCTCTGGAGAGAACAAAGGGGGTCAGAACGCTGTGCCTTGTGATCAATCTTGAATCGGCAATAATCGCCCTTTCCAAACAGGAAAAATACGCATCCTTCAAAATGAACACACACCTGATCCATCATTTGCTGCTTCCGTCGTCACAAGGGCCACGTCGGTACCGTTGAGAGCCATCGCCACCTGAATTATATTAAGATTCATGAAA
Organism: Pristionchus japonicus; assembly: GCA_900490845.1. Taxonomy (NCBI): domain Eukaryota; kingdom Metazoa; phylum Nematoda; class Chromadorea; order Rhabditida; family Neodiplogasteridae; genus Pristionchus; species Pristionchus japonicus. The sequence goes on from LS501819.1 coordinate 371,794, forward strand.
CCTGGTAGAATTCGATAAATATCATCATGACTTGAGAACTATCCGATAGAAAAGTGCTATTCACTTGCATTTCTTTTCGAAAGTGCAAAGTGACATTAAGATTGTGATCTAAGGAAAACTTCGGTGAAGGCAGAGAAGAAATATGGGTGAAGAAAGAGGAGAAAAAAGATGGGCGAAGAGAGATAAGAACCGATTCCTCTCCTCTCCCCCAGCCACCTTGCCCTATCTCGCAATGCCCTCTCACTAGCGGGACTCTCTGCTTCGCTCCGCCCAGCGAACCCGAGAAAGAGAGATCCCCTCTCCATTCCGCAGACTCTCTCCTGTCTGGATACCACGAGTCAGAAATCAGTGTGCAAGAGACAAAGGGAAAGAGGAGAGTCTTGCTTCCATCTACCAACTCCAATCGGAGACTTTTACACTGCAAAGAGTGATGAAACGGATCAGAGTGGAGTTGAACAGGAAAAGTGAGATTGGGGAGAAATCTGAGCTATGCAATGATCAGAAGATTGAAACAATGAGTATGCGATTTATCAAATGGGTATGCGAATACGAGAAATGAGGACAATCTAAACGGTGATCTTCTCAGACTCTTTCTCAATCTTCTCTCCTTTCTTCTCTTCATGCTCATGCTTTCTCGTCGCGAAGTAGTAGACGATGGGGAAGAAGAGGGGCAGGGCATGCCAGGTGCATGCGACGAAAGGATCGTTCATGCCCGAGGATGAACGAATGCCTGGAATGGAGAATAGATTGGTAGGTTTCTGGCTTACTGAAGAAAACGAAATGATCAATCGAGGACTAACCGAGGACGCGGTTGTCGGGAAGGTGGACTGAGACTGCGACGAGAAGAAGGATACGATGAAGGGACGGCGTCTCTGAAACGTATCAAGATAATGGAAACTGGATAAAGTCAATGACTTACTGGTCAAATCCACGCAGATAAACGATCCAATCAGCGAGAGGACGTTGAAGACCTCGGTGTAATCGGAGATTAACATCAGGATCTGAATAGAATCGCATTTTTCAGTTAATTTACTTGGATTTTGAACTAGAAAATGCATTGAAAGTGTTTTACTCCTGCGACCGGACTGAGATGCGCTCTGCTAGAGAAGGAATAGATGTGATGGACTTCGCAAGCGACGTAGATGATCTGTGCAAGCATATGTTACTGATTTTGGTAATTCAGGCTCACCGGAACAACATGCATCAGGACAAAGATAGATCGAACAACGGGAAGGCGGATCTTCTCATGAGGTGTGAGAATAGTATGGAGGATGAAGAGCTAAAAATGTCGAATCTCAAAGGAAAAAATGCATTTTTTCCATAAATTACCGCAAAACAATAGAACCCACTAGATGAGTGAACGGGAGCATGATTCTCAAGATCGTCGAGAATCTGAGCAGATATCCGTAGGTTGCGCACATCCCATCGCCAACACCCATCGTCCTCAGTTCCCAACTGTGGTAGGTGGTGTCAACTTCCATCAAGGCGTACATTACACCAATGCCAAGCTCCAGAACTAATAGAACACTGAAGAACTGCAAAACTTACTGTAAAGTCGGGAAAACTCTTAAGAGGCCATCCAGGAGAGAACGTACCTACTCCACGGATGGCTTTTTGACAACCTATCCCAATATCTCGCGTGTGATGTTCTCATACCGAACGCTGATATTTGGCCCAGTATGGATGGCCCTAGTGCACATTCGGCTAAGTACCAGACTTCGACCCTTAATAACTCGATTTTTTGAACGTTGACCAAATATTGGTGTGATACGTCGCCTAGGG
>LS501819.1:375943-403767 GCA_900490845.1 Pristionchus japonicus
TGTTTTGGGGTGATTGGAGACAGGAAGATTTCGTAATCGCTGAGTTGCAAGTGAGTTTGTGGCTTCAAAATCCATGTTCTCCTTCATTTGCTTGTTTCCAGCTCCCGGGGGGACACACCAATCCCCTAGATGAAAACTTCGCCTAGGGTAGTTTTTCACGGAGATTTCAAAAATGACATTATCTCACCAAAACGTGCGGAAATTTTTTTCACGGCGTTGAAAAAACGACGAAAACCGTCGATTTCGACCTTTTAACGAAGTCCAAAAAATTCGAAAATGTTTTTTTTGAAAAATTTGGCCAAAATTACCCCTAGGCGACGTATCACACCAATATTTGGTGAACGTTCAAAAAATCGAGTTATTAAGGGTCGAAGTCTGGTACTTAGCCGAATGTGCACTAGGGCCATCCATACTGGGCCAAATATCAGCGTTCGGTATGAGAACATCACACGCGAGATATTGGGATAGGTTGTCAAAAAGCCATCCGTGGACCCTTCCCAGAAGATACGTTCTTTCATGGATGGCCTCTTAAAAGGCTGAACATCAATCTCATTACGAACAGATGAATCTCACCCCGAAATGTTTCTTCAAATGCGCATTGCAACTGGTACGCTTCAAACAGAAGCACTGCGCAATAATAATGATTGTAGAAGTAAGTAGCTTGATCAGATACTCATATGAATTCGAGTTGAAACGATTCACTAAAATAAATGTTGTATGATCAAAATTTCCGTGTACGAGTAATTCACAGCTAATAATGATCTACTCACAGATGTCCTTTGTGCCCATCCTTGATCAATTGAAGTGAGAAGAATGAACAGGAGGAAACCGCCCGTATCTTATCTCAATGGATCAATTCTTGAAGCTATGAGGGTATTACAACGGGAAAAAAAACAAAGGAGATGAGAAAACGGTTGATATCCACCGACATTCAAAACATCATTGATCTGTCAGACAACGAATGGGGAAGAGTGGTCACATGAGGCAGATCTTGCAAGCAAAGTGCCTTGTTTGTCACTAGAATCTCCACTTTGACTGAAAAACAAGGAGAAGAGAGAAGGTGAAGAAATCTCAAAGGAGAAGAGGGACTCAGAAACAAGAGAGGAAGGCAATTCACAGAGAAAGAGCTGTATGAGGTTCTTTTGAGTCGGCGACCGTTAATGAATCACCATTGCCAGATGAGAAGAATGAGAGACACACTGTTTGAAGTGATTTCAGTAGAAGGGAAAGCTGAGAAGGAATTATACTGTATGAGTCGTGCTGATCAGAAGTTTGGAACACAATGCAATTGGAAGGAGTAGTTTATTCGAAAACTGGATATGCAAATATATAATACGAGAACAGTGTTCTTCAATCTAAACCATGAACATATCATTCTCTTTCTCAATCTTCTCTTCTTCCTTCTCTTCTTCCTTCTCTTCTTTCTCTTCTATCTCCTCTTCCTTATTTTCCTCCTTCTCCTCCTCCTTCTCTTCTTCTTTCTTCTCTTCCTTCTCATGCTTTCTCGTCACAAAATAGTACACGATCGGGAAGAAGAGGGGCAGGGCGTTCCAAGCAAACGAGACGTAGCGATCATTCGTTCCAGTGAAAGAGAGGAATCCTAAGAATAAAATTAGAGGTGCGTTTGTGCCCAGTAGTTTTTTTTCATGCAATGATTGATTCTCGTCCGATAGTAAGGCGTACCGAAGAGGCGATTGCCAGGAAGGTGAACAGTCACAGCTACGATAAGGAGGAGCCGATGGAGCGAATCCGTTCCTGGAATAATAACTATTTTTTGATTCTTATAAAATGTTATGTAAGTGCAAAAATAGCTAATGATCAGTAATAGAAACAAACATTTCATTCATGCACTTACTGCCCAAATCCACGCAGCAGAACGATCCCATCAAAATGAGGAAGTTGATGAGCTCAGTGTACTCGGCAAGACACTTTATACCCTGAGTTATAAGAAAATTGTATTCGAATTTCCAAAAAAAAGAGTTTAAAACGAACAAAAACAAATTTGAAACGAAATGTGAACAGACTTACACGTGCAAACAGAGTGAAGGGCAGGGATTTATTCACAGCGCGATAGAGAATTTCTTCGGAGTAATAGAAGATCTGAGATAAACCAATTCATTGTTAGTTCACAGAGCTGATTATTTGCTCACGAAGAGAAATAACATGACAGCCTTGACGAACTCAGCAACACAACAGCGTCTGTTGAATGACGACAGAATTACGTGAAGGACGAAGACCTGCGAATATTTTCCAAAAGTGACAATAGGTACTACTTCTAAGTTCTGCGGATGTAGTCTAACGCTCCCTCTAAATCTTTGTCAAACTAACTTACCAGATACACGAACGGACGAAAGATGTTGAGGAAGACCTTGATTGACATTGAAAGTTCGCAGAGGTGCTGAAATAACACTTTATACATTTGTGGATAATTTTTGGAAACCTACAATCATGAGACACTCAACAATCTTCACAGTGGAACAAGGGAGCATTGCATGAATTTCTGGGAAGATGCCCATGAGTCCGATAACTGATTCGAAGGTGAAGATTGTGAGGAAGAACTGCAAAGAGATAAGTCTCAAACGCCGATATTCCGAAAATTCGAGCACACTTTTCGAAAACTCACCTCGAAGTTCTTCTGAATGTACGCATTTCTTCGAGTGCGCACAGCACACGCTCCGTAGACGAGAAAGAACACTACAGACTTGACGAACTCCATAGGATCGTCGTCTGAAGGAGTAATAGTTTGTTAAAGGAAAGCATCTAAACGAGGTTTCCGTTGAGAAATAATTGGTCGAGAGCTAAGAGTCCCAACTAGGAGTCAAAGCTAAGATGAACAGGATTCGGGGAGACAGGAGGCGCAATTGGTGAATGAAGTGAGGAGAGAGGTACTTTTATACTAAAACAAGAACAAAGGAATGGCCCTCTGTCCCTGAATTGAAAGGATCGATGGCGAAATCAAGGAGAATGAAGTCTGGTAGGAATGAAAGGGAGGCTTGTCGAACAAAGGGTCACAAGGGTCTCTTTTCAGCCGACGACTGTTGATGAATCATCATTAACAGATGGGAAGTACCAGTGTGGAAAATTATTTCAATAGTAGGGAAAAGAGAGAAGTAGCAAGGATACGGTATGCATGAAACGATTTATTCAAAGACTGATTGGCAATAATGCGTAAAGGCTTGTATCTAAACCAAGCTCTTTGCTGAATCGGCCTTCATCTTGTCCATTGCATACTTTGTCGTTGCGAGGGAGTACACGATGGGGAAGAAGAGAGGGAGAGCGTACCACGGGGTGAGCAGGAAGGCCGCGTTCCCGGCAGCGATGTTTGCGGGGAGGTGGACACCTGAAAAGTACGTGCATTTAAATTGAAATAGAGGGAGGAATAGAAGAAATTCATAACTAGGATCGTACAATAATAAGCGCAATTCATCACGAAATGTTGACCGACCGAAGATGCGATTGAGCGGAAGGTGCACGCCCACTGCGACCATGAGGAGACGACGGTGGATAGATGCGGTCTCTGGAATGGGGAGCGTAAGATTACTGATGATGCTCTCGGCGATGATTAAAATGTTTTATACACCCTTCCCTTCTCTCGCTCTACTTCATGCTAAGTATGAAGACTTCCAAGTTGGGACTCACTGTCCAAATCAACGCAGTAGAAGGAGCCAATGAGCACGAGGAGATTGATGGGCTCAAGGTAGTCTGCGATGAGCATGAGAATCTGAAAATTTGAAGAACAGGAACTGGAACACATCGGGAAAAATGTAACGAGACTCACCCAAGTGAATCGAGTGAATTGTCTCGAATCGTCCAAGTAGTTCTCTCTATTGAACTCGGCGAAGAAGTAGGTGATCTGAATGATTTGAAGGATAAATAGTTTACCGACACAAAGCACTTTGCTAAAGAGTCACTGTGATAGGAAATGTGAGCCTACCGTCACCACACCAATCACTGCAAGAATGAAGCGGCGCACGTGCACGCGGCATCTCTCATTCGATGCGAGGAGGGTGTGAAAGATGAACAGCTGAAATGATGGCGATACTGAAACCAGCAAAATCTTAGCTGGTTTTCGCAGTTCCGATGTTATGAGATCAAAAAGGTTCGAAAATGCGTAGTCTACAGCGGAAACACAACAAACGATGCCAAGGGAACTGACCAGGTACCAGAACGGAAGCATGCTGTGGAGAATTACGGCGATCGAGATTCCGATTGTGCCGGCGGTCTGAAATTCGTTTACCATCATGTTTGATCTCCGTTGGGCATTTCATTATACCAGATAATGTGATAACTGAAAAGAAATCATAACCAACCCCCATGCCCGTCATGTTGAAAAGGGGGCTGAGAGGGCGAATGCCGGTGACGAGACCGAAGAATCCATCGAGAACCTCGAGCAGGAACAGTGGAGCGAACATCTGCAAAAAGTTGGTCGAAACTCTGAAAACACGCCTCAAAATGAGTCTACCATGTCAATATCGGCGTATGCAAATTACTGAATTTGGGAAACCTGAAACTTACGGCGAATGGACCCTCCACATTCGTGTGCTTCGCGCAAGCAAACTGCACAAACATGACCAACGCAGATGTGTAGAAATAGATCGCGTAACTATCTGAAGATGAATTTGGTGCGATAAAGTAGAGCATAACGAGAAGCTAAATTAGATGTAAAGCCGCCACATGAAATTGATCTACTCACAGTCCTCCATTGCAGCCTCTTCCCGACCGACGGAATCGAGAAGAATGAATGGGAAGCGGCTCTATCTTATCGCTTCTCATCTCCTCTCCCATCTCCATTGATACGGATCAGATTGCGCAACTGATAGCTCATTCATCACGCGATTGCTGCTCGTTGTTTGAAGATGAGCTATCAGTTCTAACAATCAGCCGCAACAATTTCATTGATTGTGAAGTTTCTAACGAATCTTCGAAAAGCATGGACGGAATTTCAAATGGAGAGCATTGGGTTCTCTGTGACCGTTGATGCAATGTCATTGCCAGATGAAAAGAATGCGAGGAAGAGTTGATGGTCTATGAATTCTCTCTAAGCGATCAACGAAGAAATATAATCTGTATGATGTAATAAGCAGTTCAATCAATACATTTGCGAAATCAAGACCATCTAAACGATAATTTTAGCGGCATCTTCCTCAACTTTCTTTTCCACCTTCTCCTCCCTCTCATGCTTTTTCGTCGCACAGTAGTAGACCACGGGGAAGAACAAGGGCAGGCAGTGCCAGGCACAGGTGATGTAGGGGCTCCAAAGGGCAGGGTGGATACCTGGAAGAAGAGGGATTTGGATGGAATGATCGTGATGTAACTAAGAATGATCTTTTAACGGATTCTACAGTCTCGATGATCTTCACAAACTTGTTGCAATGACCTACCGAGAATATTATTGTTTGGGAGGCGAACGGCAACCGCTACGAGAAGGAGCATTCTGTGTAGAGATTCTGTCTCTGAAATGGATTCGATGAAGGTCAATTTCCGGAAAGAGGTCACGATATTTTGTGTACTCTGCGTTGATAAGTTCTTCAAGTTCATCAAGATGAGCTAACTTACTGTTCAACTCAGCACAGCAGAAAGAGTCGATGATGAGAAGGAGGTTGATAAGTTCAGCATATTCGGCCATGATGAAGATGATCTGAGAAAGCTCGCATTTTTTGCTTGTTTACTTGTAATCCGAGGTCTCGGTATCTGGTTGAACAAGAGTAACGACAAAACTCACAACAGCGAACTCGATGCGTTTCTTTGTGCTGACAGAGGATGTTCCGTTGACGATCTCACAGACGAAAAAGGTGATCTGAATGAACGATTTTTTCCTTTTTCTGCTCACAGAAAGCCGGAACCGGAAACACGGTTCAAAATTCAACAAGGAATAATGCTCACCGAAGCGATCGACATCATAACCAGGATGCATCGAATGGTGCGCAGCCGAACTTTCTCGTTATGCGCAAGGAGAGTGTGGGCGATAATAAGCTGCAATGGTGTGGTTGAGGCGCGCGATTGCAGACATGAGTTGGGCGAAAATTTTACCGTCTTTCACTTTTCTATGCTCTCTCGCTTTGTCTGACCGGCAAGAGAGCTTTTGCTCGGCCTTTTTTTAATCTACTGGCATTACTCACCAGGTAGACTAGCGAGACCATGCCGTCGAGCAGAGTAGCGAGTCTGACCGCGATCGCGTATGCGACAGCAGGGAGAGCGCCCCGATTGAGCCAGCAGTCGAGGATATGGAATCCTTCACGAAAGGCGGGACGGATGCCCAGCACGGCTTTGGTCAGTCCAGTCGAGAACTCCATGGCGAACAAAGGGCCAAAGAGCTGCAAGAAATGTTCTTGTGACCAATTCGGACAATGTTTTTCTGTAGGAATACTTGAACAAAGGCAAACCAATCAGAAACTCGCCTTGAAATTGGTCTGGAGGTGCGCGTTAGTAGTGGTGCGGATCATGCACAGACACTGCGCGATGGCGATGATTGCAGTAGTGAGCAGCTTGATCGGATACGCATCTGGATCTAAATAGTTATCATTTTACATCTTATTGTTATGCCCAATGAATAAATATTGAAAATAATCGACCCATTGCTTCACACCTTCTCGGCCGATCGGAGCGAGTAGAATGAGAGATGAGGAAGCCATTCTATTTCGATTCTATCGTCTATCTAGCTTGATCGTTCTATCTTGTGACTATTACAACAGCGAAATGATAAAGATCAAAGATAGTCGAGTGAGAAAAAATGTCGAGGCTGATTTCAACATCACAAACGGAGAAAATATAAAAGCGGTTAAGCACGTCCTGTCGCTTGATTCGTCCATTTGTTGTCGAAAGAAAAAAAAAAGATGATACGAAATATGAGAACAATGAGCAAGCATGAAACTTGGAACGCACATTTGATTATGATTGCCATTGACTTTCACGCAATGGTGATAATGCATAGCACAGGACTAATTGACTGTGAGAGTCATCTCCATGACGGTAATTTCTTTCTCCTTCAGGGCTCTCTCATGTTTCCGAGTCGCGATCAGATAGACGATCGGGTAGAACAGAGGAAGGGTGTGCCAGGCCAGATTTGGGAAAGCTTCTGCCTTGGAAGGAGATGGTGGGATTCCTGGAAAGAGCAAAATCGAAAATAGTTAGGATTGTTGCAACCGTATCGACGAGCATTATGAGTTTGTGATGATTGAAATACAAGCAAATGAACCAACCAAAGATTTTGTTGCCTGGAAGTTGAACTGCCACTGCGATAAGCAGGAGATTGCGTTGAAGAAATTTCGTTTCTACAATGAGGTTTTGCGATCAGAATATTGAAACTCGAGGAAGCCAGATATCGTCAAATGTAGTATCTTACTGTTCAAGTCAACACACAGAAAGGATCCAATCAGCAGGAGGAGGTTTACGCCTTCGATGTATTCGGAGATCAGTACGAGAGACTGAAGAGTGCAGATTGTCTCAAGCGTCAAATGGGAAGTAAGTTTTATATATTAAAAGCCGACTTATTTATTGACTCACTCTCAAGTACGGAGTCGATTCCATCGAACTAGTGAATGAATCTGACCTGAAGAGTTCAGTGAAAATGAAGATGATCTGAACGAATCCGTTGGTCTCGTGTTTGTTGATTGTTTCGCTCACTGTTAGAAGGGGCAACACAATGAAGTAGAACCAGTCGGTTAGCTCTCTTGCACGAGGAGCGAGAAGGTTGAGGATGAGCCACTGAATTTGAGAATAAGCTGAGATTGAAGAAAAAAAAAGAGATTTAATTAAGGATACGCCACTTCAATGAGTAGTGATTTTCCAGGAGTTTGGTAAAATTTAAAGGATAAATTAAATATTTAGTTTGTTACCAGGTACAGCAGCGGAATCCAGCTGTCGCAGAAGACCGCACTCGTGAACAAGATGCCGTTGGCGAACTGCAAGGTACCATGGTTTGGAAGTTCAGGGGACAGGGAAGGGGATTAAGACAAAGATATCTCAAGTAATTTACTAAAGAAAAAGATTAGAAGAAACCACCTTTGGAATCATATCAGATTGAGCAGGGCGAAATCCAATGAGGGCTGCGTGTATTCCAGTGAGCATTTCGATCAGAAACAAGTAGCCAAGGTCCTGCAAATATGCATGACCATTGCAATAAAAATGGAAGTATGCTGACTGATCCTGGCATCAGCAGCTTGGTCTATGCAAGAGTACTGGTGCATTCGGAATCATTGAAATGAACTCACGAGATAGATTGTAAACTCACTTCGAAGTGGAATTTTAGGTGTTCATTAGATCTTGATCGCCAGAAGCAGGCGAATTGAGCGAGCAGGAGCACTGTTGAAATGACCAGTTGGCAGACATCTGAACAATGGTTGTTGTGACGATCGTTGATTCGAATTTGGTTTTATTTGTTTTATGATTGGAATACCATTCTACGAACAGAGTTTGACGGGAAATACGGGAATAATTGACTCACAGACTATCGCCGGGATGTCACCCATTGTTGGTTGATACGGGCAGCGAATGAATAGACACCGAACGGGAATTGGAGAGAGGTGAAGTAACTTTAAACAATTGATCGGCGAGAAAGGAATCTGTCAGATGATGAAATCAAGGAGGAAGAAATCTGTAAGGTGAGAAAGAAGAGAGACTCTGAAACAAGAAGAAAGGAAGGCTACTCGATCTAAGGGTCACAAGAACCTCTTTAGTGTCGGTGACCATTGATGAGTCATGTCACCAGATGGGGAGAAAGAGCGAGTGAGCGGACATGAAAGGAGAAGGAGAAGGGTATTCATTTGAGGAAAAGAGCGGGAAGAAGGGATGGTCCTGTATTTTGGGTGACTTCACTTTTATTGTAAAATTGGTAAATAATACACGAGTACAAAGACTTGAACACGAGTTTTTAAGAGTGGAGTTTGGTCTGCATTGTTTTGTGCTATTCATACTATTGAAAAGAAAACGACGAATAGATTTGTCGTTTTAGGTTTGATTAGTGTGTCGTTCGACTATTCAGACGCGTTGCTTTCCAAGACGTAATAAATCGCCTGCGCGTTAAGCGTCAGATAGTAGTATTCATCTTTGTCGACCTTAAATGGTTCCATTGATCTTGCCGAAACGCGTACTCATCCTTTTTTCAGGACTTGTCTCAAACTCACTTCCTCTAGCAGATCTCCGAGGTTCTTTCTCAATTCGTTGAACGTTGGCCTATCGGATGGCTTCTCGAACCAGCAAGCGGTCATTACTTCGTGCCTAGGAAATACAAAGAATTGCATCAGTATTCAGAAAGCAATTTTTAAATTAAAATTCTTAAAATCGCAAATCAGGGACTTACAGCCTGTCACTACAGTTATCCGGTCGTTCCATCCTTTCACCGCGCTTGAGACGATCCAAGATCTCAATAAGATTCTATTACAATTCGATTTGGTTCTAAGGCAAACCTCTGTAGCGGGCCAACCGGCGTACGGTGTTCCTCCTAAAGTGATGATTTCGAAGAGAAGCACGCCGAATGACCACCTAAACGAGTGGATAAATCGTCTTCGACAGACTCGGCCATGACTCACACATCCGTTGCGGACGAAAAGTAGAACTTGTCGATTGCTTCAGGAGGCATCCATCTAAGCGGTAACTTTCCTCCCTGAATCAATGGCGATGTTTCCTTTGTGAAGTGCTATCCCAACCTGGGCCTGATAGTGCTCACTTTCGCCCTCAATTGAGCGGGCAAGACCGAAATCGCCAATTTTACATAATTCTTGATGGTCGAGCATGATGTTTCTGGCGGCGAGATCCCTGTGGATAAAACCGCGTGACGAGAGGTACTCCTGATAAGGTAATTTTGAAAGAGCAAACTATGAAAATTACCATTCCATATGCGATCTGTATAGCGAACATCAGCTGCTTTTTTACAGTGACAACTTTGGCGCTGTCAGTCTCATCAGGGTTTTCTAGCATGAGCTTCCGCCTCAATTAATTAATATGAGTCATTTTTTGGACATTTATTTTCGAAACATACTTCTCTCTCATAAACTGGAGTAGATCTCCATTCGCACAATATTCACAGACGAGAATAATAGGATCACTGAGTGTCACACATGCCAGCATGTTTACTGAAATGTATCTACTTCTTGATATGCGTATTTTAATTCACCAAGTCGCTCGTGGTAACCGATTCTCTGCATCAATTCGATCTCTGTCCGAAATTCTCGTTCTCTTTGAGCGTCAGCATTTTCTGAATAGATTTTGACAATAAATCACCAAAATCAGCAAGATGAACACCCCAAAAAAACAGTACAACAAACCGTGCAGCATTTTCACTGCCACAGCATTATTCTCATTTGTCAATGCTGACAGTTCAACAATTGACCTCGCCTCTACGGATGGAATATTTTTGGCGAGAACGCGACCTAAATTGTGCTCATTATTTTTTTCGTCTCAGTTTAGAGTATGCCTAACCAAGAAATACGCTGCCGAAAGCTCCCTCTCCAAGTTTTTGCAAATATTCTATGCCAACGAAGCGTCTGTCGATCTCCCATTCATTTATCTTGCCCGGCGTGTCAATGTATCGACGTTCTCTTGCATTCCATGCCAAATGGCTACTCAACTTTTTCTTATTCTCAATACTTTCCTGCAATTCAATCGATATTCAGGATGAAAGTCGTCGATACCTCTACAAATTGAGCTCTCTGTGCGAATATTTTGCGCCGTGCAATTATTATTACTCCAATACAGAAAATGATCACGCACACAACAATTGCAATAATGGCCCAGAGGGGAAGGCCGGAACTGAAAACTTTGTTTCAGTTTCAGTTTCAAGACATAGCATAAAACCTATCAGCTGAGTGAGAAATTGTCGATGTGGAGATTGAGGTCGTCGGATTGAAGGGAGACGGGATTCTAAAAACTCTCACAAATGCCGGTTTCGGTGAAACATAACCGTCTGCCACAAAGGACGAAAGAGCACTCCTGATCAGGCGACTGTTCGATCCAACTCTGAACATTGAATCCCGATTGAACGTTCGCCATTCCATCGCATGAGGATCCTGAAACGTTTCCGCCTGAGCGTAGCGTAAGCATAACGGCCTCGAAAGGCGAATGTCGCTTTTTAACCACCAAATTCGAACCCAGGTCAGATCGTTTGCCAAACGCGTTGAATTCGTACGGCTGTCCGTCTTCCCACCTCCATGTGCCTTTTTCTGAGTCAGGAGATGCAATTTCACCTGAATTCAAAACGCACTATACCTGTATCGCATGTTAGTCCAATCCAGAATCTAGAATCTTCATGGTGGTTACTTGTAAAAACGGCGACAGCAAAATTCATCTAAACTTTCGGCTGCTTCAGCTTTAACCGTAGTTTCGAACTAGTTTCGAACTCACCTCCTTTGAAGTTAGAATCGGAAGAGTATCTCCCGTTGAGGCGCAGAATTCCGCTGCCTCCTGATAAGAACAAATCCAATATTGTTGAGTTGCCGTAGTTGCCATCTCGACAAGGGATCTCAGAATTAAGAATGACTCTCCTCATTTTCCACATTCTCTAACCGATCAGGCAGGCGAGATAGTGTGTGAAATTAGGAGAGTCACTCTTAATTCTGACATCCCTAATCTCGACCTATCTCAAAGCGTACGTCATAGTTGTATCCGGTAATTGGTGGTGCAGGCCAGGTAATAGTGTAGCACCACTCCTGATCGAAACCTACCTCCACACCGTTCTCATTAATTGCATAGACAATCGAATAGCCTTCCGGACAATCATACGCTGGATGAGAATGCTCAAAACAATCATTTCTTGGGAAAAACGATACGATCATTCCAATGAGCGATTTGAATCTCGATGTTAATATTATCTTCATTTTTCCAGATCTCATAATCTTCCAACGGTTGTGGCATCCAGCGTACCTGGTAATTTAATGTATTGCTAGTGAATTCGATTTTTGTGTTCTTGGAAAATAACATGAAAATTAACTCTCACTTCGAAATAGCTTGCGTAGAATTGATCGGTGGCATCTGTTCTATATCTGAGAGAGAGTGGACATATTAATTGAACTGGGCGCGCTAAAACTCACGTGGTAACCTCGGGAGAATATCCCTTCTGGATTCCAATGCACCCCGTATTTTCAGGATCAAAGTGTAATTGCATGTTCACAGTTACCAGGCTGTACTCACTAAATGTTTTCATTAAAAGTGAACAATTAGAACATTAGGATAGACGTTTACAAATATTGTTGGGTCGCCTATGAGTCCGTTCATCTAAGAAACTACGGGTGCTGCAGCTCGACCGGGAATGATCACTGACACTAATCCTTTCACAGGGGACCCAGGGGGGGGGGGCCTAGGAGGGTCCGAAATCGTCGAAAACCCGGAGTCGAAAAACGACTCGCTGACAGGTTTAGATCGAACCTTAGGTGAGTGGCGTGATATTGCTGTTCTTGAGAATACTAAGGGCAAAATCAGGCCAGAGCCATTCTGCCAAGTGGTCTCACTCGTTTCCAGTGACGATTCTAGCTCCGAACTGTCCAAGTCCTATACGGTTCTGCGCATTATCACTGCGTCCGCTTGCTAGGATGGCGATTCTATCCGTTCGGTCTACAGTTGTTTCTGAAATTAGGATTTCTTTTTTATTTGAATTGTACGATTGTCTCTTTTTTTATAATTTTCGAGAAAAAAAGTAATTAATCATTTCAAATATACCTACCGCCTTCGATAAAGGACGAAGCATCAAATTGGTATGAGCAGTCTTCGTCAATTTCAACTGTGATTACGTTTTCAAACGAGATTATCCAATTTGGCATTGATTCGCATCTTGAAGTGCATTGGCAGGAGTGGAATTCGTTTCCAGCTTTCAATATACAACATTATCTTCACTCACGGCCATGTTTGCAACAAGAATCGATCTTCCTCTTCACCAATTCCCGCTCCTGAATAAACTGTAACATTGCCCTCTCCAGCGATAGCTTTCTTGTAAATCAACATTCCATTTTGAGGCGAAACGTAAATGGATGATACACCAGTTACTGAGCGTTGCTGCATTTTATAAAGTTACGAAGGCAAATTTAGTGAGATAACTAGCACACACCTCGAATTGGAAAGTGCATTGCACAGTGGTCAAAACATCGCTTGTCAAAATTAGTACGAATTCGCTAGCGCAATTCATGGTCGAGTCATAACTAAGTATTCGCCACGGCATGTTGTTTGTATTCTCGATCCATGTATTGGCCAAATCGAATAAACTGTAAAAGTTGATGCCATGAACTCCAATTGGCAACAACTTACCTGATTTGATAATCGCCAGATACAAGATACATTAGCTGGAGCTGTTCCCAATTTGCAAACTGTGAATGCAGTGGTAAATTCGAAATAGTAGTCATATTTTCTTACATTTTCCTCTGTAACCAATGAAGCTGATCCTGCGTACTGCTCAAATTTAGAATTGGCGAGCTATAACAGGCTAGATTGGGCACACAACAAAGACCACACAAGGTGCAAATAATGCCTACTCGATGCACCACTTCTTGGCAAGAATATACGAAGGACTCTGCACTTGCCACCAATAATAGTAGGAAGAATGAGCGCAGTTGCATATTGGTTGATCGAAACCCCTTACACATTCGTTCTGGAAAGGAATGCGAAACCGAGAGGGAGCAAGAGATTGAGAAGGAGCTTAAGCACCGGATTATCACGCCTCTTTACCTTTCTTTCGTTCTAAATGCTCATTGAGCACACACTTTTCCCCACTTCGTGCTATTATCTGACGACTAATCCTGGCCTTATCATGTAACATTCATGATCAAGTGATCAGAGCTTACTCTCATGCAGGCCTTCCAAGCGTCGTCTTCGCGTCGTGCACAAGCTCATCGTCTTCTATGCTGTCATTCTCTGGCTAATGGAGATGAAAATGTAAGAAGTGTGTCGAGAATATTTGTGCTCCCAAGTGTTGCTATTTCTCAATCGGGATGCGACTCAGCTTTTTTGCATTGTTGTTAAACACAATTACGGGGGAAAAGGTTTAAACATTATAAAATGTATCTCAGGTAAACAAAATAAAATTTATCTTCAAAAATTCACCGAGGCATAAAAATCAATCAAAGTGTAGAGTGATTTCGGTGAAACAAGAGAACAACAGAAACAACAAAGAATGACTGAACGGAACTAATCTAGACAAGAGGTTTCACACTGATCGAGCACTTTCTTAGTTCCACCACTTCTTCCTTCTTCTCCTCTCTCTCGTGCTTTCTCGTCGCAAAGTAGTACACAATAGGGAAGAACAGAGCGAGGGCGTGCCAACCAGACGCGATTAATGGCTTGTTGGCATCGTCAGGAATTTGCAGACCTAAGAAGAGGGACACGTAAG
This sequence comes from Pristionchus japonicus, assembly GCA_900490845.1. Lineage (NCBI taxonomy): Eukaryota > Metazoa > Nematoda > Chromadorea > Rhabditida > Neodiplogasteridae > Pristionchus > Pristionchus japonicus. Next base: position 390,252 of record LS501819.1, read on the forward strand.
GGAACCAAACGCATCAGTCCTCTTTACTCAAGGCACGCTCACCAAAGATCTTATTGAACGGGAGATGGACCGAGACTGCGATGTGCAGCAAGATACGATGAAGAGAGTGGGTCTCTGAAAGTTTTCGTCTGTTGTGGGCACAAATCTCTGCGGAAAAATCTCGCCGACCAGAGAACGCGAAAACTTGTGGAGACCCCGTGTAGGTATGATTGAAGGCGAAAACACGATAAATTATGACTCACTGTCCAAATCGATGCAGACGAATGAGCCGATAAGCAGTAGCAGATTGATAGCGTCAATGTACTGCGATAGCATCATGACGATCTGGAATGCGATTTCTTTGAATTCATAGACACTGTATCACGAAACGAGTCCAAGCATATTAATAGAACTGCGATAGATCAGTGGCCGGCTCCAGGACATGTGAAAAAACGCTCATTCTTCCCTAAGATGCATAGGAGAGAAACGCTAGCTCGGACAATAAGACTAGCGTAATTCCACTTACAAACGAGTACGGAGAGTACGCCATTGATCGGCAGAAGGACTCGGCTCTCAGCGTTTCGGTGATGAAGTAGAGGATCTGAACATGAAATGAATGCGCACAAAAATTAGTCTCAAAGTTGCAGTTCTGAAACAGAAAATCAGCACTGACCGACATGGAGCAAAGCAGAGAAGGAACTATGACTCGAGAGATGAACTTTCCACCGCTCGAGCTAGAACCGAAGAGAGTGTGGATGATGAACCACTGCAATGTTCGCTAGAATTGTGAGCGCTCTTTCCTATGAGAGCTTCATAATCTTGAGATATGGCTTTGTATTTTTATGCTCTCGAGCACGCATTGAAGTTACTCACCAGGTACAGGAGAGGAACCATGCTGTTGAGATAGAACGCTGTCGGGACCGAAAGTGTGCACAGAATCTGAAGTGAAACTATTGTTTCAGCTATTCAAACGTCAACGGACCCCGTACGATTCAAGACCGACGTAGACCACAGGACGAAAGCCAATGAGGGCGTAGAGTGCTGTAGCCAGTGCCTCAACTGCAAATGCCGCGCCGAACCACTGAGAAATCGGGTGATTTTGGTGATGACGTCATTCTTACGAAATATTACAAGCGTAAGAATCGGAAACCTTGAAATGGCGCTTGCGGTGCTCGCTCCTCAGTGTTAGGATAGCGCACGCCGTTTGGGCAATAATGACGACTATGACGGTGATCAGTTGAGCTGCATATCCATACGCTGAAAAGGAATTATGATTGATGGAGATCAGAGGGCATCAAAAATTGAGCAAATTAACTCACTGCTGCTCTCCATCGTGCCACCTCCTCGACTGATGAGAGCAATGAAAATGAATTTGCGGTGTAAAAAGCCGATGCTAGAAGATTTCTCCCTATCCCTTCCCTTCTCGCTCCTCCTCCCCAATGATAAATTATCTGCCCGAGATCTCTCTCTGTCCACGTTCTTTCATCACTCAGAATGTAACTGCTTCTGTGAAATGATGACTCAGCATCCAACAAGCGAATCACGATGTTTCTGAGGCATCAATTATTTATCAAGTGTTCAGTTTTAGATCAGCGACTCCGCTCCAATCGATCCCTTCTCCTCCTCAATCTTCTCGTCTCTCTCGTGCTTTCTCGTCGCGAATAGATAGATCATCGGGTAGAAGAGAGGGACGGCGTGCCAGGCTGCAGTCGCGTAGTCCGAGTAGGGAGCAGTAGCGTAGTAGTGATTCGGAGATGGAGGCTGGATGCCTGAGATCGAGTATTGGCTATCACAAAATATGTATTGGATGGTGCTAGTTTCAGAATCAAAAAGGATTCGTTACAAACCGAAGGCGCTGTTTCTGGGAATCTGAACTGCTACGGCGACCAGCAAGAGGAGACGATGCAGGGATCGGGTTTCTGAATCATTATCAGCTTTAATCAAACTCATCGGCGTAAAAACGGATGTGATTTGTTCTCACTATTCAAATCCACACAGAAAAAGGATCCGACAAGGAGAAGAATGTTGAAACATTCGATCAATTGAGCGACCATGATGAGGGTCTGCAGTGTCAAAGTAAGTTTATTCGTTTTGACTGGATCAGATTCTTGGACACTTTCAAAGATGAATCATCACGTTATGTGAAGAAGGCTCACCCAAGCGAGCTTCGAGTGGGATCTCGATTCACACAATGTTTCCTCTCTGAGTAGAACGTGAATGTAGTAGGCGACCTGCGAATGGGATCTTACAGTAGAACATGGAACGATCTATCAGTATGTCATACTCTATCACTTCATACACGACGGCACATAATTTTGGAAGAGAAAGAAGGCGTAGAAGAACCAAGAGCGGTAACATACTGTGACAATCGCCATAAGCACGGGAATGACGCGAGTGGTGAGCATGCGTCCTTTGGATTTGTCTCCGAACAGGGTGTGAATTGAGATCCACTGAAAAAATTGTCAGTTGATACAATACTAATCGATACCCAGTTTTTACCAGATAGAGAAGTGGAAGTGCAATATTGAGATAGAAACAGTTGGCGAGGAGCACATTGCAGAAGATCTACAGATGCATTTAAACGTCGAGAAAAGATCAAATATCAATTCACCGTGGCATCGGAGCGCATCCAATCATGAACGAAGAGAGCGAAGAAACTCTCAATTATTCCAAGGGTCACAGTAACAGCCTCAGCAGTGATTGACGCTCCGAAGATCTGGACAATACTTTGAAACTTCATCAAAGAGATGTTCTTACCTCGAAGTTTCGCCGAAGGTGCACACTTCTAAACGTGAGAAGCGCGCACGCGATGTGAGCTGCGGCGATTAGGGAGGAGATAGTGAAGAGTAGCATGGAAAAACCTGGAAACTATGGTACTTGTGGAGTTCACCGAATTAGTTATAGAAAAGGTTTTAAAAAATTCTTCAATTCTTCGGAGAATTCATCGATATTTTATATTTGCCAGTTCACTTCTGACTGTTCTGATCAGCGTTAGGCTACTATCAATGTCCATCACACAAGTATTTCATTGAAAAATGCGGCTCACCGAGGTCTCGCATGTCCGATCGATGAAAGAGAGGAGAAGAAGGGAGCATGTCGAATAGCTTCTCTGTCGTCCAACTGATCATCTCTCAAGCATCTCTCAAGCACACGTTCGCGTCCATTTGTCACACAACAGTTGCTCGTTGCGATGTTCTCGATCTCTCTCAATTTCATACACTCTCTCGCATTCTCTGATTGAGCAGTCTGGAGGCATTTTTTTGATCAGTATCACCGAGGACAAAAACGAAATGAGTGAAGGATGTAAAGGAGCTAATGCCAAGAACAAAAGACAGCAGAAGCTATGGCAAACTGAATTTATCACATTTCAATCTAAAAATCGGTACTCGTTCGCGACAACAATCTGGTAAAACTATTGATGGAACTAGGGGATTTGGTGAAAAATACAACGAAATCCCTATTACTCTGACAATGAGGTCTCCTTCGTCTCCTTATTATCTACAACAACCTGAACGATATCAACTGCCTCAACACTCTCATGAGGCTGTCTCAGCATTGCAAAGAACACTACGGGGAAGGCGATCGGCAGCGCTCTCATGATGATCTGTAGCAGGAGAGGGAAGCTGATGAAGGAGAGGTACACTGCAATGAAGAGTTTATCGGTATTATTATTGAAAAGAACGGATACACAGCGAACTCACTGGGAACACGAATGCAAATTGCGATGGTCAGAGCAATAGCATATTCACCCTTGGCGAACGTGGGCTTGCTGGCGAATCCTGATAAGGAGTAGTCTCCAGTTACGAATAGTAGAGACTACGGCACTTGAGGGTTTCCTCGGAAGAATGGATATGCTTCACCCATTTTATAAATAACATTGTCTTTCTCATGATTCAGGACTAACGCAAGCGGATGGTGGGTAGACAGTAGGGTTGGCAAAATGAGTCCAATAGAGAGTCCGGACTCTATTGAGTCCCAACGTTCGGACTCACCAGAGTCTCGGACTCTGGAGAGTCCGAACGCTCGGACTCTATAGAGTCTAGACTCTGAAGAGTCCCAAAGTTATTTTATGGTCCAGTTCGTGTTGATGCTGCTTTTTCTGAGAGTTTCCTAATCTCAGTATTGATCTTTACTAGACAGCCGTCCTGTGAACTCCACAAGTATCCATACTATTTCCGAGAATACGTGAAAATTAGGATCAGGCTCACTCAGACGTTTCGGAAAGCAACGGAGGACGTAGATTTCTTTTTCGGTAGCAACCTCTATCCTGGGCTGGAAACAGCAAGGAACTGCGAACAACACGAGCATTGCGATGAATTCGACCATCGCTCCGAGCACCATTAGATTCTGGAACGATGTTCAGACTGGTGTACAACCGGTGTACTGGTGTACAACCTAGTGACTGGTGTACAACCTAGCATTCTTTAAGATTAAACTCGATGAGGAGATCTGGCCCAAAACAAGTGTGTTGCGAGATTTTCGAAAATCGACATCTGACTAACCCATGCGAATCCAGTGTACTTCCAGGAGGAGCAGGCAACCTGCTTTTTGCGAATGGCATCCACAACAAGCATGAGCTGAAAGTGGCATCTTATGCTGAGCATGAAATATTCGTTGTGTACAATTTGTCTCTGGCAAATATAAGGAACGTGTTCATTATGAGAATGACTCCCTCACCGCAATGCAAAACAGCCATCCGAGGAGGGGAGGAATCAGTCCGTGGTGCTTTCGGAAGAGAACGAAGAAGTAGAACTGAAACTTGATTATTATTGTTGTTGTTGTTGTTTTGATCGCTGTTTTTGTTTATTTGCTTTTAGCCTTCACTTACGAGGTAGATGAAAGCAAGTGAAATGTGGAGGTACTGCATCAGGGCGATCAGAATTGTGCAGGGGAGCTGAATGAATCAATTAGAGTAGAGAGTGTGTCCAAATTCACACTCTACAAAAGGTAAAAGGTAAAAAAACGAACCTCAATGGACTGCATCACTTCTGACTTGGAAAGATACTCGTGGGCACAGACGATAATATGGAGAAACGTCTCGAGGACGAAAACGTAGACAAACTTATCGAAGTGCTCAAAGAAGTATAGTCATAATATTGAGCTCCTCTGAATTCCCCCTCATCGAAAACATAATCAGATTCATAATTATGTTCAGTAACAGCTAATTCATCATCATGAACCCATCACTAACTCACCGGATAAGCCTTGTTCGTCCTTTTTGAGAAGATTGCGCACGCGACGTACGCCAGAATTCTCAGAATGGAGATGAACTCGAGTGTCGGATGAACTCCCGTTTCTAGAGGTAGATTTTATAAGCGAACTGACTTAAATTTGAATCGCTTTTTCAGTTCAATCAGATTTCAAACATCACTACCATTGCTACGACAAATTAATAATCACCTGGCGGCAAGGTGTTGAACTTGTATCTTCCGTACGTGTTCTCTCCCGAGAGAGAATCTAAGCCCATTTCGTTGATCTGAAACAATTCTTATGCATGCATGATAATGCCGACTTAGAGGAGAGAAAGAAATGATGAAAAGGATGATGATTTGTCCCTATCTTCAATTTTCTGCTTGTTACAACAACTATTCTGACGAAATTCTTTCACTAAAAACGAACGAGAGACAGTGCACACTGTCGAAATACCCTACCTAGTCACAGTCACTGGTAGCTAAATGAGAGGAAACGAAGGGAGCAGAGGGCCATTCACACCTTGTTTCTCACTTCTTCTCTCTCCCTTGCAGACAAAGAGAAAGAAGTAATTCGGACGGGGCAATGTGGTCTTTTCAGGGGCAACTACTGATGAAAAGAGTCTGAATGAGAGAAAGGGCAAATGAACGGACAGTGAGAGGAGAGTAAGGGAAACGAGATGAGAGAAGAGAAAGAAGATAAGAATAGATTAGATAAGAGAACGAAGAGAGAGACTCAGGTACTGTACTGCAATTGTTTTCCATCTGCCCGTTGCATAGAGCAAGAGAAAAGCAGTGAATTTAGATACTTTTTATGGTGATGATGTTTCAAATTTATCAGTCCTTGCAATAACGAATTAGTTCAATGCACGAATTTGTCATACATCTAACGCGGTCCATAAAAACAAAAGCAGACTTAGTAGATCTTTCGGAGGATAAAACTCGTCTAAATAAGAGCGATTTCCTCCACAGGACACTTCTTCTTTTCTTTTTCTTCCTCCAATCTGTGCTTTCTCGTGGTGAAGTAATAGACGATCGGGTAGAGGATGGGGAGTGTGTACCAGGCACATGTAATGAAGGGCTGGTGGTCGATTGAGGTTGGGCGAACTCCTGAAGATTGCTACTATCTCGATACGGGACACAATTGGAAGAGAACGGAAAAGGAACTCATCGAATTGATAGAGTGAACTATACTTTCCGGTTATACTCACCGAAAACCCTGTTCGTCGGGAGCGTCACAGCGATTGCGGTCAATAGCAGAAGGCGATGGATCGATTGAGTCTCTGGAATGAGAAAGTCGGATAATCATCTCGATTGTCGTAAACGCTCGTGTAGCAAGCTGCGAACATGCGCTTCATTTCTCCGAACTTTTCAAAATGAAGATAAGTTGCTCTTACTTGTGAGCTCCATGCAGCAGAAAGAGCCTAGCAACAGCAGAATGCTAACTCCGTCCACATACTCTCCGGCGATGAAAAGTACCTAGAAAATAGCATAGTGAGATAGTGAATTCAAAGCTCAGCTTACTCCTGAGAAACCGCCATATGACATTGAGCAACTAGTATCTTTGCGAATATCAGTGATTACGTAAATGATCTGAACAATTATTGATACCATTGAGGAATATCACTAGGTAAAGGTAAAGGTAAAGGTACTGCCACGTCAAGCGATTTTACAGTCGTACGACAACGCTAGGTGGGACCCGCTGGTAAGGCCAGCTGTTAGCCGGACTACAATCCCCTGCTGTCCAATGCTTTCTAGGAGAGGATTACCTTTCGCAACCGAAGTCACTACCAATTTACCGACCCCGGAGGGATAGAATGCTTGGTTTGCATCGGCGGGGGATTGAACTCGGTACCCTTCGAATGGCCGGCGGCGCCTTACCCCACTCGGCCATCCCGCCCCGGAATATCACTAAACTCACGTAAGTGATAGGCAAGATAGCGGCGAAAATGCGAGTTATGACCTTCCGCACTTTGGGGAACTTTCCAGTGAAGAGATGGATGATGAACCACTACAAGTACTCACGAAGTTTCCAGAAACTTGAACTGATTTAATTCACCAGGTACAAGAAGGGCAGTATGCTGTAGAGAAAGAAGCAGTTGATCATTAACGCATTGCAGAACACCTGTGCACCTTTTTATGGTAAAAATCGATAGATTTCATTTCTAAAATTTACTTGAAAATTCATACCTTGGAGGAACGAAAGAAGTCGGCTTAGAAGTACACGAAGATTCTGAGAATGACCCAAAGCGCTCCTGATACCGCTTCGGCAGCGAATAATGCGGCGAAATACTGCAAAATCTCGCTGACAATGATTATGCTAAGAAATATTCGTAAATTTCTTTGTTTCGTATGGTTCTCTACCATCTAGTCAAACCTTGAAATGTCTTCTGAGATGAGCACTTTTCAGCGTGATAATTGAGCACGCAGCTTGAGTGATGGAGACTAGGCCGATGAGAGAGAATAGAACCACCAAGGGACCTGAAAGGCACTCTGAATGAGTGTGTTCGGCAGAAAGGTCAGGGAGAAGCAGATTTATCATGGAATATTGTATCAGTAATTACTCACCATTCCCTTCTGAGTCCTGCATCTCCCAAGTGAAATCTGTTGGCAGAATGAGGGGCAGCTTATCTTTTCTCGCACCTCTCTTCCACTTCCCACATCCACGTTCATCCATCAAACGGCAGTTGCTGATTGTGACAGAGGTTTGTGCAGGGGATGAGCCAACAATCAGCTTGACTTCCCTAATGTCTCGATCTGTGGTGAGGATAAGCTATCATTCCATCTGTAGCGAACATACAATACCCGTTAGTGCTCAATGTATAGTACTGAAGCTGCACGTTGTCTCCTCTCCTCTCTTCTCCCAGTGATAAATGATCTTCTCCGAGAAATCAGCTTCCGCATTCTTTCATCACTCGCCAGCTGTAACAGCGCTTCTTCAGGATGAGTCAGCAATCGTGAACCTTCTGTTCATCAGATATACTGATCAATCAAATTCCATTAATCTCGCATTTTCCATCAATACCATCAGTTCATTGAGTAAGAAAGTAGGAAATACAATCGCATCCAAATTACGGAAATAGGGAAACACGTATTGAATCCAATACAAAACCAAATAGTGACAAATTTCCAGTAACAAGGCAACCTACAACGAAACTATAAGAAATAAAGTCATGAGTAGTTCTAAACTAGAGGAATGGCCTCGATATCGTTGGAGAGTTCTTCATAGCCTTCTTCCTGCACTTCCTCCATTCTGAGCTTTCTCGTAGTGATGTAGTAGACAATGGGGAAGAAGATAGGGAGTGCTTGCAAGAAGAGCATGATACCAAAGTGCTCTCTCATTATTCCCATCGACACAAGGCCTGAGATATTTTTTTGAGAATAAGGAAACCAATAGTTTGGAGCTTGATCATCGACATCTTTAGCAGTAACCAATTTGGAACTACTCGGATTGAATTTTTTCTTTCGCAACTTACCAAATACATGATTGGTTGGAATTTCGATACCCACAACAATCAAAAGCAAACGGCGGTGGATTGAATATGTACCTGAAAGAAAGTCAGTTTGATGCATTTTCCATAAAATGCTTGAAAAGTAATGGCGTTTCTCCTTTTATCTCATTATTGAATGATCACTGGACCCCTTCTTACTGTCTGATCCCATGCGGAAAGAAACCAGTAGAAGAATCAGATTGAGTCCTTCGATCGCATAGCCACCGTTCGAAAGAAACTAAAAGATGACATTTCCACTCATATTTGGCCCTGACTTCATTTACCTCTGACAAGTCATAGTGCCATCCTGTTCTACAAGACGAATGCTCGCCTACAAGCTCCTCGAGGGCATAGATAAACTGATTTATCCCGATTATATCAATTGTCCTGATTATAAATATCAGACTCACATAAGCCATAGTGAGAAGAGCCGAGAACACAACTCTATAGACCTTTCGAGCTCTAGAGCGATTACCGAAGAGCATGTGTAGTGTGAGCCACTAAATCAGTCCTCTGAGCTCTCTATTTTCGAAATGAAACTCACGAGATAACAGACAGGCATGGCGGAATTGACGAAAACTGGCTGAGTGATTGAAAGGTGACACAGGATCTGAAATATTCGCAAACTTACGTGAAATGCAGATGAAAACCCCCCACCGACAATGTTTGACCGGTTCTCTAGCGAAAATAAGAATGAATCATAGGCGAGAATTATTCTCATTCCAATAACTTCAATTTCAACTCGTACTTTGCTGTCTTGTATCCACTGATCTTCAAAGAACGCAACGACATTGAGGAAGGCCCACTGGGCTCCAGCAACGGCATCCGCTGCGAATGATGCGACGAATGGCTGCAAATATCATGCAACGAGAGAAAAACGACTAAAAATGATACCCCAAAGTCCTTCCTGAGATGAGCGCTTCTCAGCGTCACAATGGAGCATGCGGCGTGGGCAATGGCGACCACTACTTGGAGGAGTATCAACGAGACTATCTCTCCTGAAAAAAGTAATTGGGTAAACACTTAGCAGATCTCCTGTAAAGAGTAAACAACATTTTTGATCTTTGAATCAGTCGAAACTACTAATCAGTCGACTAGGCATACTGAAGGCAAGGAGCAAGGAATGAAGATAAAACGGAGAAAATGCGAACGAATATAGCCCACCGTTGCTGAACACCATCGTAGAGTAGAGGTAGTTGGCGGAATGAGAGTGAAATGCCTACTCTCTCCCTCTCCTCGCCGTTCTTTTTGCACTGATAAATGCTCTTAACCCCACCCGCGTTCATCCATCACACCACACTTGCGTGTTGTAATATCTCTCGCTGGAGGAAGCTGGTGGGCTCTTTCAATGCGAGAATCGAAAAGGACACTAGTATCCCTGGAAGGAAAAGTTAGAAAAGCATTTTATTCGATTACGTGAAAATAAAATATAGAATCTTTTCTTCCTTCGATTCGAATCGGGTTGTAGTTTTCGATTTCACTCCGATCAAAGAAAATAGAGTGCGCGCTGATTGAACAGATTTCTCCTTTGACATTGAGTGTTAGTCTCGGTTCACCCCGACCTGGCCATGCTTGACTCCGTCAGAGACTAGATGTTCATTCTTAACTTCGGTGAGACGGAGTGAGAGAGCAAGTGAATTGGAGAGAACAGGTCAGCCTTCTGAGCGCAGGCTTCAATTCGCAGTTAGACAGAAGGTTCTAGCGATCGAGAGACGTCCAGACTATCAGAAAGGGCGTAACATTTTGGCACAATGAAGGGTCCCGCTATAAAGGGAGGAATTTCCCGGCAGATTACCGTTTTTGCAGGAGATTTTCCATTGGGAATACTGTACTGCACCATCTTGAAAGATTATCAAGACCTTTACAAAGGGCATGGGAAAATGTTAACAGAGGTCAATAAACCAATATCAAAAGTAATTTATTCAAATGAAGTGAGCAGATGCGTCGAACAGGCCTAAACCAGACGCGAATATTTGATCGAGCTCTTGTCTTCGTGTTCCTTCTCGTGCACAATCGTCGCGAGCACGTACACAATCGGGAAGACCATGGACACTCCATGACGGACGTACTCGCCGAAGAGAGGCAAGAAGTCTGAAAATGCATGATTGCAACATGCCGTGGAATCACTCTTGTTCTCTCGTTTCGCGTGCTCTCTCGCTTTCTCTAACAGGCAAAGAAAAGAGAGAGCACACGAAACGAGAGTGATCCCATTTCCTCCACGGCATCAACGCTGGACGAAATAGGAATGTTCGTATTGACGCAGCTTCATTTAGCTAAAAGTGTTTCACAAGTTAGTGAACCCACAGAACAGTCCATTGCTGGGAATCTGCACGGCAACAGCAACGAGAAGCAGCTTGCGGTGCAGAGTTTGGGTATCTGAACAGAATTAGGACTTTTCTACAAATCTTCAAACTCACCGTTCAGCGCGACCTTGAAGAGCGACATGATCAGAAGCATCAGGTTGACGTACTCGAGTACTTGGCCGGCGACGAAGATGGATTTGGACTGGAATAGCATAATCAGAGAAGCTCTGAACATCTTATTCACTTTTTTTCTCATTGCTATCGGCAAGTGGGGCTACGCTTATTTGCATTTCACAACAAAACAATACGTCAACGCACCAATGAGAACCCAGGGTGCTTCTCGCACTGGCATGTGGCCTCGTAAACGCTGATGCCGTCAATGAGGAAGAGGACCTGAGGCCAGACATTATGGCATAAAAACGGAGAAATTACTCGCAGAAACAACGCTCAGAAATCCGGGCGCTAGGCAGGGAATGATCGTTCGAACAAGGCAATGCGTCTCCATCGAGTAGAGGATGCAGCACTGAGAATAAAATTGAACGAAGATCAGAGGAAGCCTCACCAGATACAGAAATGGTCTGATGCTGATGAAATAAGCGGTGGTTGCGAGCATGAACGAACATGCCTGTGGATAATCGAATGATGTTGAGGCTAAGAAGTAAAATAACCTCAGAAGCGGCGAATTGGAAGCCCAAAGAACCGAAGAGCACGGCATTTATGATTGGAAGAGTGCGGGCAATGGCTTCGATTGCGAAAAGCACACCGAAGATCTGAAATGACGATTTTATCCTTCAGATTTGTTCAAAGCGGCGTTGAAGACAAGAATGAAGAGAGCGAAACGAACCTTAAAGTGAACACGGAGGTGCGCGACTTTCAGCGAGAGAATTGCGCAAGATGTATGGATAGCGGCGGCGAACACGATCAAGACAAAGAGGAAGGGATCTTCACAATCTAGAATATTAATCAGTACATTATGATCGCTCATTTATTGGAAGACTTCGAAAAAAGAGACGCACCTCTCATCTCCGAATATTTGATACGATTGAGAGGAAGGTGGAAGGGAAGAGGATTGATAACCCCCTTCTCTCGATGATAAATGATCTTATCCGAGAAATCCAGCTACACGTTCTTTCATCACACGCCGGTTGTAACAGCACTCGCTTCAAGGTGAGTCCGCATTCATGAACCTTCCACTGATTTGGATGCAGATCGCACAAAATCGTATATTTTGAAATAGAGGAAGTTGAATTTCTCTGTGTCATACAGAAGGAAACGCAATCACAACATAACCATACTTTTATGACAAAATGAAGTATACTCGGCGATCTACGTATTGCATCCTAGACACAAAATGGCAAAATTGTTACAATGAATCATCAAGCCACAACAGCAGTAAAATCGGGATACGAACGATAATAAGAACACGACTAGTTCTAAACCAGAGGAATGGTCTCGATATCGGTAGAGAGTTCTACATGGTCTTCCTCTTCTTCTTCCTTCTCCTCCTCCATTCTGTGCTTTCTCGTGGTGAAGTAGTAGACAATCGGATAGACGATAAGGATTGCGCGCCAGAAGAACATCATCCAGAAGCTTTTCCTTAGGAGTTCCATTGGAATGCCTGAAATAACTAGTTAGAGGGGACGGAACCCGGCTACTTAGAGTTCTAACAACAGCGTTCGCTGTATCGTAGGTAGTTGAAGGTAAATGAAAAGTATATTCAGCTTGCCTATTTCATGATTCGTCGGGATCTGCGTTGCTACGGCGATGAGCAATAAACGACGATAGACGGATTCAGTCTCTGAAAGGAGATTAACTAGGGAAAATAATGAGGTTTTCCTCTGATCTAGAATATATTTATAATTTAGTAATGATCATTGGACAAGATATCTTACTGTCCATTCCCTTGCAGCAGAAAGTAAGCAGAAGAATGAGCAGATTAACTCCCTCGATCAAATGCCCGATAGGTGGAATGATCTAAATGCTGGCCTCTACAAATCCTTTGTTCTAGCTTCTCTTACCGAAGGTAATCCAGAGTGACCTCCAGTCTTGCAAGATGTTGGCTGGCTTGTAAGCTCCTCGAGGACATAGATAATCTGAATCATAAGATTGCATAGTTGATGATCATATCTATCAGACTCACGTAAGCTACACTGAGAAGAGCCGAGAACACAACTGTATACACTTTTCTTGCTATCGGGCTCTTTCCGAATAGGAGGTGGAGAGTAAGCCACTGAATTAGCCTTCTGAGATCTAGAATATCAAATTGAGCTCACGAGGTAGGGAACAGGGATTACGGAATTGACGAAAACTGGTTGAGTGACCGTGAGGTGGCACAGTATCTGGAATGAACGTAAATGTTGTATATCCTCGTGTGGCCTTATTAGAGCCCGGTGCGGTGCGATAGTGGAGCGACGGCGAGTAGTGGTATGACTACTTTATCTTCTTAGACGGGAGAAATAACAGACGACGTCGTGAGACGAGAACTCACTAGATAACTGACGAAAATAGGCAACGGGAAATGCACCGCGCGTATTTACTACCGTAACGTGACAAT
>LS501819.1:408204-423939 GCA_900490845.1 Pristionchus japonicus
GTGAGACGAGAACTCACTAGATAACTGACGAAAATAGGCAACGGGAAATGCACCGCGCGTATTTACTACCGTAACGTGACAATCGTGGTGAGAGAAATTAAACTATGGAGAATTATCGTAATTTGAGTGCGGTTGGTCACACTCATGATTAGCTAATAAATATTTGTGTATATAAATAGAATATATTTACTATACAACAGTAAATTACGAGAAAATCCCGATGAAAACCTCAGTGGCAAAGCTAGATGATTCATACTGGACAATTGAGGACATCATAATAATTTCAGTTCCAAATCGTACCTTGCTATCATGTACCCAGTCTTCGAAGGAGATAAATGCATTGAGGAAGGCCAACAGGGCTCCAGCGACAGCATCAGCAGCGAATGATGCGGCAAAGGGCTGTAAAATTCATTTTATCGGAAAATTTGTATCCAACGTGCCTCAAAGTGCTTCTTCAGATGGGCACTTCTCAAGGTCATAATACAGCAAGCAGCTTGGGCAATGGCAACAACTGTCTGGAGGAGTACCAATACCGCGATTTCGGCTGAAAGACGGAGAAATTGAATACACAAGTGCAACGATACATTGATTAAACCGGAAATCAGGGTCTTGGTTTGCCAAACGACGATATTCTTCAGATTGAATGAACACTTAGAACAACTTGAGGAATTACGAAAGAATAAATCTCACCGTTGTTGAAAGCCATTGCTTGAGCGGAGAAAGGTGACTGAATGAGAGTGAAATGTCAGCTACTCTCTCCCTCTCCTCGCCGTTCTTTTTGCACTGATAAACGCTCTTAACCCCACCCGTGTTCATCCATCACACCACACTTGCGTGTTGTAATAGCTGGAGGAAGCTGGTGGGCTCTTTTAATGCTCGAAATCGTAATGGGCACATTACCTGGAGCAGGTAGAAGACTATTTGATCACTTGGTGACGGTGAAATTTGGAATCTGTTTCCTCTAGGCTCTAGGGCAATCAGAGATTATCACAAAGCTGAGAATCTCATGAAATTGTTCGATTTCAATCGGATTGCCGAATCGAATCGCAGCCTTTCGATTTTCAATATTCCCTCACTGATCAGAGAACCCAGAGTGTGTGTTGATTGGAGAGATTCTGCCCTCTCTCCTCCGTGTGTTAGCCTCAGTTCACCCCGACCTGGTCAGGATAGACTCCGTCAGAGACTAGATGCTCACTCTCTCCTTCTTAGCCTTCGATACAGAGTGAGAGAGCATGCAAAGTGGAGAGAGCAGTCCAGCCCTCTAGACACAAACTACGGACTGATTCGCGATTACACAGAAGATTCTAGCGATCGAGAGAACGAAGGAAATCGAGAGATCCCGAGACAATCAGAAAGGGCGTAACACTTTCGCACAATGAGGGAATCCGCCATAAAAGGGAGGGATTTCCCCGACTGTTTACCGATTGTTGCAGGAGATTCGCCAATACTTTTCACTGCATTACGAAGATTTTCACCACTTGGGTACACTCTAGTCAAAATTTTGCCAAGCAAGCTGATCGAAACATCTTCTTATCATCTCAAGTGATAAGATCATTCACATTCTCTCTTGTTTGCCAGCTTTTTCACTCTTTTTCACATTGTCTCTTTTTGATCTCTGAATTTCCTACCTTTCGCGAAGTTTCCTCTAACATTCACCTGCTTTCTTGCGAATGATTTTCACTTTTTTCTCATTTTGAGAAGAGTTTCCACTTCAGGATGACCAAGTCCGCCACTCCTTCTCTCAAGGGCAAGATTGCGCTCGTAACGGGAGCATCGAGAGGCATAGGTAGAGGAATAGCGCTGCAGCTGGGACAGGCTGGTAAGGTTTTTCTCCATTATCAACGCATCAAGACGGTTGGCTCCATTGAAGCCAAAAATTGGTCGTTGCAAGCGGTTGTTATCATGTTCGATAGTGCTCGATAGTGAGAATGACGAGGTGATTCTCTAACTTTCGTCACCTTGAGGCGCGACAGTCTACATCACCGGTCGTCAACCATCGCAATCCCTGCAGAGCACCGCCTACTACGGCAGTGCACTGCCCACGCTGGAGAAGACCAAGCAGGGTAATCATCTTTGGTATTCTGTAGTCGCCGAGGTCTTGGAGAACGAAAATGGATTCGATGGCTCACAATTCAATCTTCAGAAATCGAAGACCGCGGCGGCAAGGCCGTCCTCGTGTACTGCGACCACTCCGATGCCGAGTCAATCAAGGAACTGTTCGAGAGGTAAATTGACCATCAAGCAACTTTCAGCAACAAATTAGATTGGAATGAGAGCTGAGAAAGTTGAATCGGATAAACCTGCTAAAAAATAAAACATTTCCAGAATCGAGTCAGAGAACAACGGCCAGCTCGACATCCTCGTGAACAATGCCTTCTCCGCTGTTAATGTACGGTTTTATCATCGCACGAGTTTTTGTTTGGTATCTTGAACGAAAGAAGACCTGATATTGTTTCTCTCAGGAAAAAGTAATCCAAATGAGCTGTCTGAAACGCACTTAAACTGCGATTCTGAAATTGCAATTGTAGGACATCAATCACTCGGGCGGCAAACCCTTCTACGAACTCGACCCGGCCATCTGGGATTCCGTGAACAATGTCGGGTTGAGGAACCACTACTACTGCGCGGTTTATGCATGTAGACTGATGACCAAGAGGTGAGATTCACTGACTTTCCATCTCTCTCTCTCAACCTACCCCCCCCCCCTCACTTCCCCTTTCCCCTTTCCTCACCTTCTATAGCCGTTGCAATCCGGTGGATTCATCCTTACGAAGTTCCTCAGGCTTGATTATCTCTATTGTAGGGTAAACGTGAATGCACATGCTTGAATTGCAGAAAGTCCGGTCTCATCATCAACATCTCCTCTATCGGAGGGCTGAGCTACGCGTTCAACGTCGCCTACGGGTGCGGAAAGACTGCTGTGAGTCCTATTTTATCTTTCGCAGATCCGAATTGGAAACTGAACATAGAGTTTTGATTTCAGCTCGACCGCATGGCCGCCGACATGGCCGAGGAGCTGAAAGATTCTGGTAAGTTATCTTACCTTCTAGCTCGATGAGTTCCTTCTAGGTGTGACCATCCTCTCGCTCTGGCCGGCCGCCGTCAAGACGGAGTGCGCCAAGGAGTTGATCGCCGCGGGGAAAGTGCAGGAGGTGGTCAAGGGACCAGTGGTGAGACAAATTATTCTTTAAAGAAATATTTAACAAATAGTCACGAGTAGAAAACGGAAAGAAAAAGGAAGAGGTGGTCAATGGACCCGTGGTGAGATTCATGATTCGTCGCCTTCCCACACCAGGACTAATTTTCAACAAAGACTAGATGCGAACTAGAAACAGCCATGCGCTCTTCCGCGTGCCAAGTGAGTCAAACATTCAGGAAATGATCGAGGAATCTTTGACCACCGGCGAGTCGACTGAGTTCGCTGGGCGATGCATCGCGTATCTGGCTACTGATCCCAAGGTTAGTCTTTTCTCAACCCTCCTCTAGCCGAAGAAGATACGTTAGGGGCATCATCACCGTCAGATAATCGTATTTCTTATTTGCGCCTAGCGATCGACAAACAATTAGTTTCGAGTAAAGCGAAATGAATATGAACAAGTGGTGAAACATAACGTAATCTCAATGAATGATTGCATCCTCAAAATCAATTTGATCGCAGATCAACAAGAAAGCGGGCAAGATTCTCTTCACGAGCGACGTCGCCCGTCACTATGGATTCAAGGACGTTGATGGTGAGTTTTGATTATATCGAGAAAGAAGTGGGGCAAGAATCAGTTTCACCTCATCAGGTTGAGCTTATGAGTAATACATAAAACGTATCCGTTTCGCTGTGAATGATGAATTACTACGGTTTCAACGATAGTTCGTATTGGTTTTATTAGCAACGAATTTGCCTACGAATCAATCCTCCCGAGCTACTTATCCTAATAAACATGCCGTGAAACATAGACAAACAAATTACCGTCACCTCCGACATTATGGATTCAAGGATGTGGATCGTGAGTTTTGATATTATTTATCAGGGATGAACCGCACCTAGAATCAGTTCCACCTCAACAGGTTGCGCTGATAAGTTCACAAGGAAACATATCTGTTTCGCTATGAAAGATCCATTACGAATTCAACGACGTCGATGGCTAGTTTCGAATTTAACAGCTACGAATTCGCCTACGAACCAATCCCCGAACTACTTAGCCTAATAACGTACCGTGAAAATTGATTCTCACCAGCACTATTACGATTCTATTCAAGGATGTCGATGGTTAGTTTTGATTTTATTTAGGACCGGGAAGGCCTCGAAAATCAGACTCTTTCTATCACTCGAGTTGATAAGGATAGGTTGAAACCAGGGTTGGTGAAATCGAGCCTGCCCGTCACTCGAGGCCTCGACAGGAAAAACCCGTGATTAGGCTCGACTCGGACAGAAAACCGATCGGGCGGCTCGACTTTGAGAGAGAAGGCTCGAGCCTGGACTCGAGCCTGCCAGGCTCGACTCAGGCTCGACTCAGGCTCGACTTTTGGGAAGGGACTCGAGCTATGCACGGGTGAAATTCTCTATCGTTCTCATCATCTACTGTTGACCACCACAGCCAAGTGGTCTCATAGCCTATTGGTTGTGCGTTGCCCGTCCCTGACATTTGACGCGGGTTCAACCCCGCGTGCTGCGGTTTTCTTTTGCCCTCATTATATTGTGTTTTTCGTTGTTTTTGTTATGCCGTTCAGCCGATACTCATAATAAATATCTTTCAAGGCTTGGCTTAAGATGGGAGAGGTTGCAAAAAAACAACAAAAGAGAACCGCAAACACGCGGGGTTGAACCAGCGTCAAATGGCAGGTAAGGGCAACGCACAACCAATAGGCTATGAGACCACTTTGGGTGCGGTGGGCAACAGTAGATGATGAGAACGATAGAGATTTTCACCCGTGCATAGCTCGAGCCCCTTCCCAAAAGTCGAGCCTGAGTCGAGCCTGAGTCGAGCCTGGCAGGCTCGAGTCCAGGCTCGAGCCTTCTCTCTCAAAGTCGAGCCGCCCGATCGGGCTTTTGACTTTTCCGAGCGGCTCGACTATTTTGGCCCGTGTCGAGCTTATGGGTCGAGGCCTCGACGGGCTCGGCTCGAATCCACCAACCCTGGTTGAAACGTAACCGTTGTAAAGGAATGATATGAATTTCAGGCGCCACTCCTCAAGACATGCGCTCCCTCTCCCTCGCCCTTCGCTTCTTCGGATGGAAGAAGACTGCCGCCCTCATTCCGGGCTGTCTGAGGATCCCTCTGGCCGGCATGCACTTTGTCAGCTACAAGTTCGAATAAAGCATTTATTTCTTTTTTTTATGAAAAAGTTGATTTCAATGCAGCCTTTGTCGAGTATTATGCGACTGACACAACTGATGTTTTGTATGATCGAAATAGGACAGCTTTGATAGCGGATCGGTAGTCGGAACTGTAATGAATTGGAACCCAGAGTGTACCAGCGAAAGCATACCTTGTCCAGTAGAAGATGATCAGCTTCAGCGCAATTGCTCAGTTGAGGAAGAATGGGCTGAAGTAGATCCACACGAACTTTTCATGCACTAAGTTACAGATTCAGGTTAACAAGGTATATTAGCAAACGGACGCTCAAGATCCAAGGAGCCGATGACATTGAGAAAGATGGGAGTAAGCATCCAGCCACCCACGTCCACAACCATTATCGTCAGAAGTGATCGCACTATGCGAGTCATCACGCTCGAGTCTGGATTTGAGCCAGTTTCGCAATTGCATGATCTAACTCTCCACACTCCGCTGTTCTTACCCGCTTTGGACCGCAGACCAATCCAAATGGTCAGATACACGAGCAGATTCGCCACATTCATCACTAGATTTGCTCGGGAAAACCACTCGAAACCGGCATCAGGAAACGTCGCGATCACATTGCACAGCACGCGTCTAGAAATGCGTGGAAATATACTATTTAACGTCTATATTTCATCGGGGATCAATGCGAATTACTGCATTATGTCCCTTACCGTTCACGATAGAATATTGCCATTATGCAGAACAAATACACGCAGTATCCAATGATTACTGCAGCGTAGAACTGAAGAAATCATTTATTTTATTCGAGAAGCGCGTGAAAACATACCGAGTGATAGTACAGGCTGTTCAGCGCACGATACCGCAATGAGAATTGTATTGACAGAAGCCGGTCTAAGCCGATGCACAACATCCCTGCGCAACCAATGCCAATGCCTATCGTAGGGAGAAACTGTAAGAAGGGAAGTGTTAGGTGAATCAGAGTAGTTATAACAAAATAAATACCATCAAAAGAGTGCAGTGAAACTGTTCGATTTCACCAGCGATATTAAGCAACAATGGAAGTTCATAGTTGAGAGTTCCGGCCTGGAAATGAAAGTATTCACCAAGTAACATATTTGGTGTGAGCTCACTTGATGGAAAACATCAGCAATCGCGCAAATTGCGATAAGAACGTTGCAGGTAGTTCTCATTGTCCTAAAAAAACTTGCGAATAAACGTTAATCCACTAAATCACTTTGTTTTCACTGTCGTTATAACAATTAACGAGTTGCAGATCATTCCGATGAGCGCGCACGCACTTGTAACACCAAAGATTGCCGTTGAGAGACAGGAAGGAGTGAAATAAACCGAGGCCATTCTGTAAATGACTGTGAGAAAACTCGAGGAAATGATTATGCCACAATGGTAACTACAATTGTATCATACATTCAAAAAAATCGATATTGTATTCGCATTTGGAGTTGGTCAAGCAGCAATAATTGTGCAGCGTGGGATGTATTTGTATGGAAGGCACGTGGTGATTGTAATCATCGACCAGGTTTTTAATCATCGATTTTAATCATCGACCAGGCTCACTACAGCATTCCAAAACAATACGAAATATGTTGAAAACCTGAAATATGTTGCACCTGTAAATGGCACCGTGTCTTTCTTCATTCGAGTTTGTTTGGAAACTATGTACTTTTAATGTTCAAGTTTATTCTGTGCAATGCAAATACAATATTATCTGAAACGATGGTACAGTGGTGCAACATTGGTGAATAATAAAGGAAAGATAAGAGATGGAAATGGTTTGTCGGATCGTTTGCTTCAATGTTTCTCAGCGAGATGCTTATTCAGCCATCTCTGAGTCTTGTACGTCTTCTCGCATTGATTGCAGTGAAGAAGATCATTCGAAGGAGGAGGAGCTACAATGAAAACGTTGATTAGGAAATCAACCAAGATGAATGCTGGAACGGGCTTTCTCAAGAGGCAAACGAAACCAGATTCGAAGGTTCGATTATAATTGACTAACCGATCGCGAGTCTGGCAGTCTTCGGAGGATTGGTAACAACATCTTCAGCAGAGAAGTTTGCTTTTCTGAAAAGTTGATGTTGATTACGATATTTTATGATGGGTTCTGTATTCTTGCCAAAATAATTTGAAAGAGTTTTGCTCAAACCTCTTTCTGGTGTTCTGCTCAGTTCGGTTCTTCACAGTATCAGCAACTGAGAGGGCTGAGCTGGGACCCTCGACTACAAATTATCGAATTATGAAAACGAATCGGGAATTCTGAAAAATGGCAAACAATCCTCACTAGCATGCAGTTTTCGATGTTCCTCAAGTTCATTCTGATTTCTGCAGATCTCCTTACAATCTCCATCTCCACATCTCAAGAAACGAAGCTTGGGAACAGAAGCCTGAAAGCAATCACTCAGATATGACCTTTGATTCAATTCAATGTCTAGCTTACGTTTTCCTTGATTATTCTCTCCAGAGTGTACGTTTTCTTTCCGGACTTGCGTTTTGCTTGAGTCGGCTGAGAGTTGTGAGACTGAGGCAAAGGCTGCTCTTCTTTAACCATCTTCATCTGAAAAAAAATAGTATAATTTTCGAAAAAGTAAAAGTCTGATTTGTTTTCTCTTTAGAAAAAATGAAGGCAAACGGAACGAACCTCGTTGTTGGATTGATCTTTCCTGGCTTTATTGGAGAGTTCAGTGAGTATCAGAGCAAGGGCCTCACAGAAAGCGTAACCGGCATCTCTCAACGGGTCTCTGAAAGAAAATAGTTATCATAAAACCTTTGAGAAAAAAGAATATGAAATACAATTACAAACTCAATTCAAACGCTCACCTTTCATCACGAGACTTGTCCTCTCTAACAGTTTTGGTGAACGAACGAGCAGCTTTTCCGAAATCCTATAATAAAATTGTCCAATTGTACGGGAACTTATGTATCTCACCTTAGAATCGAATCCATTCTCAGATAGTTCCTTCATCAATCCAATTCCCTTGAGGAATGAACTTCCGAGATGATCAATCGAAGCGAAATCGGCAATTTCTTCTTCGATATCCATGAGTTTGAAGAGAGGAGAAGACTCGGAGGCAGAAGACATCGCTTGAGTTTCTAGAACGGAATGAAGATTAGATGAGATTGGCAAGTTTTATTGAATAGAATATGATTAGCGAGTGACCCTATTTTGATGAGATAATCGACTATTGTTCAATCGTAGAAAGAGCGAAAGATAACCATGGAAGACTAAACGATCAGAATATTGAGAAGAGGGCAGAGCTAAATTGAGAGAGAGTTTACAAGAGACAGAAAATGAGGTAAACTGAAGATGGATGAGCTCCTTATATACGTTTAGGAGCTTCAGATCTGTCTAGCCAATCGGAAGCCTTTTATGATGTCCTACTTGATCTTGATCAGGTGTTCGTACCCTCTGGGTGCTCATCCTTCCTCATAGACAGTCATTAAGATCGGAGTTGCTCGTTGCCCAGACAGATCGGAAGACTCCGCAACTCAAGGAGATTTAAGGCCCATCATCAGTTTATGCAATTTCCAGTCTTTTGTCCTTTCCCCCAATTCCTTCATGTCCTCGCGAACAGGTTTTTTTTATCAATTTCAGCCTCCAGAAAAGTTCAAAATGTTTCGATGTCAGATGAAATCGGACTCGAAAGTAATCGTTCACCCTCCACTCTCTCCCACCCCTCTTCCCTCCCTCATTCCTCCCTCTCCCTCTCCTCGCGCGCGGTCGCCATGCTCTTCCGCGTGCCCACAATCCGCGTTCCGCAACTGAAGCAGTTGATTGTGAATGAGGTTCGGCCTTTGATCTTTGATTTTTCTTTGATCTTCCTCGTTCCTTTCTACAGTTTGCATGAAGAACGTCATGTTTTGGACAAAAATAAGTCAGTTGTCGATCACCATTGATAACGGTAGTGGATTTTCAGAAAATCAAGAAGCACACCGGGAGGACCCTCCGTCTCCTCGATGCAGCATACACTCCCAGAGAGCATCTCGTGCACGAGCACAGCCAGTGGAAGAACTTCTTCATGGAGTTGGGAGTGAGTCTTATCGATCGATAACTCTTATGACCCTTATGACTTATGACTCTGACTTATGACTCGATGACCCTAAGGGCTATCCAAAACTGCTTCAAACCCATTTTCGATTTTTCCATTGTGCCACACTTTATTCGATTCTTACGTGACACGCGTGTTATCTAGTCCATTTCCGTAGGCTTCTCGCTCAAATTGACGTTCGTGTACGGCATTCAAACCTAGAGGGCTTCCAGGGCTTCATTGAGTTGCCATACATACCTCACTAGATTCTACGATAGTTTCAGTTCTTCGGAATGTTGTTCTGAGCTTCACTATTCCGAGCTTGATCCTTGCAGAACACTCGCCAGTTCAACTTCGAGCACCTGCCGGGCGCCACGTACTTCGACATCGATAACGCCTCCTACAATCGACAGTGAGTTACGGTATTCATCAGTATACGGTAGGTTTTGCGGTGAGTCAGTTCACGATGCTCAGCTCCTACAGTAATTGGAGGTTACGGTATCTAATCGATCATCCCAGACACCCACTGACCTCCGTCGTCACACGCACCGCCTTCGAGGAGTACGTCCAACACGTGGGCGTGAATAAAGTAAGTTAGCGACTGCATTGGAACTTCGGTAGCTTTTTTAGCACTATTAAAGTCAGCCATTGATCACTGTGGACTACTGTACCCTACTCTCAGCTCGATCCGGTGGTGGTGTACGGTCGCGGCGACTACGGTGGCATGCTGTTCGCTGCGCGCGTCTGGTACCTGCTCAAGGTACTGTGGTTATTGATTATTATGGCACAGTGAGAAAGACTACGGTAGGGTTACGGTAGAAATCAATCGATAACAGCTCACACATTGTCAGGCCTTCGGCATGGAGCACGTTGCCGTACTCGAGGGCGGGCTGGAGCGATGGAAGGCCGAGGGAGGAGAGACGATGAGTGAGCAGGTAGTACGGTATATTTTTGAGGTTACAGGACTCTTCGATGATCAGCTACTGACTTATTACCATCGGAAGGACAAATAAAGTCAGTCGTCGATAACTCTAGACTACTGTAACCGTACCCCGTTCAGGCGACGAGTCCAGCAAAGAGGCCGAAGACGCGCACCTTCCTCGGCCTCGTATCGTACCCGGAGATCGAGTTCTTGGTGAGGGATCAGGGCAATCGATTTGACTGTAAATCAGTTTGTGATTGTACCGTATCCAAAACATCAATAAATTCAGTCGTTGATAATCAATAGAGCCAGTTATCGATTATTCATACTGTAACTCCAGTCTCGTCTCGGCGACTGGAAGGCGGGCGACGTGCGAGAGGACCTGCACGTGACGTTTGAGGAGTTGATGTTCGAGCAGTTGGAGGAGGTTGGATTTTCCGGACCCGAAGGGACTGAACAGATGCTGAAGAAGTCAATTCTACTGCAAATGAGTATAGTTATGATTTTTTATCAAGTAAAGAAAAATAATTAAAGCTACACGATAAAACCTGATCTTGGCACGAGCGTGAAACATAACTGGAACTCATTACATTCTGCAGGTGAACATGCTGGACTGCCGCCCCAAGGAGGAGTTCGAGGGCACGACGAAGTCCGCCTTCCTCGCCAATGGTCCGTCTACTTCTCCTCATCTCCTCCTTCTTCTCCTCATTCTAATCCAGTTCCATACCGTTTTGAATGAAATGAGCGAAACTTTCCGTCAAATTATGCTTCACACTTTGATCAAAATCGGATTGAGTTCGGATGGTCAATAGAGGCTCTGTAAAGACGGTACAACGAAAAAAAACTATCTGGAGCCCTGGGCGCACGCTTTTTGTGGCCATCACAATAAATCGATGCCTCTCAGGAGCCCCGGGCGCGCATCTGCCCGAATCCATGACTCACTTCCGAAACAAAATGTGCTCTATTATGCCTCAGGCTTTTCTGATACTGTGATTGCAATGATTTATTCCGATAATGTGGCTTTTGGAAACACAAACCCCCTAGGAAAGCAACTTCTTGATCAAATTTTCTCAGGAGCCCCGGGCGCGCATCTGCCCGGCTCGATCAACGTCCCGCTCTCGTCCGTGATCGCCCCCAATGGAGAACTGAAGAGCGGAGAGGAGATCCTGCAAGTGCTGGTAGGAATCGATGCTTAGAGTCACGAGGGAGGTTCTGCAACTGCTAAAATAGTCCTGTAGGGCTATTCTGATCATAGTTGGCTAAACTGATCATAGAGTTCTACTAACGCAACCGGTTGGCGAACTGAAAAATAATCTTTCAGCTGGACGCTGGCTTCGACCCGTCCAAGCTCACGTACGCGATGGGCAACGACGGCACGCAGGCCGCGCTGCTGGGTGAGTTCTTTCGGCGTTGTTTTCGCCCGAGGTTTGCGCCAGAGGATCCTCACGGGTGTTGTAGGCGTAGAAATGCTGTCTGATTGGCGAACGCACCGTTTTTGTTTATATATTTCATTAATTGTAAAAGCAAAATTGTGCGACAATCGATGGAAGCCAATCGATAATCATTTTGAAGACTCTATGGAACATAACCGAACTCTTCACAATAACCTTTCAGGACTCGCGCTCGAGAAGGCCGGCGTCATGTGGATCCTCTACGATGTAATTAGCTAATTACTTAATTAATTAACTAATGTTTTAATTAATTAACTTAATTACTAAATAACATCTCCAGGGAGGTCTCCGTGAGATTGCGAGACGCGCGCCGTCCCTGATCAGTGCCATCGGAGAGGAGAAGAGGAGGGAGTGAGAAGAGTCTTGCCCTTCTCTTGATAGTGAATGAATGTTGTGTGTTTGCTCCTGTTCTTTTCATCACGGGAAGCTGACAATGTGAAAACCAGCTTTATTCGTCTACCGCGTTATACGTCATGCAAATCTACAATTATGAGGTAGTTGAATTTATGGATAAATATTGATGGATGATTGCAGTAATGCATTGAAGAGTACAATTAGGCTCGAGACAGAGTAGGATCGGATCGTCACCAAAGAGTGAACTTGTATCCGGCAAAGTACATGAACGGAAGAGGGATGCGAACCCATCCGGGAATGAACCACGCGAGTCTCTTCCATCCGAGGAAGCGAAGAGCCGTCTTCAGGGAACGAGAGTCCATCGGGAGACGGTCTGGAATAGAATTGTCGATACATCGGTAGAATGGAGCTTGTGCGACTTTCGATGAGAACGCACAAACAGCTATGGTTCAATTCGCGTTTCAGTAAGTTTCTCTTATCTACTACCATTTTTGGATTGATTTTTGTTGAACCAACGACACAGACACGATCGAACGAGCGAGTTTTCGAATACTTTGATAGACGTTTGAAACATATCGTAATCATGTACGAAATGTGCAAAATCATGTACAAAATCAGATTGCAATAATTAGCAAATTCCTCACCATCGACATCCTTGAACTTGTACTCCCTCGCGAGGTCGCCCGTAATCAGTACCTTGCCTGTCTTGCGTGCGATCTGAATAAAGGCTGCGATGAGAAGTTAGTGCCCTCCTCTACACGTTTTCTCGGCTGTCTAGCCGGTGAGGATTCCTTTTTTGAGCATCTCTGCTCTAAATTACGTATTTCTCGTCTGAGTTCTACCAACTTCTATCTATGCCTTCCGTGATGCACATTTTTCCACCGTATTGCTGACCGGAAGTTCCCTAATCTTTGATCTCCCCTCACCTTCTTATCACTCGCCAGCGCGACGACGCACTTGCCCGCGAACTCGGTTGATTCGCCCGTGACCAGCGTTTCCGTGATTACGTCCTGAGATTTCAAAATTGATCTTCGATCTTTCTTACTTATTTTCCTCGAGCACTGAAGATACTAGATCACTTATGTTTCAGGATGTCTCTAAATTGCAATTTAATCGTATTGCATCACACAGCGTGTCGAAGGGGGGATGTAATCCAATTATCGCGTCCGAGGCCAATGCGTGTCTCTCTTTCCCCTCCCTCTTATTCTCGCCTCTCTCGGCCGATCCGCGCGGTCGTCAGAGACGGAATGGGGCGGAATAAGAGAGCGATTTGTGTGAAATAGAACAAATGCGCTGAGTTTCAATTGCTTCTACAGAAAAATGACTAGTTCTGACAAATGGTGTCTTTGAAACAGAACCAATTCATTCGATGAGAATGACCATTGTGAGGGATTTCTTTGCATTGAGAACCCCTTAAATAAGTCCGTGGTCTTTAATGGAAACCCCCACACCTATAAAACTTTTAGAATGCTCATGGAATGCCCAAAAAAGTAAATTCAGCCGAATTTCAAAATTTTTGTTCATATTCGAGAAAGCTGCTGAAAAGACCCTTTATTTCAACTTTTCTCGAATATGAGTTAAAAATTTATAAATCGGCTGAATTTACTTTTTGGTAAGCATCTTGAGCATTCTAAAAGTTTTAATGGTGTGGGGGTTTCCATTAACGGCCTCGGAGATATTCAACGATTTACCATCAAATTGAATTGCATTATCGTAAATTTTTTAAAGTTGATTTGATCGACCATGCTCATGAGCCATGCCTGTGCACTCGGTACTTGAAAGCTATGATATTTCAAATTTGCGTATTTGTCATTTATCAGTGAGATATGGGGTATGCTTCATAGGGTTCATATGAATATTGTCTTCGAATGTTCATGAACAGCGCTCGGACGCGGAGAACAAAGGGGTTCGCCCTCTCTGACACGCTGTGCATCAATCGCTTCTTGATACCAGAGAGAAGAAAACTATAAAGACTAACGGCCGGTCCCTTGAACGCCTCCTGCGTCTTGCCTGAGGTGATGTAGACCTTGAATGAATGCGTTGATTCAACCCTATTTTGATGTGTGTGTCATCGATTCAGCCGTGCACAGAAAGTGAAGGTGGTGTCGTGATCATGGTGTCTAATCGGAAAAAAAGAATGAACCTTGGACGCCTCCGTCTTCACGGCTGCAGGCCAGAGCGAGACGACCGAGACGCCTGAAGATTGATCTTTGATCTTTGACAAAATGATCATCAAAAGGAATATTCTACCCGTTCCCTTCAGCTCCTCGGCCATGTCCGCGGCCATGCGGTCGAGCTGGAAAACAATATTGAATAAAATCGCTTTCGGAAGCGCTAAACGAATCCGTGCATTATCGTTCCTTCTTGCATTGTTTGGTCACATTCAGATAAGTTTCAAGAGTGCATAAAATTGTGTGCACACAGTGCACATCAATTACAGGTTGTATTCTGTGGAAAATTCTTCGTATTACAAGTCATGAGATGCAAAACGAGCGCACCGCCGTCTTGCCGCACCCGTAGGCGACATTGATGGCGTAGGTGAGACCGCCCAGGGAAGAGATGTTGACTACCAGGCCGGACTTCCTGAATGGAAGCTTCGTTTGAGTGATGCAGTCTATCACGCCTCTCACCTAAGAATCGACCTGAACCTGTCAGCGAGCCAAATTTCGAAGCCTGGTTTTCGGCGGTTTTGGTCCCTCCTAGATCCCCCTAGACCCCCTGTGAAAGGAATAGTGATAGTGATGATTCCCCAACGAGCTGCAGCACCGGTAAGATGCAGCCTGCCAAATTCAAGGCCTTGCTTCTATACTTCAACGTGAACAAAAAATCGACTTCGGGACCTGTTTCAGACTGTCCTACTGATGCTCTATCGACCCACACCGGTTGCGAACTGAAAACTTTGCTCTTCTTCGAGATATTTGCATCGAGCCGTATCTCGAAAACCGCTCGAAAAACTACGATTTTTCTTTCATATTCGGATAGATCTCGTCAAGGGGATTCTAATGGTACCCCTGAAGTCCAAAATTGGTGAGGAGTGACAGGTGCTCCATGCCGAAAAACCGAAAATCTTTCGAATTTGAGAAAAATCCAATCAATGGCGAGTGAAACGCAAACTCATTCCACTCGTTGGAAGGCAATGACGCGGTCTCATCTGCGTCGTTTTCATTTGCGTTTCACTCGCCATTGATTGGATTTTTCTCAAATTCGATAGATTTTCGGTTTTTCGGCATGGAACACCTGTCACTCCTCACCAATTTTGGATTTCAGGGGTACCATTAGATTGCCCTTGACGAGATCTATCCGAATATGAAAGAAAAATCGTAGTTTTTCGAGAGGTTTTCGAGATACAGCTCGATGCAAATATCTCGAAGAAGAGCAAAGTTTTCGGTTCGCAACCGGTGTGGGTCGATAGAGCATCGGTAGGACAGTCTGAAACAGGTCCCGAAGTCGATTTTTTGTTCACGTTGAAGTATAGATAGGGGCCGCAAGCTCCGCCCACTTTCTGTGGACACGATTTTGCCAAAACACGAGACATTTGGCAAGCACAAGACGAATACTTGATGAATTTCGACGTTCTAGAGCCGAATCGATAGCTAATAGGATGCTCTTTCGATATCCGAGTGGCGACGTGTTCCAGCTCTTTATTAATTAGGTTTCATTTAAATGAAACCAAA
>LS501819.1:428743-474338 GCA_900490845.1 Pristionchus japonicus
CCGCCCCCTTTCTCTCTCGTCTCGCCTCTCCCCCCTAAAAGAGCGTCCGTTGCGCGCGCACGTTTTGGGCTCTAGCGCGCCTCAGAGACAAGATTTTTACAAACGGTAAAAAGTATAATGATACTGGGATCATGGCGGACACATTTATTCCACTTGGGGCATCATTGTGAGAAGTATGAAATCTACGTTGTGGCCCCTAAGTATAGAAGCACGGCCTTGAATTTGGCAGGCTGCATCATACCGGTGCTGCAGCTCGTTGGGGAATCATCACTATCACTATTCCTTTCACAGGGGGTCTAGGGGGGTCTAGGAGGGACCAAAACCGCCGAAAACCAGGCTTCGAAATTTGGCTCGCTGACAGATTCAGACATTTTGAGTCGATTCTTACGTGAGAGGCGTGCTATGTCTATCTTAGACCCCGACTCCCACTCCACTCCCGCTCACTCGCTGGGGCAGTGCGTATTCAGTCTATCTTAGAAACGCATATTTCGTATGCTCGATCTCCACTTTCACAAGCAAGGAAATGGCAGTCAAGTCTTTGAGTCGTCGTTCTAAACCTAGAACTCACTTCTCAGTCATCATCTTGCAGGCATATACAGCGCAGTAGTAGTGGTTCCTCAACCCGACATTGTTCACTGCATCCCAGATGGAAGGGTCGAGTTGGTAGAAGGGTTTGCCGCCCGTGTTGTTCAGTTCCTGGATTGGGGTTTTATAATGTTGTCGTTACAATCATCGTGACATTGTACGTTTTTCTAAGAAAAGAACAAAAGGGAGGAATTGTTCTTTTTCAACCGCCAGAGGACTTATTACGTTAGTGAAACTCACCGATATGGCGGAGAATGCGTTGTTGACGAGGATGTCGAGGTGACCTTGAGTCTGGGTCTCGATCCTGGAAAATGGTATTTAAGGAAATCATTGTTACAATTGGTTCGTGAAGTACGTCAAGACAGGAATGCGTCAAACCCGACATGTTTCAATATTCACTCAAGCGCTGTTGCTATCTTGAATTAGCAATAATGTTGGGATTGCTTCTCCAAAATACAATTTTTACTTCTTGAACAACTGCTCAATCTGCTTTGCATCCGAGTGATCACAGTAGAGAGCGACTGCCTTTCCTCCTCGAGCTTCGATGTCTGAAGAGGTTTTTTCATCATCAGAGTGTTGAAAACGCAAAACGGCTGTAGTCAGTGAGAAGATCAACGGAAAATGAGAATAATCTGAACAATATAAATGAATTGAAAGCCGTTACCCTTCTTCGTTTGCTCCAGGCTCGGTAGATGAGAGAATTCTGCACCATGAGTAGCGGCGAAGGACTTGGCAGGAGCCCGGCCAGTGATGAAGACTGTTGCTCCTGAATTGAATATTTATCAATGTTCATCCTTTTCATCATCTTATCTCCTGGTTACTGATTTTTGACTGATTACTTTTCTCTGGCAGTTCTCTCCGTATTGATTTTAGATGAGGATGAATCACCACCAATTCTCTAGTTTCATTAAGGATTCTTGCCTAGTCCCTACGCTTGAAGGCTTTCAGGAGGTATCTAAGTAAACTAGCTTCAAGCTTGTGAGCATGTTGTCATGGCTCCGCCTCTTTGTACGAAGATGTTTGGGCTAGCGAGCAAAATGTTGCCTTCATGAATTAGCTCGATATCTAACTCATCAGACAGGGTGAGAAAGTGTGTTGAAAGACGAGACGATAAGTTGTCTGATCACTTCTTGCACCCACACTTATCGTGCATTACATGCCATACATTACTGATCCCATAGATGAAGTTTACTTGCCATTTTGAGCAATTGCAGACAAAATCAACGAGACACCCCGTCAAACTGCATGTTATAGACGGTGTAATTTGGGAGTGGAAATGTCAAATGTACGCTGATGTGTGATCCATTCAAATTGCCGGCCATGTCGATCGAAAAGATGGAGAAGGAGCTGTCTGGAGCTTGCTCTGCCCAGTTTCGAACACAGGACTGCACAACTCAGCGTTTTGACAGCGAATTTTCAAACAACAGTCAGAAGGAAACCCTTGCAGCTAAACCTTTCATTTCTGACCGGAGGGATCATGAACTGGATGTCAGGAATTGGTAGCTACGGATAAGCATAATTCAGCATCATTCAGTGTCTGACACTACAGAATTGCAATCTATATTACCGAACGCAGGGTTCAAGAATGTGAATATCACGAATTTCTAGCTACGGATAAGCATAATTCAGCATCATTCAGTGTCTGACACTACATAATTACAATCTCTATTACCGAACACATGGTTCATGAATAGACTGATGAAGTTGTACGGAGTATGCTCAGCCCACTTCTGGGTACGGAAATGAACAATTCACTCCTCTCTCCACTAAGCAGGATAGAAAGACTATCGGATCATAGAGTTCTTCGTCGGAAAATAACATGGTTCTGTGGTTTAGTTCCGTACACAGATTATCCTTCGGTAATCTACAACAACCAGTAGTCTGAAAATAAGACCAATCATCCTGTTTGGAACTTCCGAGCGAGTTGCATTCAAGTGGAAAGCATACATGAGTTACGTAGATTCCGCGGAAACTAACGAAGGCAATCACACGCTTTTCACATTCTAGGAAGCACTCAGTTATGAAGTAATGAATTGAGCTTATCGAGAGCATCACACATCCTCACCAACGTTTCTTTCTACTCTCACTTTTGCGTCAAGTGCTCCAGCTTGCAAACAGGATTCGTGATGAAAATGCACAAAATAAGTAAGTAATTTCCTCACCAGCCTGTCCGAGCTGCAGGGCGATTCCTCTTCCGATGCCTCTCGAAGCTCCGGTGACCAGGGCGAATTTGCCAGCGAGAGGAGCTGCAGCCATAGTCTGCAAATCAGTTCGTTCTTAGCTGCCTGTTTGTCAATGAGAGAGGATTTCGCAGTGAGAAACAATTAATTTGGGTGCAAGCGAACGATCAAATCAGGTGATCGAGAGCAAAATCGAGCAATGAACCGAATCGTACTACTGGAACGAGAGCGTTAATCAATCAGAGGGGCAAACCGTTGTCGGTTCTGAGAGATAAGAGAAGACAACTGAGAAATCAATAAACAAACGCAGGCTAAACCGCTATCGGTTCTTCGTTGAGTGATAAGGATAGAGACAAACAGAAGAATCGATCATTATTTTAGCTACTGCTGCTTTTCAAAAGAATTGTGGAACATACAATGCGCTTTCGTTCATCTATCACTGGAGTTTCAACAGTGTTGGGGAAAATGCACCCAAGCTAAACCGTTATCGGTTCTTCTCGTGGAGCGATAAGGGTAGAGGTTGACGGGGAAATCGATGGTCAGTATGGTGTCTCTCACGATATCGCTTGATGTGTTTCCTCATTTCGACGCTAATTTTCAGAGGGCGAGACTTCAATACTAGACGTCGCAGGTGTATTATCAATCCTGCACTTCCGCATGGAAACTAGAGGCACTGTCTGATCTCTCTCACAGACTACATTCTCGCAAGTCGTAGAGTTCTAGCCTTAGAACACTTGCACCCAAGCTTCACCATCACTTTTTGATCTCTCACATCATGCAAATGTGTAAGCCGTAGAATTCCTTTGAAATCATGCACTCAACACTTTTTGATCTCTAACACTATCCTAGAAACGAGTAAGTAACTGAGTTCGCAAACGTAAACCGCATACTCGCACAAAATGCTTTTTCAACTGCTGAGACCACACTATGAACTATGGCATCATTCAAGCGCCTAGCTCTTCAAACAATCATCATCCCAGAAACGCTCCTCGCCTCTCACATAAAGCTACAAATACCCATGTAGCTTCGCCTTGAGTAAGAGAACAATCGCAAACAAAAACTCCCCCACTCGCGACACATTTTGAACTCTCAGCCATCATCATCATCATCCTAGAGACACGGGTGTGTCACAAAATTGACGTCGTCTGGGCGTATTTGCTCATTCTCTTCCCCCTCTAAACGCTGTAGTCCGCGATCCCTTTCTCTTCCCGTCTCGAGCCCTCCTCTTTTCGCCTGCTCTCTCGCTTACCATACAGAGCTAGAGAGCAGGAGAAAAGGGGAGGCCGAAACCCTCACCCTCCCCTCCCCTCCCTCTCCCCCTTCTCCCCTATTCCTTCCCTATTCTCGCGGGTGCTGGCTGCCAACTAACTTTCTCTTCTTTCCCCCTTTTCTTTCTCGCTCATATTGCTGTGCACTCGTTTTGTCCCTATTTATGATCTATCCTGTCTGTGTCGCGTTATTGAAAGTTTGGTGCTGTAACTCGCGCGCGATCGTTCAAGGAAACGCGCTAGATTTGGACTGAAGCGACTCGCTGAACTGTAAGGTGCTTGCGATGTGCTCCGAAGCGCTTATCTTCGGGGTTTCTACCTTGAGTGCTTTCACAGGCTCTTGGCTGAACGGAATGTGCTCGAATTCGAAATGGTGCTCCAAAATGATTCATCGACGCGAACTTCGATCTCTCGAGCAACACCCATGTGCTAGACTAGAACCCTTCTGTTGTTCCGAAGCTGTTGGCTGAACAACTCTCTGTGCTATTGCGCTCAACCTCTATTTGGAGCATCACCGCGTGCGATTTTCAATCTGTTGAAGGCTAAAGAACGAGGGGACGCGAGCAGGGTAGACTAGAGCTTGCCGCATATTGGCCGAACTGTTCCTCTCCTGATCAAACTGCTCGAAATGCTCTCTTAGCTTGCAGCGCAAGAGGCGCAAGCTTCGCCGAACTAGTCCTCATTCAATTCGATGAGAATTTGCTGCTGATGATGTGCAAGGGATAGGTCAATTCTCTCAAATTCGAAATGTATTATCGCTCGAAAACGTGCTTATTCGATCCTTTTCTGTGAAGATATCAGGTGAAATAGTGACTCAAGATCACGTTTAAATGCGGCGGCGCGAGGGAGGGCAAACTCCACTCTTTTCTCGCTCCTCCAGCCCGCATTGTTTGCCAAGGCGACTAAGTAACCCACGCTTCTCCCTCTCCCCGAGCTGAAGTGATCAAAGACCTATCTCCTCACCTCTCGCCTCATCTGGATAGTCAGAGCTCTCCTGATTTCGTACAGTGTCTCACCGGTCAGAGAGGTCGCGTGGCCATGACCCTCTTAATTTCCACACTCTATCGCCGGTCAACGCCTAGTCACGTTTAGAAACTAGCAGGGCTGGTTTACAACAGTTTTTCAACGGTCTAAGTGGCGCCTAGACATGACCAGAAACAGTCTTCTGCCTCAGAGCGGTCAGAGAGTGAATGAAACAAGGATATACTGAACAAAAGAGGAAACGAAAGCGAAAAGTACGCGGAATTGGGTGCAAAGAGCGACGCAATCTCTTGCAATCGAGGAATAGGGACGATGTTGTTTGTTTTCTCTTCCCGCTCCACTCTTGCATACTTTCCCTCTATCTGCAGTAGGAACAGCTGTCAACATTGAGGGGGTGGAACGCTTTATTTGAGCTATGCCTTTGACCAGCCAATTTTAGCACAATCTTGTGTTGCTCGTGCTCAGATAAATCCATAGAAAAGAGCAGAGAAAGTAAGGCAGGAGTTCTCACGGTTTTGCAGAAGATTGTGTCTAGTCACATCTTGCGAATATAAATTCGGACAAGAATGTTGAAGGAAGTGATGTCTAGTCACTGATTTGCAATCTCAAATCTGTAAAATTAGAGATTCGATCAAACTGTGACAGTCGAGGTCAAACGCGTGCGAGGCGCCCCTTGTCGATCAAATCTAGTCGATCTAACCCTGGGTCTCTCTAATTTGCATGATCTCTCGCCTCTCTGAACCGTGATCATGTGGTTCATCAAAACCCAAAATTGACACTTTTTGAGCAATCGCTTGCCACTTTTAGCACTGCAACTTCACTTTCAACTTCATTTCCTCCATCTATTAGTGGTACCCGATCTGTGCGTGCAGATACACTGCTCGCAAGTTCGAAAAGACGCGAGCGGGGTCGAGAGAGGGAGAGGATTAGAGAGGTGAATAGTGGTTTGACCCACAGATAGACAGGGCGATAGAGTGGGGGAATCAGAGAGAATGAGAACTTTGCTCGAGTCGAGAACCAAAGCTCACTTTCTTCGTTTGCACTGCACCGAAGAGAAGAGGGAGAGATGGGGTGGGGAAAGTATTGGAAGGGGTTGCGATTGGGTTCAACTCTCTCTCTAATCATACATTATCTCGTACCGTCTCACCTCAGAGGGGTCAGCTCTCTCCAAATCGCACGCTATTTCACGCCGTCTTACCTTTGATACGAGACGAAGAGATAGAAACGTTGGAGAGACGGTGGAGAGGGGTCAGGAGTCGGGTTGGCTCTCTTCAAATCACCCGCTATCTTGGCCTTCCTCAGGGAGCGAAGGGTGCACTGCAGATAACATCCGAGATTAACAAGATGATAGATGGAGGAAAGGAGTGATGAGTATTGGCCGAACAGACCCCAACCAGGGTGGTGTAGCTACAATAGGATGTGGCTGTCTTCTTTTCTTGTAATCTCTTGCATCTTAGACCGAGAGAGAGCGCGTGGAATGGAAAGACTTCTTCGTGCGAAGCTACGAAATGTGAACGCTGCTGTGAAGGAACAGGAGACACGAGGGATGGAAAGGGCGGGAGAAATGGATGATTCACCGAACTGTCTACTATTTCCTTCTCGAATTTGCCTACTTGTTTTGTTCATCCTGCAACAGTTCTGAACCTGTGATTGTTTTGATGGTTTCGACATCAAACTTCGTGCTAATTCTCACAAGCGAGCTAGGTAGCCATCATGACCACTTACTCCATCTAGTTTGGTTCTCACGTTCATCGAGCATTCTGAATGGTAGGGATCTCGCTTGACTAGGTAAACAGCGGTTGAAAAATGATGAGAAGTTGTGAGGCTAACAGTAGGGTTAGTCGAACAGTTAGTTCAGTAGTTTCTTCAAGATTGTGCTTCGGAGTGTCCAGTCTAATGTTTCATGTTCTTGTCTATCACTTTTTGTTAGTCGTTCAGTCCTTTCTTCAAGATAGAGCTCCGTAAAGATTAGTATCATTTCTAATGGTCTTGTGAATTACTTTTTCAAACGTTCATTGGTAATAGCAAGCCGTACTTAAGAGACTTCTTCCCGCTTGTTCCACTGATCTCTGCCCAATTGAGCCGAAAGATCTTTCACTCGGGGAGGAATGAGGATGTCTCAGACTCCGCCCATTGCACCTCCCTCAAATTGCCCCCACTTCCTCCTCTTCTGATCTCAATCAGTTAGTCATTGCCTTCCACTCATTGCTCGTAATGAACCCCTACCCCTACTATGACTTCGGAGCGGGGCCTCATCATCAGCACTCAGAGCCTTTCAATTCGAGGTATAACAATTCAGCTTCGGTTTCGAGAATCATTGATGTCGATGGAGCTTCATAGATTTCAATTTTAGAGGGTTAGCTCGAAATGAAAAATCACTTTTGCACCGAAAGTGGTAGGAAAGATTACACTCGAAACAAATTATCGCCGCGCTTCCCCTCCTTATTTCGCTAGATAAGCTGCACAAGAGCTGCACTATTTCTCCAGTGCTCACTGCACTCAAGAGAGTGATCACTGGCCATGATTTATTCTGTGCTAATCCGTTTCCCGGTTCACGAAAACCGCCAGAATTTGTGCACGCGCGCACACGAGATTCACGGTTTATTGCTATAATCTGACTCCTGAATTTGAGTGGTCTCTCGCTCAGTCTGTCTAGCGATGGAGCGGATCTCTCTAGTTTACATCGGGTCTAGTCTTGGCTGACCGACGAGAGATAAGGCCCAATGATAGCGAGAGATAAATAGACTCTCGTACTTATCATCTCCTCCCTCTCTCTGCTGTTTTGACTCTAATCAGCTCTTGTGCGCGCGATCTCTCCTCTCTCTCTATGATAACGCTAAGCTGGCGATTCAGAGCGTTTGTGACCGCGTTGTGACTTGCGCTTTCCGCCGCGTGCAATGTTTGTCAATTCGTGCACCACAATGCACTTGGATATGCTTCAAGCGCGCTTGTTATTGGATGCTCATCTTGTATTCCGATCTCAGCTCACTCTTTTGAATATTTTTAAAATAATTTAATTAATAAAAATGTCAATTAAAGGATGCGTTCCTCGATCTGCCTCGTCTGCTCTTCTCCGACGGCGAACTCGCTCCATTTCGGAGCGAGAACGTGCAAGGCTTGCGCGGCTTTCTTTAGGAGGTGAGCATTGTTCATTCCCATTCGTTCAATGCGTTTGAGTGACGAAATTCTGAAATATTCGATGTACTGAACCTCGATCGGCTTCCGTGAGCGCATCGAAAATATCGGAATACATGGAATTACATGTATAATGAAAGTCTAAATTGACGAAGGCTCGTTTGAGGTTTTTGAAAACGAACTCTAAGGAATGCTGATTCAATAATGGATCATTTCATCCTTCCAGAACGATCTCGATGTCGATGAGCTACGCGTGCACAACTGAGGACCCGACGATGCCGTGCAAGATACACTATCGTGAGTTCATTTATCGATGATGGATCCAACAGAGAGAATCTCTACAAACACCGTAAAACTCAAAAGAAAGATACTTAGAAGCATCGCTTTTTTATTCAGTCAACTTCGGATGTGTTTCAGGAGTTCCAAAAATAGAATTATGTTCTTCACCATTAATTCCGCCTCGAGACCGTATTCGTAAATCAATAATCAACATTCACAGACCTCCGGATGATCTGCCGTGCGTGTCGATACGAGAAGTGCCTGAGGGCTGGCATGAAGGAGGGAAGTGAGTGCATTTTATTCATTGATACACTTCCAAATTGAAATGAAAATTCGGATATGTTTTACGTGCGTTGGAAAAACGATAGAGTGAGCCTAGAATCGATATTGTCCAGGATATACATGAACCCCAAAAAACTACCTCTCTTCCCAGTGGTGCAAAAGAAGTTGGATGAAGAGAAGAAGTCTCCCTCGTCTCCTAAGCAGAGGAAAAGACTGTTGACGGAGCAGCCTTCAGGGAGTGGACTACTGTTCAAGGGTAAGACATGGATTTAAAAAAAAACCAAGAGTCTCGTCTATCCGGTGTTTCTCTTATCCGAAAGACGCTGCTGTAAACTACCTTGTCTCATTTTTAAAGAAAAAACTATGAAAAAGGTCTCAACGCCACATTGCACTTCATCAATCTTCTTGAGTCAATGAATGGCAGAATCATCTAAATTCGTTCACCTTCCAGACGTGAAGACAGAATTCAAGACGGAATTCGACGAACCCGTTCCTTCTGAACCCACACAAGAGCAGCAGTCGCCCTGCACATCGAGTAAGTTACTTGAGGTTAACGTTTCAGGTATGCTTCACAGGTCTGCTAAATCTGTGTGGTAAAGTGTAGTCGATCCGGCCTTTTGCTCTACGCAATGATCAATTCCAGTGGACTCATTCGACCTGCGAGCACCAATGGCCAACTCGGATGA
Source organism: Pristionchus japonicus (assembly GCA_900490845.1). Lineage (NCBI taxonomy): Eukaryota > Metazoa > Nematoda > Chromadorea > Rhabditida > Neodiplogasteridae > Pristionchus > Pristionchus japonicus. Next base: position 438,140 of record LS501819.1, read on the forward strand.
TGTTATCGCGCACTATCGGTGAGTCTCCCTTGTTCAGTGTGGCTATTCGACTTTATTGTGCTAAATGAGTGAATCTCTCAAAGCCAACTTCCTCTCAATGACTTGTGAGTTCCCTTTTCAGTGCCTCTGAGATGGCCCTTCACGACAGGCGACGAATGCTGTACGGCAGCTGCAGTCTGCACGATTTGTTCGATGACAGGGAGGATGCGGTTAGTCTTAGTCATTTTTTTCATGAATCAGTTGGTATGGGGAGAAAACATGAGAGAACGCTTAGCGCAGTAGTAAAGAACTAGAATAGTTGCGATAGAGAATTATATACGATTAGGTTGTACGGCACCAGCATCTTGCACGATCTGTTCGATGATAGGGAGGACGCTGCAAGTTTTGATCAGCAACAAGGAGTCAATGGTCGTTAGTGTGATGTATCCACGGTGATCACTATTTTTCACCTGCGCATTAGCAGCAAGATAATGCGCAGTTTCGCTGTTGTTGTCATCCTCTCTTGCGATTACTGTAGCCTCGCCACGTAGCCGAACTGAGCATACCGTAGGCTGCCGGGCCAATAGCGGGGGATGGGCGTAGGCTAAGATCTGTGGTGTCAGTCTCTTTGTTTCGTGTGCTCTCTAGTATTCTCCGATCTAAAGACAAAGGTTCGCATCGCCCGATTCGATCTTCTATCCCATTTATCCCAGCTAGTTCGTCCAATAGACCCGGTATGGGACCACTGTAGCCGCAGTTAGGTGAATAGTGCATGCGGATCTGAAGAATGGGGAGTTGGCCCAGTTTCCGAGGGTGTGGTGACAGCATAGTTCATTAAAATCTAATTTCGCAATCCTTCAGCACTGATGCTTCGACAACATTCTTGTGACTCGCATTATGTATTTTTGTTGACGAGTGTTTTGTGTGCGCAAAAACCATTGATTCTGGTTGAATCCCACTCTTTCATTCACATAGTGAAACACACCTGAAATCACTAAATTTTGCGAATCTCACAATCTCTTTTTCAGTGTTCTTGTTAGGGAAATACTGTTGATGAACTTGGTGAAACACCTTACTCTTCTTCAATTCCCCTTCATTGCAGCCATTCCGCCGGGAGCACCTCCGCCCGTTCGACATCGCCACCTTCTCAGGTTCATTTCGTTATGAGCAGTGGTCTCTCTCCTGTCCGCGCGCTCTCTAAGGTTACGGGTTCACAATCGGAACGATCTAAAAAAAATCATGATTTCTGGCAAAAGACGTGTCTCTTTTCTTACTGTTTTCTTATCAGGAAATTTGGAAAATTCCGATTCCGAACTTGCAAACCCGCTCTTCGAAAAAGAGATCGCGCAGGACGAGGAGAGGCCATTGTTCTCCCTTCTGTGTGACCGAAGTGCAGTGGCAAAATGAGGGAAAGTGAAGGTTCAGGACCGTGCAAACCCGATCTGTTGTGTGTAGTCGAGGCGACAAGGCAGTTGTCGTTGTTCAAGAGACTGACCCAGAGGAGTGATAAGGTCAGCAATATTTTGATTTTAAACCGCAATCGACGATAGAATCATAATTTCAAAAACAATAGTACTGTTATTGGCAGAGTGAAACTTATTTCAACATTTTGTCCTTGTTCCTTCGGTCCCAACTATGACCGGTGCCAGCGTTTTAATAACGCTTCAATCGAAACAACTCTGAACATCATCCCATTCCAGTCTCTCCCTAGCAGCTTGTCTATCATTTTCCTGCCTGTAACCTTGTTTTCGCTCTAATCCCTCCTCTCCAGACCCTGATCGTCCGTTACGTGCTGTCCGTGGACTACGTGATGAGCTGCGCCTTCCTCACGGAAAAGCTCGGATTGGAGGTTACAACTTACTTGCTATAATTTCTTCGCTGAATTTATGTGATTCTCTGTTCAAGAATCAGTAAAACGTTTTGTTTCGATCAGAGATTCAAAAATCGACTACAAAAATATCAAAGACAATTCAGGAAGAGATCCTCGTGCTCAACGACGCGACGTTCCTCAAGATGAAGCCGGCGCCCATGAGCGGATACGAGGTTCGAATTAAGTTTCGTTACCAAGAGGAACTTTTCACCAAATTGATTGTACTCTGCACATCAATCGATTATGCTTAGTGTGAAACTCAACGCCTAAAACGTAACTTCATTCTCGCGATTCACTGATGGCAGAGAAAATTGGAATGTTGAATTTTCAGGAAAACGCCCGATCACACTTCAACTCGAAGAAGGAGTGGGAGGTGCACAAGTGAGCATCTTCGTTTTCTGATTTTGATGTTATTCACTTCCCATGATCTATGATTGGGTCTAGATTGATTGCATTACTTCGTTACCACTTTTTCTGTAGATCTAAATCGTTAGAGGTTCACAAAGGTGTTCCTTCCAGAGCTTTCATGCCCCTCTTCATCCGGAAATGGGCCGAAGTCATCGTGCCATACTGCGAGATGAGGTTCGCTTGCACTTATTAATTAATTAAATTTAATAAATTATTAAATTTAATAAATTATTAAATTCAGGCTGAGCTTCACCGAATACGTTCTCCTCAAGACGCTGACAATCTACCAGATGGGTTAGTCTCACATAATTTTGAAAATCCGATACCCTCGAGATGACAGAATTTGAAATTGGTTGTGTTTCACAGTTGGGGCATCTTCCGAAACGTTTCCTTACTGGCAATTCATCTCATATCTCAATGGAAGAATCAACAACAACTATTTGACATTTACAGTTTACTACCGTCTCACCGAGGACGGCAAGGTGGCCTGCTCGCAACACCGGAACATGATCATCGCTGCTCTGCACAGAGTAAGTGATTAGGATCTGGAAGCATCAGCGGTTTTCCTTCACTTCGTGTCATGTCGACATTACCAGTGTGCAGTTTGCATCTTTAAGCTTCAACTATTCCGATAGATTCAAGATGCAAAACACAGAAAGGATTTACACTGTTCTTCATACTACTCGCACACTGGTTGGGCTATGTTTCGCATACGTTTCACAACCTGCATTAGATTTTGTTGCTGATTCGGAAAGCGATTCCTCGTTGAACCATCCTTCTGAACGTATCAATCAGTCCCTCTCCAGACAGCCGAACTCGAGGGCATCCACGATCCTGTCCAGCGAGTCGGCGAAATCATTCTGCTCATGTCCACGATCATGGTGAGCTCCGCCCCCTTCATAAGCTCCGCCCACTTAGACTCCGCCCCTCTCAAACTCCGCCCCCTTTGCAGAACTACACCTCCTCCCTAATCGGTCGATACTTCAAGATCACGCTCTGCAACCAACTCCCCGGCTCTGGCGCCGAGAAGATCCCGATCGACTCCATGATCCAGGAGATGTGCTCGTACCAGTTCTGAGCCTATCGGAGTGGGAGGAGCCTGAGTGGGCCTGGCTTGACATTGTAGACATAACGACGAGTACTGAACTCTGATTACTGTAGTTATAGCTTTCTCGATTGTTCCCCAAGTATATTCGAAATTCGATGAGATACTGTAGATAGTAGTCGGTTGAGTGTCATTTCTGATGACAAGGTGATCCATTTTATTCGTTGTAGAAGGTCGTAAGACGGGTCATCGCTTTCTCGTTCCAATATTCAGTAATTTCACATACGCTTCACTGTTTGTACAAGATGGATGAGGAATCTAGAAAATGATTTCGCTTCTTGCTCTACCTTCGAAAAAGTATCAATCAAAGATCACGTACGGACGTGATAGATGACCCGTGTTTCGAACTTTAGCGAAGTTTTGTGTTTCGTCGACTATCGCCGTTGGCGGTATTTTGTTGTGTGATTCTCTGAAGACTCTCTAAGTTCCGCGCGGTCTCTTGTTTCTCTGACGAGAGATCACAATGAACGAAGAGATTCAGCCATCATTCGCCTTTTCGTATGCACCATTTGTAGATACCAAATTCTTATTGTTTCATCCACATTATCTCGGTTTGAGAAATTTGTCGCCCGTTATTCTAGACATGGTATCATTCAGTGATATCACCTCGATATTGTGATTATTTCCTATGTGATTACTCTTTCCTATCCCTTTCCATTCAGCCTATGATCTACCTTCAGGATACCCACACACTGTATTACGGGCATCACGCAATATTCCAATATCCGATAAATATTTATCAGTTATCACCCTAATTGTCACATTTAACAGCTTCTAAAAACTCAGAAACAGCATTATATCTCCTAAAAAGCTGCATAAATAGGAGCTTGCACAGTTTACTATGTTTTGGCTCAGAAAAATCTCAAGGGAGCCCTCAGAATGAGGAAAATGTAATGGGAAAGGCGCTGCAAGATACTCATAGCATTGAGTGTCCGACACCAGAGCCAGGAAAGTTAGAGAAGCGCTATCTAGTCGAAGGGTACAAGCTTGAAAGGTCATTGCCGCTCCCAGATTCCGCAATCGCCCTTCGATGGCACTAAACACGAGCGCAATCAGTGAACAATCGCCAGAAACTCTGCATTCTCTCTGATCTCTCGTCGGTCAGACAGAGAGTGAGAGAGCGTGCAGAATGGAGAGAGCGTCTCCCTCTTTCTCTCACTGTCTGCGCTCTCTCCCTGCTCTCTCGCCCACCTGCTCGAGTCCTTTCCTCGATCGGAGGAGAGAGGGCATTGACCTGTTGCGCGTCCCTTCTGGCAGTCTGTCTTTCGTTTCGGCCCGATTATTGATCGTCTGGTTCTCTTTGTTCAGCTTGCTCTTGTGACACGGAGGGGACACGTAGTGGAAAACCGCCGGTGAAATTATGATGCGCATGCAAATTTGTGTGCTCAGTCGAGGTTTTTCCGCCGTACTACAATACGGCTCACCTCCGGGCTATCACGGGAAAAAGTTCTATCCAAGCAGTTTTATATAGTTAATTGAAGTCTGCTAACACGTCTATCTAGCTATTTATGTAGTTCCTGCTTCGTTGCATCATTCAAAACAAGCCAATTGTATTTACGATGCGAATTCGCGAAAAATAACTCGACCTAAATATTTTCAAGTAGAATGGCACGTGCGCGGTTTTTGATAGCTTTATTTATTATTTTTTTGTGTTTTGTCACTAATTTGCTAATCAGTAATCTAGAAGATATCGAAATATAAGCAAGAAAAATTGAATAAGCCAGAAACGTGAAAAAACGGTCGCAAAGCGGTTACGCGTCGCGGTATTTTGGTAAAAATGCTCACCGTCGCCTGTCCCCTCCGTGGTGATTTGTCTGACCAACGAGATAGTGCCTTAATTGCGTTGATTTTCGATTAATCACGTCTCATCCGCTGCTTCTTGGCCTGATCATAACGGTTTATCCTATAATGCCACCGACTTTAGCTTCCAGTCATGACTCCACGCTTCTTGCGCATTATCCTTTCTCGTTTTTAAGTCATTTGTAGTCCTTTTTTGTCACTCGTAGTCAGTAGCCGCGCCTTTCACACTTCCTTTCCCCTTTCCTTCAGACAAGTCTAGGCCTCATTCATTCCTCTTCCCGTGTTTCAGCCATTATCGATCGCTACCTGATTAGTCGCGTCATTGCCATTTGACCGTCTCGTTCCTTCTCCGTTTCATCTGATCTATTCAACTGGGGGATTCATTTCGCCTTTTCAACGCCATTTGTGACTAAACCCCGTTTTTCATTCCTCCACTGGGTTTTTCTTTCCATCTGTTCGGTTTTTTTGCCGTCGATTTGCAATAGGATCATCGTTTTTGCGTGTCCATGGAATGCGGAATGGAGAAAGATTAGCAGGGTAACCGCTAGTCGCCGTTTTTGTGGCTGAGAGAGGAACTAGCCTATCGGATTACATGAATAGTAGTGTCGTTTACTGCCGCAGGGGTGCTCGGGTGACAGGGAAGCGTCCGAGGGGCAGTACTGTGGTGTTAGGATGATGTTTGTCGCGGAAATTTTGTTGCCGACTGACGTTAAACTTGAGCCTAGTGAACAACACAGAGTTAAACTGCCTCGGGGTGCTCGGGTCACGGGGGCTCATGGGGTGGACAAAATGACGGCCAGCGAAATCCCATTCAAACGTCCCTTCGCGGGCATCACCCATACCGTAGTTTCCAATCCGTTTGGGAAAACAGCGGGGGGAGCTCTCTCCACCCTGCTCATCATAAGTTTGAGGGTAAGCAAGAGGGTGCGCTCTAGACGCGCCGGGTGATAGACAGGCGGGAGAGGGAGAGGGAGAGGAGCTGCCTCTCGCACTCTCTCTCCGGCCGCTCTCTGCCCATTTGCATTGTATGGCGGCGGCGCATATGAGCCCTCGTGCGGGTGTCAGAGGTCCAAATTCCGTGCTGTCTTACCGAAGTCACTGTCGTGTTCCCACCACTTACCACTTGTCAGGGATTATGATGATTGATCTTATCACCTACCTAATTTCGTGTGAACCAGGAATAGGCCTTTAAGCTTGTGATCCTCCACCATTCAGATCATTGTCTGGGTTTCTGCTCATGCACTACTATATTATCGCTCAGAACTGTGATATTTTTTCATGTTATTGCGAGGATAATTGTTGTTTGAAACGCCTGTTGTTTTCCTATCCTCAGACCCTGTTGCATTCCCCTTTCGGGAGCGTTTGGAACTCAACCATTCCTCGAGTGCTATCTCGGCTTCTTTGTTTGTCTAAAAGGGCGCGAACCATCCTTCTGCCTTTGAGTGACCAGATTTTGGCTATCACTGCCTGGGGAGAAGCAGATGGTAGTACTTCCAACCCCTTCCTTCTCCGCTCCGATTTCTGTCCTTTAGTGACCTGAATTAGACGTAACAGGTGGTATCATCACTATCGCTCATATCCAATTCCCCGCTTCATTGTCCCCTCTCTCCCTCTGACTCATCCTTTGTTCCCTGTGGCTAACTGGCGCTAACCTAGTTACCGGCTTTCCTCTAATGCCCACACAAGCCTCTTCTCCCGTCCTTCCGGAAATCCCTGCTAAAGTAGGCGTGATTTCATCCTCACGTCATGTCTTTGTTTAATTCCGTGCTGAAATCGTCCCCTTTGACGCATTCACGGCTGCAATTCCCACCAGTGTTTGCTCCGGCTTTAGCTAAAGCTAAAGTTTGAGGGAAATTCAAGCCCTCAATTCTCGAGGAGATTTGAAACTCTCATTCCCGCGACTCTTTGGCTGCTCGTCATCGGGAAATCCTCTGATTTTCTCCATTTACGCCCACTTTTGATGGTTAGAGAGAGTGAGAGAGCACGGGATACGGAGAGAATCAGAGGCGCAACCCCGTCATCTGAATGCATCCTCTCTGAATGAGCGATGAGCACTCTGACTTGGGGAGTGTAAATTTCCCGGAATCGCTGCACTAGTGCACGCAAAGTTGCTGAGTTTTGCAAGGGTTCTCCTGGTTTCGCGTGTTCTCTGTTTAGCCGGAGGGAGAATGGATCTCTAGGAGAAGATAAGTTACACTTCCGCGCTTTGGAGGCAGATCGCTTGTCCGATAGTGCAGTCTCTCTCAATATTTATAAACATCCTGCATTCGTTTCCGCGCTTTCGTTTCGCACCCTTCTCAATAGCCCTATAATTGCTCGATCGCAAACTACGGTTTCTCGCCCTATTCCCGAGCTTCCCTATCCCCTCCGTCCCTTATCATTCCAAACACCTCGATCAATTTGAATTCCCAGCATCTCGATCGATAACTATGCTACCATATCAATACCGTAACCCTCCCTTCCATTCAGGATGCCCGATCCTCCCCATCCTCCTCCCTTCGCCTTCCTCCGTCCCGACATGCCCGAGCAGGAGGTGGCGCTGCGCTGCCGACTGGCCACCATCGATCCGCCGTTCAAGTGAGTTGGTCTTTAATCTTTAATCTTTGGTTTATCTCGAATGCCTTGGCGAGAAGATTATGGACTAGTTGCGCTGCTGAATCAAGATCCTCCGTTCATGCGAGTCTTTGATCTGTCATCGTATAGGTGGAATTTTGGCTGTAATGATACCAGTCGAAGGGACACTATGGGTTCTGTTGTCAAGCTAGTTATCATCCGACTTTTTTTGTTCATTGTGAATGCGAGTGCTAACACGTAATCTTTGATCTCTACCCTTCCAGAATCATCTCGACGACGTCGCTCGGCCAGCACTACGCGCTCTTCACCAAGCGACGGATTCGGGGAGGATACAATGTTAGTCATATTTATTTAATTAATTAACTAACTAATGTTGAACGGCTTCAAAACGAGCTGATGCTATCAGCTAGCAGCTCAATTTTTTTGACACCAAAGATTATCGTTAATTAATTATTCATTTATTAACATCATGTAATTTTTTTGACACCAAAGACTTTCGTTAATTAATTATTCATTTATTAACATAAAAAAATAGTCAGATACAATAATTGAGATTGTTCGATGCGCAAAGTCTACTGTATCGGCGCTAGATACTATTCGGCATTCATGTAACACCTCTGAAACACTATAGATGCACTTTCTGAAGGTTGAGATTAGCGTGAAAACTTCGTTTCGGGATATGGCTTGTAATGTAAATCAATTCCTTCTATCAATATCATGTGACGGTGACGGGGCATTTCCTAGTGCTTTCGTTATCCCCTCTTTCCAGCTGTTCCTCAAGAGTGCGGAGAGTCGCGAGGGCTTCCCGCCGCCCGTCACGCAGCCGCTCCAGGTATCGTATGGTTACTGTACCGAGGCTTACGGTATCTGGGTTACTGTAGTAAAAAATATGAGATATTTTACCTTCTATCTGTACTTCATTCACAATTAATCGCTTGCAACACACTCATCCAGTTCAAATGAGTACCGTGAAACATAGTTGACACATGGTTCATCATTGGACGCCTTTTTTCGTAGTATCGATTTTCATAGTGTACTTCCAATTCCAGATCGGTGGTCCATTCGTGCGCGAGGAGGCGGAGGAGGTGGCGCGTACGCTCGAAGCGCGTCTCGCGCGCAAGCCGCTCTTCTCGCTGAGTCATCAACCGAACAAGGTATGGTATGGTAGTTGAGTCTAAATCACATCACCGTGATGTCGACTAAATTTTATGGACTGTTTTTTTGCGAAAAAGAATCCACACTCCCATTGATCACCATTCTTGAAACTCCGTAATATCATAAATCTGAAACATAGACGAAGCAGTGGAAAATGGTAGCTGAATTTTACGATCCTTTACTTGTTACATCAGTGACAGTATGCTCCCCTCGGAAACTCAAGACTACCGTACACTACCGTAACCCTCTCCTCCCTTCAGATATCGATCCCACTCTCGCGCCAGCTGATCTCGCTGCACGCGGTGCCCGAGGCCGCCCATGACAACTCGCCCGACTGCTACCTCGAACCGGGTATCGAATACCGTAGTCCTTCCGTAGCAAATGGTTGATCAATTACTGACTCTACTACAGTAGCATAGACTACAGTATGTCTCGATCAATCGATAACTGACCGTATTCTCAGGCGACGAGGTGTACACGGAGTGCCGACTGGCCGGCCTCACCTTCTTCCACTCGGGCATCTACGCCGGAGATGGACTGGTGTACCACTTCATGAACGAGGCCGGTGAGTACCGTAGACGGGCTACCGTATCCCACTACTCTCGATGTCGAAGGTCTAGGTGTTTCTATTGAAGCTAGTCAGCGATAAGGCCTGGCTTGGAATTTAAACTGATGTTGAGAGGATCGTTTTTTTTTGCAGAAAGCACGAGCTGAAATTGTTCAGTCAATTCGCTAGATTCTCAAATGAGCGCCGTGAAACTTAAATGAACAGTCTGTTTGAGACTCAATGCAGAACACAAGTTTCATGATCGAGGCTAGTTGTTACCGCATCCTAAAGTGATCGATGACTGACTATCTATCAATACCAAGTCCTTCCTCAGTCTCCTTGATTACATATTTGCTTTTTGTTCAATGAAACATACTAGCCGATAGAGATCGATTGCCGACGTATGTAGTTGCGATCGATAACCGATTATCGACCGAAACCGTGTCCTTACCGTACTCCTTCTAGACGCCTCGTTCACGTCGATGCTTCGCTCGTTCGCGCCCATCAAGGGCCGCATCGTTCTCGAGCCGTGGATCGATTACGTGCGCGCGCTGTACGAGCCGCCCGATGGTACGGTATTGATTATTGATTCATCGATACCGTAATCGGACGTTACCGTACCCCTCTCAGGCTCGTGGCCGACCGTCTATCGCGTGTCGTACGCGCTGCGCGTCCGCTCCGGCCGATCGATCGTCGAGTGGGCGGAGATTATCAGGAACTCCAAGGTATACGGTAGATCCTGTGAGGGCACGGTAGCCGATACCTGCTCGCAAAAGCTCTGCTCTGCTTCAATGTGCTACAAATGCGGATGTTTTTAGTGTATCTATCCCCATTTACTAAGGCTACCGTAGTTACGCCGGGATACTATAGTTAGCAGGATACGGTAGGTCAACCAATCAATCAATAACCTCATCGTCAGGCGTTCACGCACTACGACATCCGTAAGCGGAACTGCCAGCACTTCACCTCGCTCTGCTCCACGGGAGCGTCCTTCTCGTACGATATGAGCAACTCAGCCAAGTGAGTACGGTAGACTACCGTAGTTGATAACGATTGATAACTAATTTTTTTCTGCATTGGTTGAAAACTAATGATATTGAAAGACGCAAGCAAGCAAACAAATTCCCTGAAACTCGAACTAATATGATCACTGAAAAATCAATTCACAGGAGCCTCCGTACGACATGATCCAATGAGTACGGTAGGATGGAGCTACAATAACCTAGAGATAACTGTCGATCATTCTGGGACGACGGGTTGTTGATAGAACGTTGTTTGAGAGATGGATCAAAGGAAGTATTGGCACTGCGACTCGCAAAGAACTAAGTGAACACTCTGAAACTCGGATGATTCTGTCCACTTCTTCTGTTTCTTTTTGATAAAGCCCGTAATTTCAACCTCTAATGCTCACTCAATAGTAGTGTGACTATATTTTGACCGGGTTACGGTAGGCCAATCACTGACTGACTTTCTCACTCCAGATCCCTCGGGTGTCTGCTGCTAAAGCCGGGATCGACGATGATGGGAGGAGGGCGGATCTCGCCCCGTCGCAGTCTCTCCGACTTCCAGACGAGCGAACCGGAGGTAAGACCAAGTCGAGACTAGAGTGTAGTCACGATTGCAAAGAAATGGGTGATGCAATTGTAGTCACGCCATAAGTAGGCTCTGAGTATTTCGGACAACCTGAGGTGAGAGCATGTCGGGACTAGAGTGTAGTCACGATAGTGATCAGGACTGAGCAAAAAATTAACCGTCTCTCCTCTCGTCTGTCAGACAAGAGATCATGGGAAAGTGAGAGGCCGTTAAATGTTTGCTCTGTCCTGATAGCTATCGATTGTGAGCCGCTACTGCTGCTGTAGTAGGGCAGTAAGGATTCTCTCAGGACATTAGGAACTAGGAACATACCAGAATCTGTTCCAATAGTTTTGGCACTTTAAGCCTGTTTGACAGCCTAATATAATTGCACGGTCGTCACGTCATGTCATAACTAATTATCTCGATTGCAGGAGCACCTCAAGCCAACGAACAACACGAGAGTGAAGTAGGGAGGAGTACGGTATAATTACTGTAGTTTAGCTAATTGCTAACTCGATTCCCCCCCCCCAACTAGGCCTAAATATCGATGCATATTTTATTATGGTTGCACCGTCTTGATATAATTTGAGCTAATTTCTGAACTAGAACCAATTCACGTTGTATACTTTCATATTTTTGATAATTGCACTTTTTTGATACCATTGTAAATTTTGGTAGAATTACTGTCGATTACCCATACTAGGCCTGCTTCTCGTTGTACTTTTTATCCCAATTGCACAATTTTAACAACCATTGTGAACTGCTGTAGGAATACTGTCGATTTGCTAATTACTCATACTAGGCCTACATTACGCTGTATATTTTATCCAAATTGCACTAGTTTACCACCATTGTGAGCTGCTTTAGGTATACTGTAGCTAATCTCCCAAGCTAGGCCTAATTTATACTGTACAAATCGACTAATTGAGTTGCCACTTTCCTACTTTACACGTTTTACTACTGGTATGTTGCCGAATCATCCTTGTAAATTCATTCACAGTTTAATTGCGATAAAGTTGTATTATACTTATAGTTGAATTGCCTTGAGATACATTTGAGTCGTCGGGATTCGTAGATTTCTTTGAAACTCAATGGATCCTTGTTCTCGTTGATCTTTTCTCGTACAGTAGGTTGTACGAGGGCTACAACTTATTACGTGTGAATTAGGGTATCAGTCATACATGCCATCATTTCCGGTCTTGTGAGTCATCTGCTAGCTTATCTGTGTTTCACAACCGATACAGAATTAGACGCGAAGAAGAGGGAAGAGAGATAGTCCTTATCAGTGAATATAGCCCACTCTTCTTCTCATGTCTTCCGACGAGCAACACGCTTTGTGACTCTCGCTCGATTTGAATTAGGGAATCTATCTTTCCAACATTTTTCTCCGGAACTTCATGGATATCTGGCCCAGAACAACAGCTCGCATTGGCTAAACGAGGTAGAACGGTAGGGATAGAATACTCTATGAGTAAAGGCGGGGCCAGATATTCAAGAAGTGCCTTTTCTCCATCTATCGCTATTCTCTGAAGTCTTATAACGTTCCATCTTTATCAGCCAATTGTTTCGGGGTACCAGAGAATCTCATTGATTCATCGACTATGATCATACATCTCCAAAAATGCGATTCGTGCAGTTCATCTTGGGATCTGCACAATTCCTATTTGTATCATTCCTATTCTCAATTTGTCAACGGTGAATGCGAGATTTCTCATTTTCAATGTCTCTGTTCCAGCCTCTTTCTCGCAATGGCATCCACTACTCCAGCCCATCAAGTCGCTCATGCTACAGTACGTATTTCTTCGAATTCTCCGTGCATCTCCCTCTCCGAATATCGATTTCCAGAGCCCTTACGACGGAACGTTCGATAGATTCAACGCTAAGGTCGCAGGATGCCCTGTTTCGGTGAGTTCCATCAGTCGTTGACGTTGAGTGGTTAAGGCAGTGAGAGAGTGTGTGAAATGGAGAGACCGCTGTCCGTCATATCAGATTTCATCATCATTAACTCGGGTTATCAGCTGATTTGAGTGTGAACATTCGCGCGTTGTAATCTCGTGACGTAGCCTGACCAATAGATTCCTGGGGATGACTTGAAGCCAGTGACTCAAATTCGCGGTGCTGCACAGGATGAGAACTTTGGGAAGCGAGAGACAATCGTCAGAGACGGTATTGCGAAATAGTTCTCATTCGATCTTGTCTGGATGCCGACCCTAATTAGATATAGGGCACCATAGACTGCAAGACAACACGTGAAATAGAGAGAGTGTCGCCATGGATCTTTGGGTTATGGGAAATTACTGATTTCGATTTCAGGAACTGGTCTTCCGCATCGTTCTCGGTCTCCTTATGACTGCTCTTCTCACCATCGGCGTCCTCTCCGTCTGTCTGTGCAAGAAGCATCGCGAGTACAAGAGAGTCAAGAAGGATGACAACTGTGAGGCATAGAGATCGAGATTAACTGACTAGCGTTTTCATCCCAGAATTCGAATAGTCTCCCTCTCTTGTTTCTTCCTAGTAGCTTTGCCGCTTCTATTCTATTTGTAACCTAGTTTCGCTCTATCTGGTCGCCGTCTCTTCATTTCCTGCAGTTTCTCGTCGTCTGAAATGTGCAAAAAATTTCTCGATCACTCAGTTCGCAATGCTCTCTCGCTGGTCAGTGAAGGCGAGAGAGTGGGTGGAAATGAGAGACCGAGAAAGGTTTGCACACTTCAGCTCGCATTATGATCTGCGATAAATGTAAACTCGGCGACCAGTATTTCGAATTTTATCCGTCATCCTCTTTGTGTCCACGTCACCCGACTACATTCTTGTCATCCATTCTTCATGAATTGGTTTCTTTTCCTGATGCTTTTGATTTCCGGAGGATAAAGTTTCGAAACTTATTCGACCGGGCAACGCCCCGCTTTGCACTACAATTGTCATGCCAATAATATTCATCTATGGTTTCTCTCTGGAACAAAATTATTACAACAATCGGCGAAGGTTGCACTAGGAAGAATCTCGTTTGCACAATGAAGACACAGAGGAATCATACGGCATGAAGGGGGGTGGGATGCAAATAACAACTCGTAAAAGATAAGTATACGAGAAAAGTGTCCACACAAACCGTACTCAAATGACATAAATTTTATGGTGAGACATGAGGATTTCATGAGCATTATTGGAGAGCCTAATAAAATCTACGATATTTCGAAACTTGATCTAGGCCTGAGCCGGCTTCTCCGCCTGCTTATCCGACAACTCCATCATACGATTGCAAATCGCGGCTTTCGTCGAATCGGAGAACGTCTTGAACTGGGATGTCTTCTGCAAGTGCACAGATTGATTCTTCTGCACGTTCAAAAGCATCGCCAAATAATCCCCACGTCGATCCTGCATACTTGACAACTAACTCTTTGTACTTCGCGAATCACTGAAACTCATTCATTGTTCACTCAATTGTCCGGGAATGAGCGGGATCGCAGAACATTCTATGTGGCAATGATACTGTTCCAGAACAATGAGAGAGACGACTAGCTCTAGAACCACTTTTGAAGACACTGTCCAGTGAATCCAGAATCCATTTGAAACCACCTACCCGGAGCAGCAAGAGCTCATCCATAGTATCGTAGGAGTTGAGGCACCGGGCCTGAATTGAAGAAATCTCAAATGTTTTGTATTATTCATTGAGCATATCACGCCTATCACGAGAGAATCGAGCTTACCGTGGGAATGGAGCGAAAATGGTGGAATGAGTTAGGACCGTTTTTAGGCACCTCTAGGCTTGCCCTAGCAGCCCCCGAAGTCCCACTGTTCTAGGATCATCCTGGAGCTCCATGCACCGGGTGGTTTCCATGGACGCCCTACTTTGATCGCTTTTTTCTCGCTTCTGGTGCATTTTGAATGAAAATTGCTCTGAGTATAACGCGTGCTGATTTTTTGAGCTCTATCGATCTATTCAAACTAGAAGTCAAAAAAGTGCTTCTGTACAGCGCTGCACTTCAGGATGAATAACTCAAAAACGTGTTGAAAGGTGCAGCTGCTTTTCCAGTATGTTGTGCGCCTCGTCGAGCTTTTTCGAATGGATTTTTGAAGTCGAAAAAAGCGTTCTGCGTGTGCGAGTTTTGCCCTTTTCAGTTTTCGACTTGATTTGAATTTATTCAACCCCGCTCCGCTAATTCTGACTGAAACATATGAGAATTGTGTGTCATTACATTCGCGCGCTAGAAAATTAGCGGTGCGGGGTGAAATAAAATGACTTCAAATCAAGTCGAAAACTGAAAAGGGCAAAACTCGCACACGCAGAGCGCTTTTTTCGACTTTAAAAGTCCATTCGAAGGAGCTTGACGAGGCGCACAACATACTGAAAAAGCAGCTGCACCTTTCAACACGTTTTTGAGTTATTCATCCTGAAGCGTAGCGCTGTACAGAAGCACTTTTTGACTTCTAGTTTGAATAGTTCGATAGAGCTCGAAAAATCAGCACGCGTAATACTTAGAGCAATTTTCACTCAAAATACACCAGAAGCGAGAAAAACGCGATCGAAGTTGGGCGTCCATGGAAACCACCCGGTGCATGGAGCTTCCGGATAATCCCAGCACAATGGGACTTCGGGGGCTGCTAGGGCAAGCCTAGAGGTGCCCAAAAACGGTCCTAACTCATTCCACCATTTTCGCTCATTCCCATAATTCAGAAATCTAGCTCGAGTTTCTCCTGACAGGCGTGATATTTCTATATTCGAAGCTGAACGAGGAATGGAAAAGTAGATCATACCAGGAGTATTTTCAGTCGGTATTGATCAGCGAGGGCCAACTTGGCTACAGTTATGAACTTCTCCGAATTGAGCAAGTAATTCTCAGCTTTTTCGAATACAGACTAAAATTGGTCGCGTGGATTTCTAAATGATGACAAGGAAACTAACGTCTGCTTGGTATTTATCGGCAAGAACAAGGATGTGAGACACAGTAGTGCCTAGAGAAAGTGAAATTAGAGAAATCAAGTAACGAAGTGGATACTCACGCAGGATTTCGAAGGATATAGGATGAAGAACATTGAGGAAATCAACGAATTGCTGTGAAATTAAACCATTATTTGGCACATTTAGATATTTGGGCACATTTAGAAGGAGTGATAATGAAACGCACTTCATAATCGTCATCGATGTCCACTTCTTCTTTTCCCGTTTCATTATACCCTCCGAAAAATAGCGAATAGAACACTGGTGAGCACATGGATAGAACCTATGGAGATGAACTGTTTTTCTCTATCTAATGCTCTCGTAATTATGTACTTACTTTCCCTACTTTCGTGGATGAATCATCAACTCTCGGAGATACCATCCTACTTCCAAATGAGTCTTGAGACTATCTTCGGTCAAGAGTTTTCGTGTTCACAATTGTATTTTTGTCACCTCTTTCGAAACGTGGAGGCGCTTCTCTGCCACACGAAGAACAAGATTGGTGATGTTGTCGATAGGCGTGGAGAAGTCCATCCGAACTGATCTTCTGCAAATAGATTTTTATTTCTGAATTTGTAACAAACGCTAAACAATAAAGCGAACCTGACTCCAGAAATATTGTATACTTGAACTTTGACTTCGATGGTGATCGATCCATCAACGAGATAGCCCTATTGTTATTATTCATTGTTTTATTCATTTTATAATAAATTCTTTTTAATATTTGTGCGCAATAACCCACTAACCTTGCTCTCATCGATTACATCACTCCACAAGTGGAGCACAATTCCCGAAGAATGGTTGCTCGCTTTGTATGCTTTCGACACCTGAAATGCAAAATCTGCAATTGTGTTGAACACGAGCGACACCATAATCGGATGAGCGTTTCAAAAAGTTTAAACTGAAATCGCGATATAAAGTTTCAGCATGATATAAAAATTAAGATTGGTACCTTAAACTTCACGTGCTTAGAGTCATCTTTGTTGATGAGTGCAAATTCAACTTTGCAATCGGCGCTCCAGTCTTGGCTCTCCGACTCCCAATTGCAGTCCAGATACACAGTGAGAGTCAGCTGATTGTCCATCATCTTAGAAGATGATGTCGTTTTGGCAAGTATTTTCCTTAAATTAAAACTTCAGAATTAAAACTGGATTTTCCGGAAGTTCAAAAATCTCTGCATCTCGACTAACCAAGGTAATCCATGCGACATTTTAAGATCCGATTCAATGCATTCCGTTTCCAAAGTGAGTGCATTCTGCACCTCAAATTTCATGAAAAATTCGCCGGACATCTGAAATGAAAATATACAGAATATAAAGACGTCACGAAATTAAAACATGCAAAGAAATAATTGAAAAAAAGAGTGGGGAAGGGGGTCAGCTTCATTCCGGAAGGATAGAAGAAGGGGTTAATGGATTAAAGATGCTAATTATCATAAACTGACAAGTGCCGGCAGATTTTCAGTGGTGTCGAAAACGCACCAAATCGCAGTAAACGATGAAGAGTGAAGTTATCGCGGACTGATTTATTTATGAAGCGCAGTGATTGATGGGAATGGCTATCAGTCTTGGCAAAAAAGTTTCAACTCCGTCTTCATGTTTTTTACTGATACCGAATTAATAAGAACATTTCAATCGGAACGAATGAAGACGTTTAGTTACCTTTTGTTTGAAAAGTAATTATTTAATCTTTATCGAAGCAATAGGAATAAAAATATAGTAACGAGGAGTGTACTGTTGCAAAAAGAAGAAAAATTCTATGAGTCGTTTCTGCGAGTCTGACGACTATTTTATTCTGATGCAGCGACCTCTCTTCTCTCCAGTGCTTCTTCAAGGCAAGAAAAGTATCCACGATGGTCTATCTCGAACTCGAAAGGGCCCGATTCACGAGCGACTCCTCGTCGACGAATAAGGTCTTGTTGCTGTTCTGCCGAGTACTTTCTCGAGTTTGGTTCCTTGCGTTTCGACGCTTCGATGCTTGCACGTTCCCTGGTGCTCGGGGGCATCGAGTGGAGCTGAGCGGGCTGCTCTACAACGCTAGCTGCTGCAACAGCAGCACCCTCGCCTATCTCCAATCTCGCGAGTGCACTTTCAATATGCGAAAATATTCCGCTATTGTCGCCTCCAACTTCGATGAGAGCTTGTTCAGCAGCTCTGAACCGTCCCAAGAGATTCAATTTCTCTTCCACCGAGTACTCTTTGACTTTCTGAAGGGGTTGCTCTACTACGGATTCACCAAGTGATTGCTCCTCGACGCTTTCGTAGAGAGGCACAATGCCCGAAAAAGCGCGACAGTAGGGGCAAGTGATCCACGTCCCGCCATTCTTCTTCATTTCTTCCACACAAGCCAAGCAAATTGCGTGCCCGCACTTCGTGAGAATAGCTCGCCGTAGGGGTGAAACGGCGAAGCAAACGGGACAGTCACGCGAGAAACTACGAGGAGTGCTGGAAGTGTTATCTTTAGGGTTTGAAACTTAAAGTTCTACGTTCTATAGTATCTTTTTCAAGAGAGGCTACTAAAAGCAAAAGTTGAACAACGACAAGAAAACGAAATTCCACATATTAACTTACTCCTGGTCGTTTTCCTCACGCATCCTTGCTATACGCTCCTCAATAGCAACTGCAGCAACTCTTGCTTCTTCCCTCTCCACTCCCGATTCGCCGCTCTCTTGCTCGGGTCTATCAGCGAGAAGTCGTGCCTGCTGGCGGTCCGCAAGTGCCAGTGCTTCTTCAAGGTATGGGTAGAATCCCCTTGCGGCGATGTTGGCTCCACGGTGAAATTGGCCTGCAGCTAACAAAGCTTGGAATCGACGCAGGAGATCACTCTTCTCTTCAGGAGAGTAAGGAGGGGGCATGTTGATGGGTCGAACGAACGGAGAAAAGGGAGAGATGATAAGACGTTGAGGTGAGGCGTCGAACTCGAGATCAAGCGAGAAAGAATGAACGCTACAGTAAGTGAAAGACGCTTCATGTCGAAGAAAGGCCTGAGGGCGAATTTTATTGGGTCTGTTTCTAAAAAAAGATACTTTGAAAATAGTAAAAAAAACTACACAAAGAAGTTCGCTTTATTGCAAGATGCTCTTCAAGATGCTGGCAATGATCTCAATGTGACTTTAATTCTCATACTTCCCAACTGAATGTTTCGAACTCTACAATAACAACCTCAACCCCTTCACAAATTCATCACAATAAAGCCATAATTTACAATGTGCGTAGCACAACAATACCTTACAATTATACTATGCAAGTGGAACGATAATAGAATGTGCCAATCGGTGGCAACTATGCGATTGAGTTGATAGTTTCGAAAATCGATAAATCAATAATCCATCCAACGAATCGGTAAATCGATAATTCACGATGACTTCTCCTTGGCTGCGACCGCCCGCTCCAGCTCGGCCACCTACAAGTTGTTTGATCAATCCATCGTTTGCGATCGTGTTCATCTGCTGGGCATTGCTACTCGGGTGAGTATCTAGCGCACTACTGATGGCGCGTCACCATGAGCTGTTCTGGCCGAGTGGTCTAAGGCGCTGCGTTCAGGTCGCAGTCCACATCTGTGGGCGCAGGTTCGAATCCTGCGGACAGCAAAAACTTTTGCACGACTTCAGGGTACCTTGTGAAGATCTGTTAGTGCCAACAAAATACCGTTTTCAACGACTATGGCCATATAAATAGATTAGCGTTTTGAAATATTTTAAAAATGAATAATAGTATCAACAACTCGCCTTCAGATGGAGGGAGGTCATGAGGGCGGTGAGATCCGATCGGAAGTCGTCCAGTTCGTCCGAGCATCTGCAATGTTAGTAATTTAGTTTGTTGAAGCACTTTCCGCAGGAAGATCAAATATCCGGGTTGACATTCTTTACAAGAACCATGTGAAACTCACAAAAATTATCAGAATATATTGGGAACTATACTAGTGTTTTTGCAACAGACTGACGTTTGAATCGGATGGCAGGACTTGTCGCAAGCATCTCATAACATACGAACAATTAGAAACATTCTAGCAATATTCGTAGTTACCACTAATAACTCACTCCTTCCACACTTCAATCGCCTCCTCCACCTCCTTCTGCATGTGATCGAGTGCGACCGAGTGGTTGCCCACGGCGGAGATTGCTTCGGAGTTCAGCACCACCTGAATTATATAATAAGTATTGATGAATCATTTTTACCCAGCTTCACTGCCCCAATGTGACTATCTGACAAAGGGGGGGG
The DNA here is from genome assembly GCA_900490845.1 of Pristionchus japonicus. Classification (NCBI taxonomy): domain Eukaryota; kingdom Metazoa; phylum Nematoda; class Chromadorea; order Rhabditida; family Neodiplogasteridae; genus Pristionchus; species Pristionchus japonicus. The sequence continues at coordinate 458,309 of LS501819.1, forward strand.
GGGGAGTTAATTTGGGGTTTGACTAGAGCAAAAGTTCCTAATACTAGACGACCGAGTGGTTGCCCACGGCAGAGATCGCTTCCGAGTTCAGCACCGCCTGGTTATAGTATGATTACTATTTAATGATTTTAAAAAAAATACACAAGTTTCTAGCTTCACTGATCCAATATGATTTGTGATATCTGCCCAAAAGGGAATAGTCGGTTTTGGCTTTCACTAGGGGTATAAAGCTAGTCTCTCACAGTTGGCTACGATAGAAAGTTCATTAAAATTAATAAATACAGTTCATTAAACTCATAATTCATAAAAATTCAGAGTACAAAATATCAATTCATGTCTAGGTTTCGCAAGTATGAAAACACCTTTTTAGAATAACAAAATCTTAACTGCCATTCAAGATTATTTCGATTGTTGCAACTTCGTTTCTAAATGAGTTTCGATGTTGTTTCTAAAGCACTACACCGGTAAATGTTGAATCGACTTCTTCAGATCAGAATAACCACACCTGTTAAATACCTTGCTACCTCAATTGTCTTCGGCAAAAGGAATCACAAGAACCTTTAAGCATAATAATACCTCGGACGACTCCTGGAATGCCTTGAGCAGCTCGGCCCTCTGCTGGATGAGCTCCTCGCAGAATTGGATGGCGTTCAATTTCTCGCCGAGTGGACGAGACTCCGTCTGAAGGATACATTAGAGATTACAAATTCGTATAAATAATGAGACGACTGTGAGCAGGATAACTCAGCAGTGGGGCAATCGATAAAGGAGACTAAGTGACTGTGAGAGCTCATGTTTACTAATAGAATGGGGGGAGTGACTTCTGAACAGACTGACATTCATTTCAAAGGTATTTATAAAAAAAAGAAGTTACTAACCTTGTGCATGACCTCATGGAGCCGCTTCAGCTTCGCCGAAGGGAATTTATCTTCGCTGAAGATTCGTTGGAATCCTGAAAGATGAACATTTGATGGAATCGTCAATAACCATGACGTCGCCTCATTCCTCTAGTATTTGATAATAGTCCACCAACATTTCATGGGCATAACTAATTCAGGTTTAGCTAATGTCTACCGAACTAGAAAAACAAGTGAAACCTCGATCGACGAGCTCTTTCCGGAGCGCGGGGACGTCGAAGTCCTTCGGCTTCGCTTGTGGGTGCTCGTCAAGTCCGAGTGCCCGCTCGATCGCGTCTAGCCGATCCTCGAGGTGTTCCATGCCTGGATATTTGTGCGATTGGACATGAACATAAGCTAGAAAATCAATAAATCGAAGATGAACGGTGTTGAAAGAGAGGCCGCGAAGCAAATTCCGGGAGGATACTGTAAAAAAAGTTTGAGGAAAACAGTCGCGAACTGACTTTATTACGCAATGTTTTTGGAAAAGTTGTTGCGTATCTATCGATTTTGAGCTGTTTTCTCGTCCAAATTACGTGTTATCTGTGTTGCAATACCAAACGTGATAGCGGCTACGCGTTCTCACGCCTTCAGAAAGCAATCGCCAATATTTCGTGTGTCGCGTTTCGCACTCCTCTACCGCGTGCTCATTTGAAAGCCTGTTCGATTGTTTTCGTTTCTCCGTCGCGCTCCTCTCGCTTCTGCCGTGTCATCGACCCATTCTCACCCAATTCTGCTCCTCTTAGAAGCCGCACGAGCCTCACAACCTCGAGCGGAACCTTCTCTACTCATTCCTCGCCTCCACTGGATGACTTCAGTCGTTATTCGACTTGAGTTGAGCAAAGGAGCGCCCGCTATCGACTTCTCCGACATCGCCTACGACATGGCCGAAAGTGAGTCAAGTTTAGCCTAGATTACTTAAAAAGGACCCAGCTCCGGCTTTGTTATTGGGCAAGTATGACTAAAGCGAATCGATACAAACTATCATTTGCAGGGATCTGACTCATTCGTTTCATAATTGGAATTATTTTTTCGAAGTCCGTTTTCAAATGGAGAAACCAAACAATGCAAAGTTATTCTAAAACGTAAACTAATGAATTTACTAGATAATTAACAATAACCAGACACCCGCGCCGGTTCCGAGCCCGCCTCGATCGGGAAGTCGATGCAGCCACTGCAGCAGACGCAGCAGAAGAGCTGCTCGCCCCCAACGGGATGCTCGAGAGAGGACGCGCCACTAGGGAGACCGAGTAGTAGGAGTGGAGAGATGAAGGTGTGATTTGAATGTTAGCTCAAGAAGGTTTTGATTGAAATTGTGACTCTGGTTCTCTATGGACTGCAGAGCGAGATTTGTTTGAGTACCAATACTTCGGTATCGCTTGAAATATTGTTATGGGAAACTTACTACTAATGAATGTTGCTCTCGAAGTATAAAACCTCGTTGCAGCGCAACTACCGCGGCTCGCGCACGTACTCTGAGGTGGTGGTGGAGTCGTACGATCGGAAGGAGCAGGGAGAGACCAGCAAGGGTAAGCGGGTTGTTTATTACACACACCAAGTCAAAGGGGGGAAGAAAGCTCATTTGCGTGGCACAGGCGATTATCTCTTTTTTCCATCCCCTCATTCTCCCTCTCCTTCACCTATAGTGTCGGTTGGTGGAGAATTTCAAGTCTCCCCCTCGTTCATTCCTTTTTCGCGCGCTAGAAAGAAATTGTACTTGTGAAACAAATCTGATCCACCTCATTCATTCCTCATTCGCGCATTCGAGTATGCGGTAGGGGTGGGTCTTCTTGTGAAACATATTTGAAACGCAATATGGACTTAGTGCAGAAAGTTGCCCATACCCTTCCTACACAACGCCAAGGTCGCCGATTATTTGATTTCGATCGTGTTCAGTAGCTGCTTGAATTAATTCGCTGTGAAGTCGTTGGAAACAATGTAAAACGGTTGATTTCCACTCCTCAAAGCCTACTCCTCAGCGGAGAATAACGCTAAAAATATGGGGTTTGTGCAGAAAGTTGCCCATACCCTTCCTACACAACGCCAAGGTCGCCGATTGTTTGATTTCGATCGTGTTCAGTAGCTATAGGCTCAAACATTCGCAAAATCCCTCATTCCAACCGCTTTTTCTCTCTCGCGCTGCGCAGAATGACTCGGCCGAGAGAGAATCGCCTGTGCCACGAAAATGAGCTTTCTTCCCCCCTTTGACTTGGTGTGTTACACTGAATGTCGGTACTATTGATTCCTAATGTATGGTCTAGAAGATATGGGGATAATGAAACAGAGTTCCCTCTAGTTGCGTGCCATATGCTCAACTGATTATAATTTCTGTTTCAGTTTGGTAGGATCAATTGAGTCAGCATTGCTACTACTATTTTAACTTTTCTGTATTGTGCTTATATTGCAGACATGAAACACAGATTGAGCCGGTTGGATAGCACAATAAATATAGGAGCTGTTAATTAATTATTATGGTACAACAGCAACGTCAACACACTGGATTCTCATAATACCGGAACTCCTAGAGTGAATGTTATTGATCCATTTTCAGCCGATCCGAAGTACCTCACCTTCCTCTCCGGCCAGAAACGAGTGGAGAAGACGGAGGGAATACTCCATTTCTACAAGAGGAAGTTCGTAACAATTGTTATTACGCGGGATCAAGCAATAGATTTCCCATATTTGATGATCATTTGAGTATTGGTTGATGAACCCCTGCTAGCGAATTTTGCGTTTCACGAAAGTGTTGAATGTCTTTGTTCGGATGATTTACTGATCGTTTTGACGTGGGGTTAGATCATACGTGGGCAGGTGTCTTCCGAAAATGGGATTGCACGCAAAAGCCAAGCAAAAAATTGCATCCTAGTGGGAGCCCAAAAAAGTTTGCCGGCTACTCCCAAAAAAATTTTTTTACTCCCTCCCCCCCCCCGGTCGTCGTGACGTCACAGGCAGACTAGTGTCCAAAACCGCACTGTTGAAGCAGTAACTCGCTGATTTTCGGTAGATCGCATCGCGATTTTGTTGTAATGTAGTGACCAAATGTCACCTAGTTTTGAAAATGCAGGCTAGTGCCGGTAGACCGCGCCCATGTATGGGTTAGATGAATCTCAACAGCCTTTAAAAATGTTCAGTAGCTTTCAAATCAATAAACCCTCCTCATTACAGTACCCCACGTATCGACGGTATCCGGATGGTTTGCGTGCTGAACATCTCGGTGCACCTCTCGTGCCAGGACATCCTCAACTTCTTCTCCACCGCCCTCCCATCGATTGAAAGGATCAAGGTACGGTAGGGGGTTACTGCCATCGTATAGGAGAAAGTATTTGAGGAGTTATTTATTAATTTCGAAATGTGGTTTGATTGTGTGCTTCAGTAACATCTCAAATATCAGTGGGTGGAGATGGTATTGTTTCGTCTGTCAACCTCTACTTTAAAAAAATTGTTCTTTATAGTTTGTTTATCATTGATACTCGATTAGTTCTAGACTAATGTGTATCGTTGATGCTTCAGGGACAAGTTACATACTAGTGAATGAGATGAAACTGATTTCTTAGCGATCAAGTGCACAAAAATATAATAATTAATTCCAGGTGATTCGCGACGCGACGCCCGGCAAATACATGATGCTGATCCTGTTCAAGTCGCCGGTTGGTGTGATTTATTGATAGTCCGAAGGTTACTGCTCCTTAAAAATCGTTGCACATGGCGGGGTTAGCAAGTCAATGATAAAAAGTGAAAAGGCTACAATTGTAGCTTTCGGTTAGTCGCAATAAACCTGCTGATTTCGCAGCCCATACTTTTTTCAAAAAAATTTCGCACTGCTAGCGTCAATTGTCGTTCAACATCCGTTGTTGAAAAAATAGACAGTGCCACTCTCCTTTCTCAATCAGTTAAATTACCGTATTCTCTGAATCTCCAATTGTCCGGGATTACCGTAATCGATCAAATCAAAAGCCAATCACCAACTGATCCTTCTCCTCTCACAGGAAGACGCGGAGCTGTTCTACTCCGACTTCAACGACCAGCAGTACAACACGCTCGAGACGGACCGATGCATCCTCCTGTTCGTGGAGAATATGGATATTGTGAGTTGGTTACGTTAGACATACGGTACAGTTGAGAAAATACAGTACACGCGCCTTTTAGTATCCTGCGATCTATCACATACTAATTTGTTGAGCAGTGTGCTTTCTTGCTTCGAAAACAACAGTTCTATGGTTCGGCAAATCATGCCATACGAGTAGGCGGAAGCTATCCAATGCATTTCTTGTTTGGTAATTATGTAGTTTATGGAAATTCAATCGTTCATGGAGTTTCCATGCTTCAACAGCACGTTACATACGAGTTGGTAATAGAAGACCGATCTTCTCCTGGTACGGTTGTATAAATATGAAATAGGCTGTCGATGTGGAATCGTTGACTGCGAATTTGTTGCCACAATGTTCTATGAAATACGAGCTGAAGCGGTGGCAATCAATCACTCCATGGGATCTCTGACTTGGAAGAATCATTACTCCATTCCAGCTGGACGAGTCGGCGGTCCCCGATCTGGTCGAGCTGCCGACGTGCGCCGTGTGTCTCGAGCGGATGGATGACGGGGTACGGTAGTATCGATTGATTGTGTTAGGCGCGATTAGAATCGATTATTTGTTAGGGAATTTCCACGATAATAATTGGTGATTGTTGTGTTACCGGAAAGCTGCCGAGTATTGATTCTTATTCGAACCTCTCTCTCAAGTAGTGGAGCTGAAACGTAAATTCATTTGTCAGATTTTTGATGTTGTAATTGATGATCAACTAATTAATTAACTAATTAAGGTGATCACGATCTTCTGCCGTCACTCCTTCCACGCCGTGTGCATCCAGAAGTGCACGGATACGATGTGAGTTATAGGCGTCCAAGCCGGCGACTGAACAACTTTTTGCGCGCAGCCAATCAAAAATCATGTTGGGCTGCGCGCAAAAAGGTCGCTCGCCGCCAGTCCTGGGCATGTATGATGTGAGTGGTAGGATGGGGGATTGTCGATTAACGGGCTGGGTTAATTGATTGATCGATCGAAGTTTATTGTTTGATTTTTTTTTTGGAACAAAGATGATTGATGTCGCAGGTGTAGGATATGGGAAGAAAAGAATCGGGCCTTTAGTTTTTTATGATCATTTTTTATAGAACAAACCAATAAGACTATAGGGATCGCTATCAAAAAGTGATAGGTTTCGGACTAGTAGGTTTTGGTGTGCACGTGCGGCATATGAGTGGGTAGAGTCCATTCCTGTTGGTTTCTGACGCTGGAGGTGTAATACAAAACTAAATATAATAATTAATATCCGTCAGATGCCCCATCTGCCGCTGCACGCAGACGCCCGAGGCCGCCGCCAAGCAGTGAGTGGATTTATTTAAATGATTAAGTTTATTATTTTAAAAAATTCTAAAGCGTAGGTTGGGCGTTTCATCTAGTGATCAAGTGCTGCTGTGGAGGTCGTGATATTCGAGTTGGCAAAAGCTAAATGTGTTCGATTTAATGCGAAGTCAATGTTGTGCTTCAGCGTGTTTTGAAATCACCATTTTTGTCACATGTCCGATTGAATTCGGGAGTGGTTTCTAACAAAAGTTTACGTTTCATCGAGTCGTAGTGAATTATGATGTATTCTGGCAATCACTGTTATACTCAACCAATCCTCAATAGCTCTCTCATCTTGACATGAATGATTGTTCTTAACCTCTGTATTTTAATTTTAATGCTATATTTTAATTATATTCGTAAATTAATATCTTTATTCGCAGACGCTGCACTGCGTGCGACCAGTCGACGGACCTCTGGATATGCCTCATCTGCGGATACGTCGCCTGCGGGAGGTACAGGGAGGCCCATGCGTTCAGGTGAGTGAAGATTTGTATCAGTCAATAGTGTGGTGGAGAATAGGATGGTAGAGGGCGTTGGATATGCCTCATCTGCGGATACGTCGCCTGCGGGAGGTACAGGGAGGCCCATGCGTTCAGGTCAGTAATGGAATCACAGAGAAAGGGTTAGCGTGGTCATGAAAGGAAATAGTCTTATGAAGGTTGACTAACAATCAGTTGTGGCTACGTAGCGAAATGGAGGTACAGGGAGGCCCATGCATTCAGGTCGGTGAAGATTTGTATTAGTCAAATACGAGAAACGAAGAATAGTTTGGCGGAAAATAGCAAGTGCTTGCGCATAGGTTGGTGGAGGGCAACAAATCTGGCTGATATGTCGTCCACAGACTGTAGATATGTGACATTCGTATTGAATCGATGCTCCGTCTGTAGGTGATAAGACGAAGAGCTGATATTTATCCAGTAGATTGGGCGTTGTGATTGAAAAAATAGAGCAATCGTTCACCTATCCTACACACTCCCTGTATCGACCAGTTAGTTACGTGTTTGTGGGGTTGGTAATGATTGTGAGGATCGGGGCTGCTCCAGTGATACTGGAAAGACGCTCGAATGAAAACAAATAATGTAAACGATAGCTGGCAATGACTGCTGTGCTTCACTAAGTCCTCTTGAGGCTTACTGTTGACCATCATGATTGGGTCCTGGATAGCTGCCTGTAATCAACGAATAATATTAATATTTAATTAATCTAGTTAACCTAATTACTCCCTTGCAGACAGAGATGGAAAAGTCAGGTGGCAAAAACATTCAAACCCCGGGTATATTTATGACTTTTTTTTACTAAATGAGTGGGTTGCTATTTTTAGTGAGTATCGCTTCAACTTCCTCGCCGCTTCAAACTTACTTGCGGAATGAAATTTGACGTATAAATATCAAAAAGCGGAAGACAGGGTATCAAATTACATAGGAAAGATGCCCGTCAAGTATTTTGACATGAAAAAAAGCGAGAAAATTTATATTGTTTACGAGTAATTACCTACTCCTCACCTAGTGTCAAATTGGGCATGTATTTCTTTAAATAATCTGCTGTCGGGATTCCTGTGAGGTTCCGGTATGTTTATTTGAATTCCCGATGCTTTACGAGTCGATCACAACAAAACTCTCCAAAAACGATGTTCAAATAAAGATTTCCGGAATGTTTGAATTTTTACATACGTTGAAAATGAAGCGTTCGTGGAACAAATTTTGCTATTCCCGAGCTAGTTCCAGCTGATAACATTCTCAAACCATCATTGCCGACTGACTTGAGCATTTTATTCGAAAATTTGTTTTCTTCTCTTCCTTCATCACCAAAGCCTCAAAATCCCGGGTATGTTTCCGATTCATAGGTATTTTCTTACGTACTTTTCCATCTCTGCTTGCAGACACTTCGAGGAGACGCAGCACACGTTCGCGCAGGAAGTGGGCGGCAATCGGGTGTGGGACTACGCGGGGGACAACTACGTCCATCGACTGGTGCAGGTGAGAAAGACCCCTTCGCCCTCTTTTCTGATTGTGAGATATCTAGTGTAAAAAGTGTGAAGACCACATAGGCACCCTCGTGAATCGGCGCTTCCCATGCATGCCATTAGAATATTCGTACTGAGTTTCCTCAGTTAATGACTGGGATTTGAGGCATATATAGGTTCAGGCAAATTGAGAATTTCCTGGAATGATACAACACATTGTAAAAAGTGGATAATGGATGATTGTAAGTTCGTGCTACTTCACGGAACCACCTCTTTTTCAATTATTGCATGCTATTCTATCCATTTTTTTATCCAAACGAGACACTACGTCTATTGTTGCGGTAGATATTATTTAGTTATGAACTAGTGGTGCAGCACCAAATTTCCTATCCACTTCGAACCTTCGTCTTTCGCTGTTCTGATTATTTTTTCGGAAGTGTTGAATGCTTACAAGTCTGTGCCATTGACTCAAATTGCGTTTTTCTTCTTATACGACGCTGATGAAGCGCTGAATTCGGTGCCCAACTTGTAATAATATTATTTCAAGCATTGTATGTAATTAATGCGATCGGGCGAAACATTCTCGTTATTAGATGCTGGCAAAGCCACGATTCTCCTTTCTAATCCAGATTTTTCATCCTTGTCCATTGCAGGCCGAACAAGACGGCAAGCTGGTGGCGGTGGAGAGGGGAGCGGGCGTGGAGAACGATGAGAAGGTGAGGTGTTGTTTTTGTTTTGATGGTATTGTTGTTGTTGTTGTTATTATTATTGTTGTTGTTTTGATCGCCATGAGATAGGATTAGTACAGGGCTTTTGTGAATAGTGGTGGCATGGGGAATCGTTGCGCCAACTGAAAGTGATAGGTGTGAGGATTCTCGTAGATTCAATCTGCGACATTCAAGGAGTCCCTAAATAACTTTATTTCTGGAAATGTAGGACGGCGCTAATCGCATCATGATCACTGGTTGTGCTTCAGCCACAGGTTATAGGGAGTGAGTGTTGGATGGATTCAATAGGCGCGTTGGGCACTTGATATATCAAAAACAACAAATACCGCTCACACTCCAGGTGGAGGCGGTGACGCTCGAGTACACGTGCCTGCTGACGAACCAGTTGGAGAACCAGCGGAGGTGAGAATTTTTTTATCTTGTTAGCGATCGTTGAGACTCAAATTACTTCACTTTGATGGCTAGAACTTTTAAAGTAGTTGATTAGAAGTGAATTATGTGGTGATTTGTTGTTCTGCAGACAACTTTTAAGAGTGAGTACTTTCGGAATTTGATTTGAGCTGGTTTTCGCGCTGTAAAAATAATTATTCCGATGTCGTTGCGTACGAAGGTCTACTGTTTCGGGGTTTGTTTATACCGCTCATTCACTGGCTTCGACTAGTTGTTGCTGGAATTCACTGAGAAACAAAACGCGCATAGCTGTTATCAAAGCACATGACGATTTAGTGCGCCATGAACAGAATGTAGGTGATCGACGCTTGCTGATGCAATGGTTGGTCGGTATAACGTGCTAAAAAATTATTTGTATGATATCTAGGCGAGTCATAGACAGTCTGAATGAGTGAAGTTACTAAGGGTGGCTTGTGCTGCATAGGGTGGTGAAGAAGGGGCATTCCAGATTCCTGCAATGATGTCGATTCGAATTACTGCTCATTCAGATACTACGAGGCGGAGCTGGGCAAGGTGGAGCGGGCGCGCAGCAACCTGGAGAAGATGGCCATCGCGCAGGTTGGTGGATTAGATTAATTAATTAAATTAATTTAATTAGGCTGATGCGAAACAGTTATGGGTTTGTGTGGTAGCATGCTAAAGGGGCGCGAAGATCAGCAACCTGAACAAAATGGCCATCACGGAAGTTAGAGGAGAGTATCGCAATACATAGATTCTGTAACTGTAACATCTTTTATTTTTACCACCTGAGGGTCTCCAATGATTGGAAAGATGTGCCTGCTCGATAACTAATAATGCTTCTGAAACAGCGCTCGTCTTTGCCCGTTCAATATCCCTGCTTTGCCTGGGAACGCAATGATAGGGAATGTGATTTGAATAGTATTTTTCTGAAGATATTGAGGAGGGAGAAACTGCACTTCGAAATTCTGTTCATGTAATTCAGCCCCTGTATTGTGAGTATGACGAAGAGAACGACACTCCCCAATTATGCGAATGAGTTAATCGTAGTGAACGGAGAAACCCTATTGAAATCAAATAGCCAATCATGTTCAATGGTTTGGAGTACTTCTGAAACTTGATAGCGCGCAGTTTTTTTTTTTTCTTACAAACTCATGGGAAGCAATAATGCTGTATTTGTTTTTATAGTTCACAACCACTATTGCACGATATACGATTGCTTCTCAAACGTTTGATCAACCCTTGTACTCTTTCTGAAACCCACTTGCACTTGGTCCCTCACTTCGTCCCCTCCCTGTTCAATTCCCCTCCTCTCCTTTTCCCGTGCAAACGCCGGGCTGCACTCTTGGTTCCAAATTTGATGCGCTTCCAACCTAATTTCACCCTCTTACCCTCTGCGCTCTCTCCAATCCACACACTCTCTCGTCGCTCTCTAACCGTCTAGTGATCGCACTTCCTTCACTAAAATGCCACATTCTTTCAAAGTCATCGTTTTTGGCGCGCTCTCAAATTTTTCTACGCCAGTTTCCGACCGCGCTTTCGCACCTTTTGCAAGATTTCACACATCCGGTCTCTCACTTTTGCACGCTATCTCGTCTCTCTGACCGTCTAGAGGATGAGCCGGCTCTCTCGAATCCCCATGATCTCTCGCCACCGGAAGCCCCGACTCTGGACCCTCCTTGATTAGCACGCTCTCTAGCCTGACTCTGGCCGCTTCCGGTGAACGGGCGTGATTAATGCAAAAGAAGAAGAATGGGCGGATTTAGAGAGATTGAGATTTGGAGGGGTTCGAGAGAGATTAGAGGGATATCTCGTTGAGAGAGATAAGGACGTGGAGAGATGTTGAGAAGCGCCCAAGGAAAGGGCGACGAAAGGACTGGGGGAGTGATGTGGAATAGATAGTTCAAGATGGAAGATTTATCAACTTGGCGCTTCCACATGAGGTGATGAAGTGAAGGTGAAACATGAAGGAAGAATGGAGCAGAAACGATAGTGAGGGTTATGATTGGACTAGGAACGACGTTGAGACGTTTAGCCATTGACTATGGCACACATTATCCCTACTCAACCAGTGGAAAATTTCTTCTTTCGGTAATGAAGTGTACGTGAAACATGGAGTGAGTGTGTACTAGTCATAAGCTGAATCTCGATATAGAGTAGAAGAGCAACCAGCTACGAGTTGTGTTGTGGGATAGGTGTATCGCCAAGAGCAGAGACATATCAGATAATAGCTTTCAGGCGATGTGATGAAGGGAGGGTGAAACACGAATCGATTGTTATTCCAAATGCCATTTTTTTGTCGTACAATATTTCTTTCCTCGGTGGTGACAATATAATCATCGCAGTACTTAAACACTGCGTTATGGGTAGAGGTTGAAAAATAGAGCAGCACGCTGTTTTTCGGAACTTTGTTTGGATTTCTGAGTTTCGCATTTTGGTTTTTAATAGAACTCTATTCGAGCGACTATCGCAAGCGGGCTTCCACTAGTGATATTGAACGAACGACGAAACACGAATGAAATTCGATCTTCGAAATCACAATAATTCTCTCATTCATCACTCCCCTCCATTGCAGCTCGAGGACGTGGAGGCGCAGCTGAAGCGGGCGGTCGATGAGTGCAACAAGGGTGAGTGAATTGATTACCGTAGTCTGAGGGAGGGTTGGAAGTTCGATGGGTCATATCAAGGAGTACTAGTGCAGTTGGGAGTTAGGGGTTTGGTTTTTATAGACCGGCCATTTGGATTTGGCTGTTCATCAATTCGAGACCCCCTTCCGGCCTTATGACAAATGTGTGAACCTCATCGTCGCCTAGGTCACCTCACACGGTCTAGGAGGATAGATGACGATGTTTTTCCACTAACCTAGAGACGGTGCAGGGCAAGCGCCATCGTGGTAGTCGGCCTGAAGATGATGGGTTTCAGTAGATCTAGAAAGAGGAGATGGAGCATGCTTGTGCAATGGTAGCTACTCACACAATATTTCAATATTTCTAAATGAGATGTCCGCCCGGAACAGGTGACGACGGGTTGCACGGAATCATTGAAAGGGTCGTAGTACTTGAACCTGTAGTGCCATGCTGACGGATACTAGAAAGAAACTTGTAATTATCCAGTTGACCACAAATGTTAACTAATAAACCATTTGTTCAGCTGCCAGTGTACTACGTGATGATGCATTTCACTAGGAGATCAAATCATTGACAGCAGACTGGTTGTGATATCTGGCCTCCTCCCGACCATAGTTCAATCATTTACTTTTAGTGCAAGATCTTTGTATAACGTTTATTCCGTGCAACAATTTGCTAGGCAGTGATGCGTTCCACGACATCCTTAAACTCCTAGTGCACACTGAGGGCTCGATTAAAACAATGCAAGAAGTTAAAATGCCATCTCATGTAGTTTACTTATTCTGTAGTCCGGTGGGTCAGATTCCTGGTCTCCTAAATCCAATGATTCGAATAATTTGCAGTGCGCGACGAGCTGGACGCCTCCAACAAGGCGAAGGGCGCAGCGGAGAAGAAGCAGGCGACCGCCATCGCGAAGATGAACAAGGCGAGGAGTGGGAAAGGGCGGCGGGGATGCACAAGGGGCACACCATGGGGGGTTACGGTAGTGATATAAGTGGAGCGGGATTTTTTTTTCACTTGCGAATGTGCGCTGTTACGAGTAGGCGATGACGCCTAAATGCGGCATGATCGGAGTTAATTTTCTTTTCTGTCGAGACCCCAGTGATCAGCAATGATTACCGCACGACCACCCTTAGAAACTGTCGGTGGTGCACGGATTTGCCTGGGCCATCTGAAGGAGTTCCCTAATCGATCCCCTATTCCAGCTGAGCTCGGACCTGGCTGAGGAGCGGAGTCTCAACGCGATCGTCCGATCGGATCAGGAGAAGTGGCACAAGCAGGTACGGTAACATATCGATGCTCATTGCATATTGGTAGTAAATGGAAGTACACTGTAGATATGATAGTATACACTGTAGATATGATAGTACATCGGTAATAAAGAGTACGAGAGTTCAAACTATTTCTTGGGAATTTTTTTCGATCGTCTATGCCCAGGGAGTATCATAGGTAGCTATCCCAAACTGTAACGAAGGCGCGATGTTGCCAGAGATCACCATGTTTCGTTTGTTTTGAATTCCCTCATCGTAATCATCCATTCAGGTCGAGGCACTGCAGAAGGAGTCGACGGAGCAGAAGGAGAAGTATGAGAAGGTGAGCGGGTTTTTGAGGTTTCACGAAAATGGTAAAGGTGAGATGGATGTGGCAGATTTGATTGCACTTTGTAGCGTGTTCGAAACAAAATCTCGATTGATGAAGGTGTTGGAATAGCAACAGACAGGTTTCAGAGGGTATTGATAAGGCGATGAACTTGTGAGGTTCGATCGGTCCTCGAAGTTCGTTGAAAACAGTGAACAATAATTGTTGAGGGTTTGCTGGCTAGGTGAGGCCATGCTTCAGCAGATAGAGAAATGTGCGATTGAGGCTTGATGTTCCATGAGCATTTCCATCAGTACACAATAATGAACAATAGAGTCTCGGTTTTTATTTTTAGGCTTGATGGATCTAGGTCTCATCAGAGTTTGAGATTTGTAATGAGAAGCCGAGGTTCAATCGAACTTCGACTCCTTTCACTGAACAATCTCTTTCTTCAATATTGTTCACCGTGAACTGTTCCGGGCCGAATGAGGTTTCGAAGTGTTTAGAAATTGGGTTGATAGACATTTTCCTTGGTAATTCTGAAAATGGCATTCTCGCAAAGAGTGGCGATCGAAAGTTTCACTAGATCTATAAAGGCGTGTCGATATTTGAGAATCGATGGGTGGTACTTCTCAGCTCGTAAAATAGCATGCAACTATTCACTGCTCTACTGCTAGGCACGACATAGTGGTGGAAAGAACCAGAATTGATGAGTTGCTAATTAACCAATCTACTAATTAGCCTAATTACCCCTCAGGAGGTCACCGAGCTGCGCGAGCAGCTGCGGGACGTGATGCTGCATCTGGAGGGAGGCGAGAACCTGGAGAGACAGGCGACCGAAGCGGGAGTCACGAGAGAGGAGGTACGGTGGTTGAAAGGGATACGGTAGTTATGAGGATTACGGTAGGGCTACTGAAACCGTAATCTCTGCACGGTAGAAGGATTTGATAAATATAATTCTCTAGAATATTGTGTTTGGAAAACTTGGTGAGCTTAGGTATCAGCAGATTTAGAAATGCGCTATTGACGATTGGTGTTCACTGGTGCTTGTAGTACTTGGAATAAAAAGACATTCACAGTCGATGTACGCATTCCAGATGGAGCAAGGCATGCTGGAGGTGCCTCCAGCAGAGAAGAAGAAGCAGCGAAGACGAAGCAACAAGAAGTGAGGAGTACGGTAGACTACGGTAGTCAGGCTACTGGCACCGCGCCAAGTCTCCTCTATTCCTCCGTTTGTGTGTGTTTTTGTGTTTGTTGTGCAATGATTATATTTATATTACATTATTATTTATAGTTGTTCGTGTTTTGATCGCGTCAAAACAGGCTATTGTACGTTGTGTTGTATACATCTTCTTTCCTATCGCTTTAGACGGTTTGCCCTCATACAGAATTCTCCCCACCGCCAGGTTTTGGCACCGGTAGATCAACAGAATTATCGATTGATTTCACTCACCAATGAATTCCATCTGCTGTTTCTCTTGCATAGTATCTCATTGTATACAGTACCGTTCAAAAGTTTGGCCCCAAAATTCAAATTGCCATAAGTCTCTTCAAAAATGAGATAGAAACTTATGGTCGGGAGCAATCGATAGGCAATCTATAGGAGAACAACGCCATGTGGTATACGGGCATGCCTTCCTTCTAACTCATTCGCGGCAGAATTTCTGCTGAGAGGTGGTCGAAATTATTTTTTTGAACCTCGGAGGATTCAGCCCAGAAGCTCCAACGTTCTGTGGTGGTAGTACAACCATTGATCTTCACGATCCACATAATGGCCATTTGCGGGCATTTCGCAAGAGTGAGTAGGAATTATTTTCCGACACCTCCCAATTTTTTTAAAAATTATGTAACTTCCGTCCTGGGTGGCCCACTACCACCAAACTTGGCAGGTAGTATCAGTGTGTGGTCCAGTTGAGTTGTGCCAAGTTTGGGCCGGATCGGCTGCTCGGTTCGTGATTTCAACTTTTCACGTATGGTCATTGTATCCCCACCAAGAACAAGCCGCACAGTGATAGGAAAAATCTGATTTCGTGCAGTGTGGTAGCACAACCTCTCGAGAAGAGGTGTGTGAAATTTCAAAGTTGGGCGATCTCTTTCACGGGTCTTACAGCAGCATATCCGACAAAAGTTAAAGTGAAAATTTTCACAAAACTGTGAACTCTGTTCAAACATATGTAAGCAAAACATCAATGTTGTGCTTTCAAATAACACCAAAGTTCCTTAGATCGCATGAAATGATATTACGAACAAGATTAGCATGTTTAAAGAGGGACCTGACAAAGTTCCCGAAAATTTATTTTTGAAGTTTTAACTTTTTTCGATCCGACTCTCGTCGGATTTGCAGCTGTAAGACCCGGGAAAGCGATCGCCTAACTTTGAAATTTCACACATCTCCTCTCGAGAGGTTGTGCTACCACACTGCACGAAA
>LS501819.1:476062-495796 GCA_900490845.1 Pristionchus japonicus
TTCAAAAAAATAATTACGACCACCTCTCAGCAGAAATTCTGCCGCGAATGAGTTAGAAGGAAGGCATGCCCGTATACCA
Source organism: Pristionchus japonicus (assembly GCA_900490845.1). Classification (NCBI taxonomy): domain Eukaryota; kingdom Metazoa; phylum Nematoda; class Chromadorea; order Rhabditida; family Neodiplogasteridae; genus Pristionchus; species Pristionchus japonicus. The sequence goes on from LS501819.1 coordinate 476,142, forward strand.
CATGGCGTTGTTCTCCTATAGATTACCTATCGATTGCTCCCGACCATAAGTTTCTATCTCATTTTTGAAGAGACTTATGGCAATTTGAATTTTGGGGCCAAACTTTTGAACGGTACTGTAAGTTGCGAAGTTTCGGATGAATTTGTTTATTTTTATGGATTTACAAAGTTATTGGAGAGATGGACAATAACAACAATATTTACAAACAACAATGTTGTCGAGAGGGTTAAAGCGATGCGAAGGGTGGCAACTCGGGAATGGGAAGCGCGTGGAGTTTGATAGAGGAAATAATAATTAGGGATAATTGTAATTTGGAAACGATGCTATCAGTGTCCTGTAGAAACTTTGAACTTTGTTCACCCGCTGAAACACAAGCCAAAGTCCAATCTAGCAGCGAAATAAGTGGTGTAAAATCTCATTTCGCAGACTTTTTTGATCGCGCGAGCAGCCTTTGACTTTGGTTCCTCAATCGCGATCAAGAAAAATACGCCTGTGCGCTGACAGCTATGTGACCTCCAACGGAAGTAAAGAAGAAGAAGAAAGTAGAGGGGGAAGGAAGGGGATAAGGGTGATTTACGGTCGGGCGGATTTGGTAAAGCTTGTGTGAGCGAGCGAGATAAGAGAGGGGGAGGGGAGTTGCAAAATCGGATTTGAGGGGATGCGCGATTTTGCTGAAGGGCTATCATCGAATTCCGATGAGAACGCTCAAAATCATGCATGTTTTGATAGTCCCCGAGTGTGTCACAGTCCTAGTCTACAGTTAGCCGGCCGGATCCGGGATTTGGCACACGCGGAAATACTGACCAAGGGTTTAGCCGATGATTGAGGGGGAAGGAAGGGGAGCTTAGAAGAGGAATGCGCGACATTAGATCACGCGGGAAGGATACGACCAGAATGGGAAAGAATGGACACGGAAGCTTAGGCATTTTATGAGAGAGAGAGGAACGGGACCCGCAATACTCTAGGCGAACATCGAATACTCTATAAAGACTATAATATATTTACAATAAAACGCGGATACAGACTAACAGGTCATGGTGTGTGATCTACCTAGGAACGGGGGCCGTGGTGTGGTGCGATACCGTAATCATGGTGCGATACCGTAATCATACACCGACCGGCCGGCGATTTGGTCGTTCTTCTGCGCTGAGATCGGTGGTCTAGAGGAGAGGCGCCTGAGGGCGTGGTGTGGTCCTGCGTGCGGCTAGCGCGAGCGACGTTTCCGATTATTCGGCCGGTGTCTCGTCGCACACGGTTACGGTATCGCTGAAGCGGGTGCGCTTGAAGGAGTCGGTTGAGGGCGTCTTGCGAATGGGCGAGGTGGGCACTGATGGAGGCTCGGACATGGTACCCAGGGACCTGGAATGGAACAGGATTATTGATTGATTTCTGACTGAATGATGACGATTTTTCTGAAGCATTCAACGAGGGCTTATTGAACTCAATGGGTTTGCTCAACACTTGAAGACAATTCGAAACATATTTCATTCTTTATTCATTATCTTTCATCTAAATGGATAATGAAGCTGAACTCACCAGATGGATTGGCGTCTGGGAGGCTCGATGTAGGCTACGGTGGTGGAGAACTGTAATGAAGACATTGATCGAGCGTTCCAGAGCCGGGCTTCCCGAATCTCAAAACCGGGAAATAGTAAACGGTTCTCACCTTGGTCATCTTCGAATCTTTCCTCTGCACGTAACCATCCTTGTACTCCAGCTCGAACTCTTCACTGGGTCCTGAAAGAAGATTGTTATCATCATCGCCAACTTTTTCGCCTTTTTTTCAACAGGCGAGAGCCGTTTGAGACCGGGTTTTCTGAATCTCTGAACCGGTAATTAGCCAACTCACCAGCCGTCGTGTTCTTCCTGCTCGGAGTGAGGGAGTACTTCCTCACGGCCTCCATCATGTTCTCCGGCTTCTTGGCTGGAATGGGAAATGGCTACTTTCAAATTGAAAGGTTCAGTATCTCCCAGTTTGGTTAAGTTTCAGCATCGCCACATCTTGATGTGATTGGTGCTACCATTGATTCTCGGTTTGATGTCATTCAAGAAAAAGTCATAATTGGAGCTCTAGTAGCCGTGCCTCTAACGTATACCCAGCATTTCTTTAGCTCAACAGTTCGTGAGAAGTCAAGATTCCGTACCTCTGCTCTCCTCCGGTCCGCAGCAGCAGGTGCAGATCAACAGTGCACAGAGGGCGGCGGGGATCATAGCGATGGCTAGCGGGATGAGAACCAACTCGATCGGGAACTTCTGGCACGGGGCGACCTGCAGGAGGGGAACGGTAGGGTTACGGTAGGATTGATTGCTGTAGCTCTCAAGAGATGCGAGTGATAATGACACGGACAGCACGTTAGGTTTCAAAGCTTTCGTATCTCATCGAGATTCGTCCTTTTTCTGATACGGATACGTCAACCACTGCTCAGAATACAATCTTTGTTCAGACGCATTTTCCTCTCCGATAATACACCAGGCTACCCCGTCTACTCACCTCAACTCCAGACGATCGCTTCGTTCGATTCGTAGGGTGGATGTCCTCTAACAAGTCGGTAGAGTCAGTGCTGGAATGGGGATGGGTTAGGTTTCAATGACTCCATAATTCTTGAAGATTTGCAATTTTCTTTGATATCTTCAATGCTTCTTCGCGAAAACCACAAAATATTCGATTTTTTTGGAAATTTCGCACGATTAGTTATGCTTTCCAGTCCCCGGCCAACTCATCACCGCTTTCATCCCCTCCACCCCCCCCCCTCTTCCTCCCATCAATCTTGCGCATATCTCCCTTCTCACACCTCTGCTGCTGCTTTTTGCGTCGTTTCCGACAGATTGGGGGAGAGAAAAGAGGAAGGGAATAGAGAAAATCTAACGCAGATAAGGTCAGAAACGAGCAGGGGAAGAGATAAAACGGAAGTGTTCTTCTTGGTCTGACTCTCTCCAAACTGCACGCTCTCTCGCTCTGTCTGACTGATGAGATGCAGTGGAATGGAGAGATGGTTCGGCAGTGAGAGTGATTGAGATAAGGAACTAAATTCATTCAAGATCGTCTAGTTTCGAGAGACAGTTAGCACACGCGATCTTTTGATGGTTGCGTGCACTCAAGTACTATGATCGATTCGAATTTGTTAATTCGAATACTAAAATGATTTGATAATTGGTAAAAAAACATGGAAGAAACATAGAGGCGCTACTCGGATCACATCAATTTTTGCTCGACGAAATAACATAAAATTGTGTGTTTGAAGACTGTATGCAATGAATGCCGCTGATTCTTTCGAGTTTCATGCGTAGTAAGCTGAAACTAAAGAGTAGGGATCAAGCTGAGACTTTTTTCGAAAACTTTCGCCGCTGTTCGCTTGATTCCAAACGTAGGAGGAGATAAATGATTCGAATCTCATCGTGATCTTTCGCAGATCAGACAGAGCGAGAGATCATGCAAAAGTGAGAGAGTCAGACGAAGAATCGAAGAAAACGACACGATGTTCGGTCGAAACACGATGTTCGGTCGAAACTCGGTAAGAGATCGGGAAAGAGAGGAGCAGAACAGATTTAGAGAGGGTGGAGAACGGATTCATCGGCTATCGATTGACGGGTGCGTCCAATTGGATCAGCTCATTGACTAGCTATTGTCAAATTCCTCATTCTGAGTTCATGAACTAGTCAAATATTACAGTGTTCAGGTGGGTTCTATCGAACACTTTGTATCTGAATCGATCAACGCACTTTACTCTAGCACGTACTTTTCCTACCCAATACTAAAACAAAATCGCGCGTGCTTTTTCTCGATCAAATCGCGGTTGAATGGGATCAATAAAAGGCAAGGCCGTCCTCGTCTTACGCAATCGTCGCACCCCAAAAGCAGGAAATAATTGCGACGACCTTCGAGAAAAATATCGGCAGCGGCCACTTACTTTCCCAATTGTTGGTAAAGCCCGAGCAAAAAGTAGAACAATCGGTTTGCTGGTGCGGCTTTTTCTCGCCTATCGCTCTCGGTGGAACAATGACGGTGTGATAGTGATGCGATTATGACAACAAGCGCGGGCTTTTTCGCACGCAATCATTGCTTGGGGGAGCCCCGAGACCAGAGATCACTGGGCATCAAGCTAGGCAAGTATGCGAATAAAAATGTTTTATGGGCTAGGCCCGGAAAGTACAAAAGTTACGACTTCAACCCGAAAAAGGAACAGATAACGCGAATCATCATTCGAAACCCGCTGGCTCTAATCAAATCTCGGCAAATGTTCGAGTTCGCAAGGATTATGGTGGCCTTCTATCGATAATTGGTTTTATTCGAGGCGGAAGCTCGCGATCTGGGCCTAATTCCATCATCGGATCATCGTTTCGGGCAATTTCGAACTTCTTTTCATCAGGCGCGTACTTTTAGAATGCAAATGCGAATGAATGAACTAGGCTCAATCACTCCTTTAATGGGTAAGAGGGAATTCGAAATGGGAAAGCAAGCCATTCCTAGGTTGAACTATCGCACGCTAATGCAAATTGAGGCTGACGGGAGTGACCTCTATCGTTTGATGTGATGCAGAGATCAAAGATCAACGAAAATGGGTTTACAACGCAGAAACTTCGCTATTTGCTGCTGGATCAAAGATCATTGCAACTTACGAATTTGAATTCAACGGCACCGTTCCGGGACAGTTCTTCATACAGGCTCGGCAATGCGAAGGAGCCGAACCAACTCCGTAGATCATCAACAGAATCAGTAGACTGCCAAGCAGCAATCGGGAAGACGGACTGGCGGACATTCTGGCGCCAGTGCTGCACAAAATCACCAAAAATTACGAGAAAACGCAAAGATCAAAGAGCAAATGCCGACAACACGAGGAAGCGAAGCGCGAAAGTATGGGGAAACGAAGCGATTCATGTGGTAAATCGATCCGCGCCATTCATTGATCTGAGTACAGCTAGAAGTTTAGAGAGAGAGAGAGAGGGGCGAGGTGATAGAGCCACCCTTAGAGAGGAGGAAGAGGGTGAGATAGACATGCAAAAGTTACACCACACTCGCTCCTCTTTCTCGTTCAGGACGAAAGTAGTGGTGGAGAGGAGGCAGTTTCATTGTTCCCCTTCTCGAGAAGAGGAAGAAGAGATGCGAAAAGACAATGATTGGCGGGGTGATAATAGATGATGAAGACAGGTTGCAATACCACGAAGAGAGAGAGCGGGAACGAAAGATGAGTTACTGGGGTGATGCAACGGCTTTTGCAGACATTTAGGCTCCAAGGAACCCGAAAAGGTGCAATGGAATTTTTTTCACGTTCGATCGTGGGAGACTATTAGAGAAGTTCAATGATTCTCAAATATCGTCAGACAGACAGCAATGATAACCAGGCAAAGTCCGCACAGTCTACGGCGAGAAAGTTCGAATGCGCGCAACGAAATCTCTCAAGCGACGCTCCCAAGTGAACGATTTGAGAGGAGAATGAACGAGGAGAGGAGAGGAAGAGAGAAAGATATCGAGAACGCAAGAGGAGGAACGAATGAAGAACAGAGCTGCGCGCAGTGAGAGATAGGAGCTGAGTTCCCCCTCTCTCAGGGATCCGCCCTGTCTCTGCCTCTCCCTGATTAGTTAGAGAGTACGGGAGTGGAGTAGAACAGAGCTTAGAGGGCGTACAGAGAGGGATAGACACTGATTTGCTGCAATTGAGGAACGCCTTTCGAGAGAGGGCGGGGATAGTGCGTAGGAAGTGGATGAGGGGAGAGGTGCAAGGGAGGGCGTGTTGGTTTCTCGAATAGCGTTTTAAAGTGAAATCAGACTAGCCGAGCATAACTTGGTTCCCGTTTTCTCGATAAGTGCGAAACTTCGTTTACAAGAGTTGAATGGCAAAACTGCTAGGATAAAACAGTGGGAATGCTGCTTGTTGAATTAAGGAAATCGCCCTTGCGAAACTAAGCCGAGAACAGTCATTCCGTTAAACTCGGCAATTACGGAGGGAAAGGGCCGTGAGGTCAGTGCAGTGATGACAAATCTCGGTGAGGCGATTAGCTTCCTCAAGCGCTCTAGGAGGAAGCTGATTCACCTCATCAAAGTTGTTAGTAATACACAAAGCACTACTAAACTCAACTGAAAAGTACGTGAAAATTCAAGCAGCGGTCATTTTGTCTTATGACTCTTGGAGGAAGCTGATTCAGCGTATCACTTTTCTTAGTAATTCATCAACAATGTATAAATTCCAACAAAATGCATGAGAAAAAGAATCGGAATCAGTGAATACCGGAACTCGTGGCGGTTATTTCCGGGAAAGTCGCGTGCGAAAGAGAAAAAAGAACAGTTATTGAAGCAATCACGAGTAATCTTTCGCGAAAATCGAGTGGCTGAAAGAGTTAACTTCCATGTGGAACAGATAGCGCGAAGAAAGGATCCATTTAGAGGTTGAACACCGGATTTGAACAGCGATTGAACTGAAAATTAGCGAATGCGTAACCTTGATGTGTATCACTTTCGAACCGATCGCGTTTCGATGTCTGTTGATTTTTAAATAAAACATTGTTCCGACTCCGTGTACCTCGGAAAAATCACGCACAACCCGGTTGTAAGCAGTGACAGGGAAGTGTTCTTTACTCACAAATAAAAGTTGTTGATACGTCTACAGAAGGTAAACAGGGGAAGTTCCGAAGAAATCTCCGTTGGTTACGACCTCTCGAGCTTACGTGACCGCTAGGGAAGTGTAGCGCCGGTTTACAGTGAACGACCAAACGCTATTTGTGCGATGGATCCTAAAGAAGAGCACGTGCTCTGAGCTCGCTGGTGAAACCGAACCGAGGTTCAAGTAAGAACACATGCGAATCATCTTCCCGTCCGTTCTAAATTAGTTGCTCTATTTCTACTGCAGGCCAATACACAGTTTCGAAAACGAAACTCCTCCTGGAGACATCCGTTACCCTAGTTTCGAGACACTTGGAATCTCTCCATTCCGCGTACGCTGTCGAACTCTATCGCTGCTTAGGCTGGCAACGGCCATAACTCCAAGATGATTCTCTGACCTGCGATAGACTGTATCGAAGGAAGAGAATGTTGCTGCAAGGAAAGAGGAAGTTATGGAGCTCTCCATTCCACATACTTCATCTCTCTTCCTAACTGACAAGAGATGGCCGTTTCTCCGAGTAGCAAAACTCGTCGCATTCTAGTCAACAAGGAACGGTTCGATGGGAGCAACGAGAACCGTTTAGTTGTGAGGGTGGCTGGCAAGATACTCTCATCAAGGCACACGCTCTATCGTTGATAAGTTTTGCGAAAGATAAGGGATTGTGATGAGATTTCCCGAGTTGAGATGCAAGATATGAACGGAGAAAAATATACGCGTCACGCGATGGTTCGGCTAAACTTTAGTAGGGTTGAGAGTTCGAGGATGAATGCTCACTACAGCTTCTCTTAACGGCCTGAAAGCATATCAGTTCTGATAAGCCAGTAAGAATAGTTTAGAAACGCATGATTTTGTTGATTGTGGGTAGGAATCTTGGAATAAGTAGGTTTCACGCGTTTCTTTGTTGCCTGACTAAAAGCTCACGGAGGTGTGAGAAATTCTTTTTTTCTGTGAACAAAAGCCAACAATGAAATGCTAGTGCACAATAACAGAACGAACGAGCATAATTTCCGAAATAAACAACAACAATTTGGCAATGCAAAGTGCTCAATTTCACTCTGCTCTTTCACATTCACCCTCATTTCACTCTCTGGCGGGCGCGCGGAATGGTCGGATCCGGTTGGTTTCTCTCTATTTACATCTTTTCTTCCCGTGACAGATCAAATATCATCTCTTATCTAAAGATCAAAGATCATCCTCCTTTTCCAGTCTCTTCGTTGTTGCCATTGCTGATCTTCTCTCTCATCTCCACTCAGTATTCATGGGCTGACGATCCTCCGCTATTCAATCCGGAAGAATGCAAAGATGTGAGTATTCACTCTCCCTCACGCCTACTGTATCAGATATGGTAGTTGATAAGGTATCAATGATTCTATAATCTCTCTACAGATTTCTTGCTTCGTTTCCGGAAAGTGTGTGGGCCGAAATGATGACAAAGTACTGAGAATCGCTCGTTTTCCAAAGAAAGACTGCACAATCGGGCTCATGATCAGAATTATGTGCGGATTACCCTATTCATATTTGCTTAGACAATGAGATTTCAGGGAACAGAATAAATGGTTGATCACTCTATTTACTACAGGACGCCGTCAACGGAAACGAATGGTTGTAAGCGTTTGAAATGGTTTTATCCAGCGATTTCGATAATGTGTTGAGGTGAAATGGATCAACGATCTCACATTTGACTGCAGAAACCCGAGTATTGTACCACCAGTTCATCCTCTCTTCGTTCTTACGAGTAAGTTTCTAAATACCATTCCTGCACAATGAAGAAATGAAGGAGGATAGATCTGTAAACCAATCAGTATTGTGGAAGATGAAAAACATCAAAAGAAAAATATTTCAGTTGTCGGCCAACAAGTCTCTGGAAATGGAATAAGCTGTACTTTCATTCTAACAAGCAATGGCTCTCCTGCTCCTTTGTTGAGGGTCAGCAAATACGATACTACTTGTTACTTATTTGATAGCGTAAACGACGGACCATATTGCAGAATTCAGTGTTCGAAGGATCATTGGACGAGACCTCTTTCAAAGTGAAAGCCTATTATACTGGTTAGTGATGAAAATACGTCATCTATTCCGATAAATTTGTGAATTTCAGATGATGGAATCGATAGATCTAAGGCCTATTTGGGCTACACAGAAATCGTAAAAGAAGGTTTGAATACAAACGGGAAACTCGAAAATCGCATGCCTTTTCAGAAATTCAATTTCGTCTTCCCGACACACTAGATATCGATTGGAGCGTTTGTAAAGAAGTATATTTTTTTTAAATTCTAAATTAAAATCAGAAATTACGTTTGAGAAAACGTATACATGCTTTGCTTCTGGAATGTGTGACGGACCAAAGAATTCGGTCCAACTCAAATACACGAAAACCCCTACTGAAACCTGTGATCACGGAGTCATTATGCACCCAACGTCAGTCGTATTCTGAAAACAATGTCATTTCGTTCCCACCCAGATCGAAAACTGAATGGCAAATCACCATATTTGTGAATGCGGGAAAAGTAATAAATGGGGGTATTTTTGTGAGTTGGCATAAAGGCTTGCAAGCTTTGTGGATTTTTGTATGCTCTCTAGTTCGATTGGTCATATATGAACCTTCTCACATGCGAAGAACGTTCGAATGAAGAAGTGATACCACCATCGTATTTTTTGGCCATAAGTGAGTCAAAATAATTCCCCCCCCCATCTTTCGTAGATTCTTGAAATAATCACAACAGTAAACAGTAAATTTGTTAAAACGCGTTCCGCGTAAGAACGTATGAGGGGCTGGCACAGTTGCTCAAAATGGTCGCAGGAGGCTCAAACTTTGTGGTTAGAGTCCCTAGGGGTGGGACACACTTCAGCCGAAAAGTTGGACCCAAAAGTTGATCTTTGATCTATGAGATCGACTTTTTTCCCTTTGATTTTGACCCCTCATATTATATACCATTCGATAGAGCATCAAAAGATTAGCTTACGTTTAAATTTTCAAAGGGTTTGGACTTCAACTTTTCGAGAAACACGAAAAAGAGTGAAAAAGTGCTCTCTCAACTTTTTCAAAAAATTATTTCACCATGTTCCAATGGATTCCTCATCCTGGAAAGAGTTTTGAACTATGCTAATTCGTACGAAGAATTTTATAAAAATTGTCTCGAGTCAAAAATCGCTACCCCGACATGACTTTTTCTCGAAAAGCTAGCACGCAAAAATGAGCTCAGGTTCGAATCCGCCTGCCCACATCAATTTTTTGCCAACTTTTTTTCGGGCACTTGATGAATTGATTCTGACTCTAATCCTCTTTATTTATGTTTATTCATTGGTTTCGAGATATTCCGTGAACTTTTCAACTTAATTGTGGCCCAATCTTTCAACTCCATTTTTCACATAAGGGCCCCTCCCTTATGTGAAAAATGAGGATGGAAATCATATCAGAATCAACCCAAGTATCATGCCCAATAGTATCTAATGTGACCAATCTTTGATATTTTTCACATCTGAGCCACTTTTTAACGAAAAAATTTCAAACACTTTTCTGACTCATTTTTCACATAAGGGTCCCCCCTTGTGAATTAAGTTGAAAAGTTCACAGAATATCTCGAAACCAATGAATAAACATAAATAAAGAGGATTAGAGTCAGAATCAATTCTTCAAGTGCCCGAAAAAAGTTGGCAAAAGATTGATGCGGGCAGGCGGATTCGAACCTGAGCTCACTTTTGCGTGCTAGCGTTTCGAGAAAAAGTCATGTCGGGGTAGCGATTTTCGACTCGAGACAATTTTTATAAAATTCTTCGTACGAATTAGCATAGTTCAAAACTCTTTAAAGGATGAGGAATCCATTGGAACATGGTGAAATAATTTGTTGAAAAAGTTGAGAGAGCACTTTTTTCACTCTTTTTCGTGTTTCTCGAAAAGTTGAAGTCCAAACCCTTTGAAAATTTAAACGTAAGCTTATCGTTTGATGCTCTATCGAATGATAAATAACATGAGGGGTCAAAATCAAAGGGAAAAAAGTCGATCTCATAGATCAAAGATCAACTTTTGGGTCCAACTTTTCGGCTGAAGTGTGTCCCACCCCTAGGGACACTAACCACAAAGTTTGAGCCTCCTGCGACCATTTTGAGCAAATGTGCCACTTGCCCCACGAATTTAAACGTTCTTACGCGGAACGCTTTTTAATTCATCCTAAGCCCTTTTATTGCAGAACATATACCGATCTACTCGGTAAAGAAACGAAAGTGTACTTTCACGCTAATGAACACTGATCCCAAGAATATCGAGCCAATTAGAGTTTGAATAATCAGATTATATTTTCCTAATCTCTTTTCAAATTTAGACTGGAATTTTCTCTATTCTCAGAGCAGACAATCAACAATTTTCCCTTCATTACTTAGCAGGTAGGTTTTTGGATTTCGCTTTCTCGTTGTTTCAGATATTTTTTCCGCCCACATGATCTAATCAACTTGAAGGTTCCGATTCCAAATTGGTCGAATTCGCTGGAAATATCGAGGATGCTAAAAAAGGTTGGATATCAAAATGACTCATTGAAATTTTTTTAAATGCAGATGCGAGTTTCGATGACATCGTTAACATGTGTTATGGATGTGAGTCTCTCTGCGAGGAATGCGTTGATGGAGAGAAAGTAAAGTTCAAGCCTGGCCGCTGTGAGGAGTATACGGTAAGAGTTTCGCATTTGGAAGGGGTCGAGAGTCCACTGGTCCAACAAAACGAAAATATCACCTTTCAGTGCATTGATCCTGAGGCCAAAATGAACATAAACAAAGACAGTCGATATCTGATGAATAAGAAATTGGAATGCCATAATTCTAAATGGCACGCTCTCTTTGACCTTCCACGAGGAGAAATCGGAATAAGAGAAGTGGATAATTTGACAAGCATTGAATGCACAAAAGGTAGTTTTCGCTGTGATTCACTGTTGATTAACACTTTTTTTTCAGAATTTCATTGCCAGGATAGCGTTCATTTACGATCTTCTTGTGGTACAAAAATATCAAATGAAACCTGTAGACCGGTATGAATTGAAGAGATTTCTAGATAACTGACTCACATTTTAGATTGACCTTGCGAAGCGACCTTTCGATTCGAAATGTGAAGAGAATTACGTATTGAATATTCTCATTCCCAAGCCAACTGTCGAGAAGAAGAATCTCAAGGTATTCGTTTCTTGAGTTTTATCTCCTCATATCTTCGTTTTTTAGGAGCCGTTGGAACTAACTTCTCTCAAATGCCATAGGTGAACTATCAAGTATTAGATGTGAAAGAGTATTCAATTTCAGTGCGGAAGGAAAATGGATAGCAAAACAGAGCAAAGGAATGAAAATCAAGTTGAAGGGAGGAGATAATATTGTCTGTCTGAAGGAGGGAACAAGTAAGCAACTTTTATATCATACTTCTAAGGTACTTTGCTCATACAGTAAACTTCAGATACTAAAAATCTGTATGATGAAGAAGCACTAGTTGTCGATCATCCGGAGAAGTTTCCCTGGCTGGAATTCTCTCTCTACACACTCGCTGTTGTTTTCGGGGTAGGTTAAAGCCGTATTTATTTATTTAATGAATACATTTTAGATCGCAATCATTATCTTCATCGGTATTGTAGTCCTCACAAGGATCAAACTCAAAGTAAAACGTAAAAGTTGAAAAATTCAGAAACAATTAACCAAAACTTTTCAGAGGGAGGAAGCGGAAGAATTGCCACCGGGAACACCTGTGGTAAATTATTCATTCGTTTTATTCAATTGAACGATCGATTGAATTCAGGTTGAGCCTCAGCCAACACTTTCCATACACAAAATGGAATTGTCGAGAAAACTTTCCATGCTCGCTACTTGAGAAACGAAAAAGAGTCAAATTGAATAACCAATACAAAACAGATTCGAATAAAGATGATGATCGATTTTTGTTGACCAACGCTTCCGAAACTAGAGAATGAATAGATGGTCTATTCCTGTGCAGAGAACGTCCAGGTTTCTATTCTAGTCTTCCTACAGAAAATATTCTTAAAATATTCGAATAAGGAGATTAACAAGCAGAAATGGCGGGATCTGTGAAGCTCTCAAATCCACAAAGCGTGAACGAGGAAATCTTGCCAGATCGAGACGCACTGTTGAGGAAGGGACCACTGAGAAGTTAGATGTTACGACTGTCAATCCTACAGGTTTCTTCTTCGGATACGAACAGATGGTTCCTCGTCTGTCAGGTCTAGGAGGATATGACATGCCACGACGACGTTTTCTGTTCCATCTTTAATAGATTCAATATTCAATTTGAGGTTTCAATTAATATTATTAATATGGAAATGCATTCATTGCTCTCATTATTACTTCTCCTCTCGCCCTCATTTCACTCTCTGGCGGGCGCGCGGAATGGTCGGATCCTGTAAGTTTTTCTGAACTCTTGCCCGTTCTGCCTTTGACAGATCGAGAACGTGACGTTTCAGTCATCTCACTCTGGCAACTACTCCTCGTCTGTCTGATCTCTCAAGTATCGGCGAAACGACTAATAGACCGGGAGTATTGTCAATTGGTGAGTTCATGAAGCTCACTTTCTTTGCAAGACTAAACTAATCCCTTTTTTACACTTCTTGCATAGAAAAGTCTATTGAAAGATTGCCGTCGAGCATGTCCTTGCGATGTAGATAATTTATGAAGTATGGATGGTTCAGCATTCCTGCTTCGTTCCTGGCACGTGCGATGGTCGCTCAGACAGCGTGCTGAGACTCGCTCGATACCCATCGAAAGACTGTGAAGCCGGATTCATCATCAAAATTCAGTAATATTTTCGAAAATATCAATATTCGCAAATTCATGATTTTTAAATTTACAGGAAACAAAACGAATGGAAGATAACTACATTCGCGAAAGGAACTGCAAGTCGAATAGTGGTAGGATATTGAATAATTACAATAATTATGATAAAGAAGAATTCAGGTGAACTGGATCAACGGTCTCTCATTCGACTGCAGAAATCCGGCAATCACTCCAATCGCGCATGATCTGTTTGAAGTAACGAGTAAGTGAAACTGCGGTAGCAAAACGAGATCTTTGGTAAAAAGGAATAGTAAGAATGTCTGCTAACTTGGAATATTTCAGACCTGAAATCATCAATCTATCCAGGGGGAATGAAATGCAAGCATAAACTTGAAACAAATGAGGATCGGGCTATTTTGTTGAGGGTTTGTAATCATTTCCTATGATGGGGAGAATCTTCACTAATCAAAAACTGAACCACTTCCCAGAACGCAATGTTCAAAGATTCAACAGACGAGTCTACTTTCGACCTGCTGATTATTCGATCTAGTGAGCGTTCACTAAAATTTATGCAGTACATTATTTATTACAGACGGTGATTCAAATCCGATTCGATACGTGGGATATCCGGAACTTGTGAGAAGGGGTGAGAAAAGAACTTCTGGACCTGTACAAATAGCATTTCTCAGAAATTCAATTCCGCCTTCCTGATACTTTGAGTGTTGATTGGGATGTTTGCAAAAAAGTGAGTTATTTCAAAATTGTTATTCGTTTAAAATTCGGAATGAAGGATACTTGCTTCGCGCCCGGCGGTTGCGAAGGACCGAAAAATGCGGGGCAGTTCAAATTTGTAAGGAATCCAGACAAAACTTGCGATCATGGAGTCATTCTCCATCCTGTGTGAGTTTTGCATGTGAAACCCTTTTAAAATAGCAATTGATTGCATAATTACTAATTAGTTCGGCCAACGAGTGGCAGATCACAATATTTGTAAGTGCTAGAAAGCCAATCAAAAAGGATTCAGAAATTCAGGTGCACATATTTTATCCATTAAACATTTTTTGATGTATCACTAACACTTCAGTTCATTCTGGGAGTAGGTTTCCCTTGTGAAGCCAGCAAGGTTGAAGGACACTCTTATTGGAAATCGATTAAGGGAATTATACTCTTGTGTAAGCATACTTATCATGCATTAGTCATTTCATGCGTCGGCTAACATCGTACTGAGATGGAATGTGCGAGAATTTCGCAGATCACATTCCTATTTATACGGACAAGGTGCGAAAATGTACACTCACGATATTAAGTAATCCCAAAGCATTGGAACCCATCTCAATAAAGGTGAGCTACAAGATTTTCAAACACTATGATTTTATAAATTTCAAAATTTAGAATACTCTATTCTCCAGATCAACGTCCGAATATTTTTCACTGAATTACGTGCAAAGTTCGTAGTTTAATGTTATTTTTTGTAATTACTATGAACCTTTGTAAATGAAACATCACGTTGTGTCTAGAAAAAGCGTATCCGATCTGATTCAGCGATCTCTACGGAAAAATACGAACCCGTATACTTCATGGGTCTCACCGAAGATGCTCTGCGAGGTTCGTTATCGATTATTCCCGCTGCTTTATAAGCTTGACAATACCCAAAGCAGATACGGAAATCCATATGGACTTGAGCACATGCTATGGGTGCAAGCTCCTGTGTGAAGACTGCGTTGATAAAACGAAAGTGAAATACAAACCTGGTATTTGCGAAGAGTATTCGGTAATTACTCTCAGTTGGAAAGATCATGAATCTATCGTTTCAGTGCATTGATCCAGCGGCCAAAATGAACATAAACAAGGACAGTCGATTTCTGATGAATAAGAGACTGACGTGTAAAGATGCTGATTGGTATCGAGAAAAGGAAGTATTCGGAGGGGAAAACGAACGATCGGAAGTTAAAAACTTAACAAGCATTGAGTGCACGAAAGGTACTTTTAGTGACGATATTTTTGAGGTTTACATCATATTTCAGAATTTCATTGCCAGGATAACGTTCGTTTGCGATCATCTTGTGGCACGAAAATATCAAATGAAACCTGTAGAACGGTACTGAAGCCATTCTTTGGCTCGATATGAAAGGGCTAAGTACTATTTTCTTATTTTAGATTGACCTTGCGAAGCGACCTTTCGATTCGAAATGTGAAGAGAACTACGTATTGAATATTCTCATTCCCAAGCCAACTGTCGAGAAGAAAAATCTAAAGGAGCCGTTGGGACTAACCTCTCTTTCATGTCATAGGTGAACTATAAAAAAATAGATGTGAAAGAGTATTCGATTTAGTGCGGAAGGAAGATGGATCGCAAAACAGAGCAAAGGAATGAAAATCAAGTTGAAGGGAGGAGATAATATTGTCTGTCTGAGAGAAGGAATTAGTGAGTATGCTAAAGCTACTTTACACAATTCATGAAATAAATATACATGATTCAACCTTTGTGTTTTATATTTCAATAAGTGAGTTCTTATGAGAAAGTGTTAATTCAAAAACTTTGAGATGCCAAGAATTTGTATGCTGATGGGAGAGCAGAAATTATTGATCATCCGGAGGACTTTCCCTGGCTGGAATTCTCTCTCTACACACTCGCTGTTATTTTCGGGGTAGATCAAAACCGTATTTATTTATTTAGTGAGTATATTTTAGATCGCAATCATTATCTTCGCCGGTATTGCAATTCTCACTAGAATCAAACTCAAAGTAAAGCGAATCTAAATAATTAAGAAATAATTGGATAAACCTTTTCAGAGGGAGGAAGCGGAAGAATTGCCACCGGGAACACCTGTGGTAAATTATTCATTCATTTAATTCAATTGAATGATTGATTCAATTCAGGTTGAGCCGAAGCCAACACTTTCCATACACAAAGTGGAATTGTCGAGAAAACTTTCCATGCTCGCTACTTGAAAAGTGAATAGAAGACAAATCTGAATAACCAATACAAAACAGATTCGAATAAAGATGATGAACGATGTTGACTGTCCACACTTCTGAACAGTCCGAACAAAAACAATCGATTCTCGTCTAGGCACAAAAACGATAAATAGAATTTTGGAGACAGCGTTGAATAGTGCGAAATTATATTTAAAAACTGTCGATTCCTTCTTATCCTTGCACCTTTGCGTCTTATCAAGTGAATAGTATCCTGCATATGATCAATGCGAGCTTCAATCGTTACTCGATTCACTGATTTTATTTGTCAGCACAGGCAAAACTAATCTGTTTCACTCTCTTTGTGTTTGGCACATGCCATTTGTTCATCATCTTTATTCGAATCTGTTTTGTATTGGTTATTCATATTTGTCTTCATATCGCTTTTTCAAGTAGCGAACATGGAAAGTTTTCTTGACAACTCCATTTTGTGGATGGAAAGTGTGGGCTTTGGCTCAACCTGAATTTGAATTAATAATTCAATTGAAATAAATGAATGAATAATTTACAACAGGCGTTCCCGGTGGCAATTCTTCCGCTTCCTCTCTCTGAAAAGAATTAATAATTCGGAATTTATTTATATTCACATTACTTTGAGTTTGATCCTTGTCAGGACAACGATACCGATGAAGATAATGATTGCGATCTAAAATAGATTCGTTAAATAAATCAATAACGACTTCTTCCTACCCCGAAAATAACAGCGAGTGTGTAGAGAGAGAATTCCAGCCAGGGAAATTTCTCAGGATGATCGACAACTAGTGCTTCTTCATCATACAGATTTTTAGTATCTAAAGTTTACTGTATGAGCAAAGTACCTTAGAAGTATGATATGAAAGTTGCTTACTTGTTCCCTCCTTCAGACAGACAATATTATCTCCTCCCTTCAACTTGATTTTCATTCCTTTGCTCTGTTTTGCGATCCATTTTCCTTCCGCACTGAAACTGAATACTCCCCACAACTTATATTTGAAATTTCACCTTTGACATGTAAGAGAAGTTAGTTCCAACGGCTCCTTAAAAATGTGATTGTGAAGAAATAGTACTCCAAAAACAATAACCTTTAGATTTTTCTTCTCGACAGTTGGCTTGGGAATGAGAATATTCAATACGTAGTTCTCTTCACATTTCGAATCGAAAGGTCGCTTCGCAAGGTCAATCTAAATGATAACATTCTCGGTAATTCAGCGTTTACATTTTCTATACCGTTCTGCAGGTTTCATTCGATATTTTACCACAAGCAGATCTCAAATGAACGTTATCCTGGCAATGAAATTCTGAAATGTAGTGTTAATCAATTGGTAATCGCATCGAAGGATACCTTTTGTGCACTCAATACTGGCCAATTTATCGACTTCCTGTTTCTCTTTGTCTTCTCCAATCAATTCCTTCTCTCCAAACCATCTTGCATTCTTGCATGTCAGCCTCTTATTCATCAGATATCGACTGTCCTTGTTTATGTTCATTTTGGCCTCAGGATCAATGCACTGAAAAAAAACAGTAGATTGTTCAAATCGTTCATTCTAGATATCTACAGGACAGGGCTCAAATTGCAGACGAAATACACAATCAATAAGAAAAAAAAGCTTTTAGAATTACAGTATACTCTTCACAGGGTCCCCGTTTGTATTTGACGGTGATTTTATCAAAGCATCCTTCACAGAGAGGCTCACATCCATAACACGTGACAAAGTCAGGAGCGAAACTCCCATCTGAATTTGTTTGTCGATTTCAGTTTTTTGAAAATTTTCTTAACCATTTTGTGCATCTTTAGTGTTTCCCCTGAATAGTGCAACATCTTCATTAGCATTTCCCACACGTTCTAGAAAAAAGGATTGCTTATTATTCTTATTTCTCATTCGAAATGAATCAACGAAATGAATAAAGTTGGATAGCGGTTACCGGTCTGATATCTCAGAGAGTATTCGGACGTTTCGGTAGATTGAGAGAAAAGAACATTCTAAAAATTGAAAAATCACTGAAGTTCGAAGGGTAGGATAATACCTTCAATATAATAGGATCCTTCCCATTGTAGCCAGCCATGAGTGTAAATGTGCAAATTCGAGTCAATTTTTTCGGATCAGCTACATATGGAATATGTCCTGAGATCAGCTACATATGGAATATGTCCACGTGATTCCAAAACAATAAACAGAGGGCTCACGAATAATAGCAATATAATGATTCAAAAAGAGAATTGGACTCAATTCCTCCATGTCATTGTCCACATTTTCTTTATCTTGTGCACAATAGAGCAAGTCTACGCCACCCCAGTTGAACTGAAATTTGCGCAATAATAGAGTCGTGAAATACAGTCAATATGACACAATGTGAACCGTTTGCCGCAACTTGCGGAAAGTTGCCGCAACTTTTGGCAAAACCATGATTGCGGATCGGAGACTGCTTGAATCAAGCTGAAACTTGAAGTGAATTCTTGTTTTGCATGCCCGGTCAAACTGACATTCTCAAAAAAATTAAATGAATCCTGCTCTTTGATCTTTAACAAACACGCGAAAGAAATCACTACTTGATGCGCAACCGGGATACGGTAGCCGTGCATCCGGATGCGCTCGTGTACTCGTGAACTTTCTATTTAAATTTACAACTGATTGGGTTTCCTCGTTTATAAATAGTTTTTTAATTGAATTTAATGATAAAAACATCACTGACGTTGCCCTCATACCAGCACGATACCGCGCCGAGCGCCGCGGTCATGTTGCGATGACTTAAAATGGAAAGTTCACGAGTACACGAGCGCATCCGGATGCACGGCTACCGTATCCCGGTTGCGCATCAAGTAGTGATTTCTTTCGCGTGTTTGATAAAGATCAAAGAGCAGGATAAATTTCAATTTTTTGAGAATGTCAGTTTAACCGGGCATGTAAAACAAGAATTCACTTCAAGTTTCAGCTTGATTCATGCAGTCTCCGGTCCGCAATCGTGGTTTTGCCAAAAGTTGCGGCAACTTTCCGCAAGTTGCGGCAAACGGTTCACAATGTGTCATATTGACTGTAGTTGGAAAGTTTGCAGTAACTTACCGTAACAAAACTTTTACGATCAGTTGTTTTCCGAGAATTAATCAACATTGTAATTTTCCATTCATTGCTTGATCTTATTTCCGAATGTCAGATTAAAACGGTAAGAAGAAAGGCTCACATTGGATGAATAATCAGTCCATGGTCGCAAGTGGTCAACTTTTTAAAGGAGGGCTATTAGCAAAGAAATGGGCGAAAACATGCGTTTATTGGCTGCAAAAAACCTGGGTCGAAGGAGGCATCGAACCACCGGCCTTCAGAGGGGTTGACCGGAGCTCTAACCACTGCGCTACAT
>LS501819.1:495896-517222 GCA_900490845.1 Pristionchus japonicus
TGATCGAGATGCTTTCACATTCAAATTCCCGCCACTCCCCTGTCCTTCAAGCGTCCATGGCACATTGCCAACTCGCTATAAAATCGTTCAGGCAAAAGATACAACCATGCGGTTTTCGGATTTCTGATATGGTTCATGATAGCTACAGTTCTGCGTTGGCAGATTAGTCATCTAATATTTGCTATTAGCCCTCCTTTAACGTATTTGAGCTGTTCCGGATTTTTACCACGATCGCAAGTCCCCGGAGCGAAGCATGTGTCCTAATGGAGATATTTCAATCCCAGAGCATTCATGGAAAATGATACTTTTTCGCA
Source organism: Pristionchus japonicus (assembly GCA_900490845.1). Classification (NCBI taxonomy): domain Eukaryota; kingdom Metazoa; phylum Nematoda; class Chromadorea; order Rhabditida; family Neodiplogasteridae; genus Pristionchus; species Pristionchus japonicus. The sequence goes on from LS501819.1 coordinate 496,211, forward strand.
AACGCTCCAATCAATTTCCAGTGAATCGGGAAGGCGAAATTGAATTTCTGGAAATGCAGTTTCAGTAACTTTAGATATTTCATAAATTTGGACCCTGTTTCACGACATCTGTGTAGCCTATGTAGGAAACGGTGCTGAGATCTGGAATTAAGTATTTTTTTATTATGAGACTTTTGAAATCGAGGTCATAAACAAACCTGTATGGTGGATCAGAACTTCAAAGGGGCTCTCATCTGTTGAGGCTGCGAACATTGTTTCCTGCAGTTTGTGACTGTCGTTTTAACAAATCGATTCCCTGTAATGACGAACTTTCAATGATGAAGTAGATGGGACTTTATTCTTCAGAATGTAAGAGCATTTAATTCCCATCGAAGAGTGGGTTGATTCGTGATCTGAAATTGGATGATCCGGATTCAATTTTCTGTACTCCAAAAAGCTCTTTTTTATATCTTCGAACATCGCGTAACTTACTCATCACATCGAACACTGAATGCGCGGCAGGTGCAACAACTGGATTACTGCAGTCGAATGAGAGATCGCCGATCCAGTTCACCTCAACGATTTGTTTATACAAAAACATATCAAAATAGTGAATCTTTACCACGATTCGGCTTGTCGGCACGTTCGAAACCAGCGAAATCGTCCATAGGTTTCGCACCCTGGAGAGGTCAGGAAATTTCATGATAACCGCGATCAACGGTCTCACTCCAGAGATATGATGAATGCAACAGGGCAGTCTTCCGATGGGAAATGGGCGGCTCTCAGTTGACTGTCGCGACGACGGTCGCACGTGCCAGGAACGAAGCACATTTTCTGTGAAGTGAGGCAGTGCCGTAGCCCAGATTGATTCAAAAGGAGGAAGAACAAGGTCCCACAGATCCTACCTCCCTCACCACAATCTGAGGATCTGCGGACCGCTCGCACAGATGAAACAGAGACGTTCTAATTCACCTTTGCGCAGTCCTTCTGATTGAACAACGGAGGATCGTCGGCCCATGAATACTGAGTGGAGATGAGAGAGAAGACCAGCAATGGCAACAATGAAGAGACTGGAAAAGGAGGATGATCTTTGATCTTTAGATAGGAGAAAAAGAGGCAACTAAAGAGAAACCAACCGGATCCGACCATTCCGCGCGCCCGCCAGAGAGTGAAATGAGGGCGAGAGACGAGACAATAATAGAGTGGAATGAAAGAATTTCGATTACAATTCGCCATTTTGCATAATACTTTCGTAATTGTCGCAGAATGCACGTTCACATTTTGAACGAGTTGAAACGCCATTATTTCAAACTCGTTTATTCATGACATTATGGCATATAAACAAAGATGATCGCTTCAAGCATTCCGATCTAGTCAATCTTCAATTTCCTCATAATTCTAACCGCACCCAATACTTTCCTCATAATTCTAACCGCACCCAATACTTTCCTCATAATTCTAACCGCACCCAATACTGTCTTCGCAATCAAATAAACAGCGGTGATAACAATGGCGGACAATGTGAGGAAAACAATCGAGATAATAGCAATAACATCAATCGAGTAGTACTGAATGAACGACTGTGTGGTTCCGACGTGTTTGAGATGATGAAGAGGACCGAATTTGACGAGGAATTTGAAGTGTCGTAGGAAGTTTTCCTTGCCGGAGATGGGAGAAGAGGCGAGACGAGAGGCTACGCGACGAGCTGAGTGAGTGTGCCTGTAAATATCTCCTCATCGTTAGCTTCAGTTCTCCGCGGTATGCAAAACTACTAAACAACAACTCACTCCGGTTTGTACAATATCTCTCTCACAGCTGCAATCATTCTCTTCGCGTTGCCCAAATCTTCCTTGTCCATGACGATTCCTCCTCCGTTTCGTTTGAACATGAGAGCGTTTCTGTACTGATCCGAGATGGTGGGAATGGCGATGATCGGGACGCCTGGATGAATAGATTGCCATTTGATTAGGTGTGCTTCACAGTGCATGATCCAACTCCTTGTCAAATAACCTCATCAGAAAAACCATTTATCACCAATCAATGCATACCGGCATGCATGCTCTCGTAGGTGGATGACAGCCCGCAGTGAGTGATGAACGCAGAGAGACGACGGTCGGCTGGAATCAACTTATTAGTAGATGCAAACATCAATGATGTTTGCCCGCACATTCATTTTCAGGTTCCCACAATGAGACATTTGGACTACTCCGTGCAAGGTATTATTAATTCGCACACTGCTCAAACAAACAAGTAGTGTTTATCCTACACCCAATCACAATCAATGCACCTACTCATTCTGCCTATTGATTCTCGTGATAGATAACTCGTTGTTTTTATTATTCTTTGTCTTTGTCTAGTTTTCACGACTTAGTTGTATCCACTGAAAAAAACCTATAATCGCTTTCTGACTCAGTCTCATTGTCTCGCTTGAATTCTACGACCCATTCAAACTACAGTTTCCCCGCCAGACGAAAAACCCATTAGGTGATAACCTCACGCAATAAAATCACCGAGACTTTTATGGGGCTAGAATATTGGAGGGGATAGCTCTGTCTACACCATTTTATGAGTACCGTAGTCGCGACGAGTCTAGTCAAAGAGGGGCCGAGGCTGATAATTTCGCTGCAGAGCGTCTAGACGGGGCGATCAAATTTGCACGATGGGGAGTGGACGAGGGGAGGGTCAGCTCACTGCGAATAGCAGCCGAGGTCTGTCTGGCTATTTTTAGGTTCTTACTAAATCTCGCTATTCTGAGAAAAATCTCACTATTCTACTATACTCTGAATTCGCTTCAAAACTTCATCGTTTTTATGATTTGCAAAGCTAGCCTGACTCACCAAGCATTTCCTTCTGTGGAAGCCATTGAGCTTCAATCAGATTGTCAATGCCGCGAGAGATATTGTGCGATGGTCTCTGAATTTATTTTTAAAATAATGTTTACTAAATTGTAATCTTACCTCGTACTTCCAAACAAAGGTAACGTCGGGGAATGCTCGGAAAGTCTGTAGAAGCGATTTCTTGAAATGACTGGGCATGTCGGCTGAGTTGCCGATTGTCCCGAATGAGACCATCACGGTCTTAGGACGGAGATCGAAGATGGAGGACCAGTCCTGAACACGAACTTCTTATTTATTCTTGCTAGGAAAGCTTTATATGACATTTTCTCACCTCATGCAGACTCTTATTCGTCGTTGTCAGAGTCATTCCTCCCACATCCACTATTCTGTGCGTTGTGAGAGTGGGAAAGTCGATTTGCGGGTCGCGATTGATGAACACGTAGGAAGCATTGGCGGAGATTTCCTGAATGTTCTTATTGATCTTATGCAAACTGCATCACACAGCCATCGAATGTTTCGCCAACTCGGAATCTAATCCTCTCTCGTGAAACTCACATGGGCTGGTACGGTCAGGTGGGGGAAGTGCGCCATTAACTTGCGTTCGTAGATGTGACCTGAATTTGCACACTTTCAAATATCGTTTGTTAAAAACCGGATTGTTTTGATTGATAACAACGTACCCAGATAGTTGAGAATTCCATCGACAAACATCTGTCTGACAAAATTGCTGACGCGATTGCCCAGTGAAGTCATTTCAGTGTCCATCGCTCGCCCGAATCTTCCTGAACATTATTTTTCTAGAATTTCTACCGATGCATCATGCTATTCTATTCTGCATCAAAGAGCATCTTTCTCTGTTTCTAATGATAGCGCTCCTTTCGTCGATATGAACTGGGTATCGTGTGTACACAAACACAGACATCGAGTTCTTCCTTACCTGGCACGTAAGACAGCGATTGAGGCACACTCATGAAGTGGAATGACTGAGGAATGGTCGAGTGCGAGTCGATAATGCCGAAGTTCTTGATGCCAACCGTGTTGAGGATGTCTGAAATTGGGATTTGGTGATCGCGAACTGGTCTTATTATTGTACGGTAGATGCAGAGGTCAAAGTTGACTACGAGTGCGGCATCGAATCGTTCGTTCTTGAGTCGATCCATGAGATGGCGGTTGCTGAGAATGCCTGAATGGGAGATGATTGGGTCTGTTTTCGTCAGTGCGAACGATCTCCTTTTTGGGTGCCTATCGACTCGCATGGGTGAGCAACCCCATATCATCCTAGCGACCTTCCATTGTCGTTGGTAGAACGAACGTTGGTGAGGATAAGAGACTAGGACGGATCTTCTATGAACCTCATGAAGTAGTACATTTACTTTCATTGTCACAAAGAGTCGATCGATAATGCATTGAGGAAGACTTGGGGTTTCGACTATGAAAGATGATTGAAACATAGCAAAACTAAAAGACCAAAAAAGTGAAATTACTCACTTGAACACTGCGAGTAGAGGAAGTTGGCGATGTTGTTGAAGTTCACTTTCTGTAATTAATTTTGTTTATTTTATTTTGAGTTAATTGAAACGTACTTCGTACCACTGATAGAATCCATTCGCCGTCCACGCAACATCGTTCATTCTGCCGCCCTGCAAGACATCAAGGATTAATTCGAGTCGAACTGAAAGATCAAAGATCAACTCCTCACTCCTAGCCGTGCAGTCTCAGCAGTCTGAGGAGCGACGATTCTTCTGACTCGCTTGCTACCAACATCAACCAGACGTTCATCGACAACGTTGGAGAGCATGACCTTTGAAGTTTTACAATTATTTTCAATTAGGAAACTTCTGATGAGAGAATAGCTGCGTTTGTAACTGTGAGAAAAGATATGTGTGAATAATAAAATATCAAATGAATTTCATGTATGGTAAGGATAAAAGGATAAGAACGAATGAACTAACCACTTCGTATCCATCATCGATCAGAATATCAGCTACCGTGTTCACAAACTGCACATGACTTCGCTGAAATTTCAAGTCGTAGATGAGAACCTGAAATCGATTAGTCAAATTATGATCAAGTTAATTATTTTTTATTTATGTAAAATAATACAATTTGAAAAATACAAAACGAACCTTGCTTGCTTCAGAGTACTGTAGAGCAGTGCTCGCAATGAGCAAGCACGTGAGTGAGAGAACGGAGACCATTGCTCAGCCTTGCCCGGATGTCGAATGATTCCAATGGACGATACATCCCCTCAAATACTGTCTCGCCACCCAGTAAAAAAGTCTGATAAGCCGGTCCAAATGGAGTAATGGGCTAGACTGTCTGAGGCCGAGCGGCTATACGATTGGTTGTGAAAGCGAGTAGGCTGAGGCAAATGCTGCAAAGTGCATCAGTAATATGGAACACGGTTCAAAACATAGTTTCGCGTCTAGTGCTGATGGTTCTTAATCTAATTGTAGATTGAGAACATCCAAAGAATATCGATTAGACTTTTGAGTCATTAAAAGTGTAGTCAAGGCTATTTTAGAGCCCATTCGATTTCTTCTTCTCTCTTTGTTCCCCCATCATAGATTGTAGTCGAGCATCAACAAGTCTCGACGAGTAGCACATGATTCTATTTTAGAACCATCGATTTTCTGCAGCTTTGATGTGAGCAGTGCAAAAAACTAAAAACGGCTCTGTTTGTCTCCCAATACGATCGTAGTGCGATTCACGGCGTTTCACATATCTGAACCCGCTCATCGATTCCATTTTTCTAGATCGACACCTATGTTTCGGGTATGATACTGTTTGAAAAATCGATGTAAAGTGGTTAAATTACTACGCACTCTAACCCACTTCTAATACAATACTGACAAAGCACAAATTCCTTCGGGGAGGGGGGGGTCGGGTGTGCGGTCTCAACTCTTCCCTCGCTCTCTCGCAGCGGCCTGCCCGTTTCGAGATAAGGCGCTGGAAACGTGCTGACGGGCTGATGGTACGCCCACAGCCCGATACCCGGCCCGACCCTTCGCTCTCGAAGTCGACGCGCCCAACCGGTCTTCCCAGCCGATCGAGTCAAAAGGGATACTGTGGAGGCGGGCAACCGATTACCGGGATTACCCGATTTTACCTACTCTAGTATCTTTCTATGCATCTGAGGCATCCTCGGTCACCCTACTAAAAATAATTAGGCAAAGAAAGGAACGGAAAGAGAGCCGTTGTTACCCGTTCCCGCTCTTAGCCGGTTGCTCGTTGAGGTCGAATGGGGAGAGAAAAGCCCGTGAGTGAAAGTGACAGGCAGGTGGGAATGGCCATTTCCGCGGCCAAGACTGTCGATTCTGAGACAACCGAAGCGAGCGAAAATCATGCGATTTCACTGACTCCAAAACCACCGAATCTCTGGGTGAAGAGGTGCTAGAGATCAATGTGAATGTTCATTCGTTCAGGACCTGTACAGCATCTTGATAACGGATTCAACACATCCTGCAATAATCCTGTGAGGCGTCGGAATTACAGCTGAGGACGGACGATGACCATTGGTACGTTATGACAGGTTATCTTTGAATAAACGTAGCCGCAACGGAGAGGCGGTTTGTCAAACTTCAACGAAAATTTAATCCAAGTGTTCCCGTACTAATTGCAGGCAAGTAATCAATAGGGCTGTCGGTCAATGGAATTGAAAGCAGTTCTTTAGCAATGAACGGGTTAGGCAGCATTGAGAACGGTGGGCGCTAATGAAATAGAGAGTGGATGATAATCTCTTGCGGTTATCTCATTTAGAGCGTTGGCTCTTTAATTTCGCGTTCCACCGTTGCAGAAAGTTCCTCTACAAGAACACTTGCAATTGTTTTGTCATTAAAACTATCAATATCTAAAACACCGAGGTGACACCAATGTGGCTGCTGCCTATCCTATCCTTCTGGCTGATCACATTCTCATTCGCGTGCATACCGATGAAGCCTACTGGAGTGAGAGGTGAGCAAAGCTTTTTTTTGTTGCATTTCTAGCTACACCTCCTATGCTTATCTGACTCATTTCTTCCTCTTCTGTACGCATACGAACTTGCTCGCAAAAATGAATTCAGGGTGTCCGCCACTGACGTACTTTGATCGGAGCAAGTGCAACGAAGTGGTAGGCATACCTTGTGAGATGGCAATCATCGGTGCAGAGACTGCAACGTGCGGCGACCCTGACAATTTTGATTTATATATTGTAGTGAGTGTCCAAGATTTTGTGTTCAATGTGTTCAATATTTTTATGTTAACTGTGTTCAGCTAACAAAGTGTTTTGGTTTGTAAGTTCTGTCATTCAGTACACGGACGAGACTGGAACAAGAAAAGCAGGAGCTACCAACGGCATCGAATGCAAGGGTTCGGATTGGTACGTGCGTATAGGAGGTGAAAAACTTCTCAAAGAGGTGACTGGCGTGGCCACAGTTCAGGTTATATGCTATTGAAGTATAGCTATTTAGTAATTCATTTCTCAAATGTTCACTGTTCACGTTTATATTACATGAGCTCAATTAATTTATTGATTAGGTATTATTTGCACATAGAGATAATACAACAGTGGTTTTCTGTAATCGATATCGTTCGAGCTTATCCACAGATTATAATGGCTAGATTGAACTTGTCGAGATAGCACTTGAATCCTTCCACAACACACGCTCCCACTTTCCTTTGCTCACATTTGTCTTGATTATTCGTTGCCGCTCCTGAAAAAGAGGAGATAAATTATGAGTATAATCGGTCAATTGCACCTCTTATGAAGCTGGTATTCGGTGAGCAAACGAAGCTCGACGCTGAGTATGTGCCACGAACAATGACCGGAATCGGACACTGGGACTGAATCGAATTTTTTTTTAAGTTGACGCTATAAATTAGTAGCACAGAAGAAGTTTTAGAAAAGAGGTATTGAATGGTTCAGATACATTGCCTACCCCATAGGCTCTGACTGAGGGAAGGCAGGTCGCAGTAGGAGAGGTCGACTTGTCACCAATCTGATAGCGCTGATCCATCTCTTGTCCCACGACCCACCTGAAATAAATTTTGTAAGAATTTCATCTCATTCACTCATTCGAATGTTGTAAGAACCATCTCCATTTGTTCGTGCTCCTCTAAGAGTGGGCTCCCGCAGGACGCAAGTGCCTTGAGTACGGGGATACCTTTACCTTTACCTTTTACCTCTAAGAACAAGATACTCACCATCCCTCATTGTCTTTCATCAGCTTCAGTCCCGTCGCCCAGTTGTCGGATGCCACTTCCACTCTCAACTCCTCTCCTTCCTTGCACACGCACAAATCCTTGTCGCACGTAGCGTTCGATCCACTACCGAGAAGCTCTCCGAGCCCTGAGAAGTCATTGTTACTGATTGTCCCCTGCGTTTGATTACTAGAGTTGGCAAAACGATTGCGGCATTGCGAGCCGCATTGAATGAGAGAGAGAGGAATGCAGACTCGCTAAGCTCGTGTTTCCAACCCTATTGCTTACCGCGTGATCCCTCAGTTGTCGTCGTGGTATCGTCGACGGGAGTAGTAGTCGTGGTAGGCTCGATGGTCGTGCTCTGTTCCGTTGTGGAAGGAATCGTCTCGGAGGAGCTCACTGAACAGACAATCAAGTGTAATTTCGAAATAGGTATTGTCATACCTGTTTTTCCTTTGTCTTCATCACAGGTCATGTTTTCGATCACCTCGACATCTGGAATTGATTAGGTTTGAGGGGAGAAAAAAGTTCCAATCTTCTTTTGCTTTCGAATAACAAATTTACCGTTCACTTTTACCGTATTTTATCAGCATTATTTTTGAAATTGTTTGTGCTTAGTCTCCCTAAATGCAAACTCACTCTGCGCTGCTCGAACCTTCACAGCCGAGTCATGCGAATCGACGATTCTGGTGTGTTTTCCGTCGGCATAGTCCCCAGGAACTCCTCCAAAGTATTCTGGAATGGGATTGATCTCTACTCTGTTTCATACCGATTGACCTCATGAACGTGATGGGATGCTAATCATTAATGAAGGTCCGTTCATAAAAACAAGTGTTTCACTGTAAAATGGTGCAATTTACCCTTCGTAGTCGTCTTGTGAAGTCCTACGGGTCCGACAATGCGAGTGTTGATGAGAATTTTGTATGATTCCTGATAAGGCAACATGCCATAAGTTGTACAATGAAACGCTGATCAACGACTTTTAGGCGATACATCATTCAACGTACGTCAAAGTGACGATACAGCTTGCAGCTAGAGAGATCCCAATCGTGTCTGCAAGAAACTGATAGTTTTGAAAAAGGATTTGAGATGAATTTTCCATTCAGATCGTTCTCGAATATTCCGGATTTTCTGAAATCTTGTCTAACAAAACTTCCGGAATGTTTTAGAATCTTTCTATGTCCCTTTCATTCCCCCTCCCTGTCACATCCCCCGTACGGTCGCAAATACGGTATAGTGTATAGATGTTCCTTCAGACCATCTCTAATTATTAAATTCACTGTCCAAAGTAAAAATGTTGAAATAACCCACACGATCCCCCAGCATTCTTTGATGCCCGCGCATTTGATGACGCAATCTCGCTGATAGACGATTGTCTCGTCGCTGATCAGATCACTGAGCGACTTGGGGTCCACGAGGAAGAATGGATGTCGCGGATCCTATAAATAAGATCATTAGAGGCAGGAGCAGGACATTCAGATACGCAGTTTTATGAATGAGTTGTGTTGAAAACAAAATCTTTTTGGCCATAGGCGAAGCACAATATTGGACGTGATGCGAATTCAAAAATTTTAACGGACGAGGATCGCATTCGAAAAGAATCGATCGAAGAGCGGAAACAAACTCAAAAGCGATGTAACTCAGCGACGAAATGTCATCTAAATCGAAACGGTTTGAATGAGTAGTGCGCGCGCTTTTGTGCCCTCCTGATCCTATCTTCTATTTCAAACCTGCGAATACAGAGATGTAAAGAGAGATAAACGACACAAAGAGTGGATTGTGGGTGAAAAACCTTCAAACTATTCAATCCGTTAGTTTCGGACCAGGTGCACTCATTTTCTCCTTTCTGCGAAAGTTAGGCCCACTTAACTACTCATTCACGCATGAATGAGGGTCTCCTCCCCTTCACCTTTCATTGAACGAACTCATTATCCTATTCATTTCGCTGAAATGAGCCCCCGTTTCGCTTCCCTTCCACAGCGTTCCGACCCCCATTGTATTCTCCAGACAAGGGTGAACAATGGGATTATCTTTTTGAATTGTCCTGCGTAACCGTAATCGAACTGCAAAATTGATCGAGAATTTAAGATGTTTGTGAATTCTCCTGATCGCTTTTGCTAAAAAATGAGAATCGAGGTGCGTTTCAAAATCTCTATAGAATCCTGAGTTTGCAGTTCCGTTATGTCAACCCTGACCCTTGTCTGTCGGGATTAGGGTTGACCGTTCGCACAAACGCAAGCGATTCGCAATGAGCCCGGAATGACTCTCATTGCGCAATGAGAGTCGATTTCGCCCTCTCATTGCGCAATGAGAGAGGAATCGATTCGCAATGGATACGCAATGCAAATTGACCTCTCTCATTCCGCAATTCGCTCGAAGTGAGAGGAGGGAGCGCGCACAGAGATGGATGAAACATATTTCAACCCCAGAAGAAAAGACTGTTTTGAGCAAAGAATAAACTGTGCTCGCGCTTGATTGACAAGGTAGTAATTATTTCTCTTACAAAGTGAGATGTTATGATTTGTTTACTACCGTTTCAACGCCTAATTACATGCTATGATCAAGATTTTGCAGAGCCACAATACATCCCTTTTCTCTCTCGCCCTAATCTAACCACCTCCCCCCTTCTGTAAAATTGGCGATACCTCTTGCCGGACTAATTGTGCTAGAAAATCCTCGCCTCGTCGATTCGCACAACGCGGTCGATACGCAATGGATACGCAATGCAAATGCGCGAGTCTCATTGCGCAATGAGAGTCGATTTCGCCCTCTCATTGCGCAATCGATGCAAATCGCGCGCCTCGATTCGCAACTTGCGCTTTGCGATTGCGTTTCGTTAACCCTAGTCGGGATAGAACGCTGTGCTTCATAATTGCTTCTCAAATCGATTGTCCACAATATTGACACCCTGTCTACAATCATCATACTCTGATCCCTCATCGTGATGGCGGATAGAATTTATTATCAAAACGGAAGGCCAACATTTTGATCACGATAAAAATGGAGATTCGAGTTTGCCTTTTGTATTTTTCCAGCAACTTATTATCCGAATATGTACTCATAAACTTTTTGATTATGAAAGTGATTCTAGATAGCCCGTAGCTTGAAAAGAGCCGATTTGTTTGCCGTTATACACAATCTATTTAAAATTCAGCAGTTCCTCACGATTTCCGGGGCGCCTTCCGCAATGATTGGACACGATGATGCTGCGAAGTGGACCGTGCTAGCGAAGAGAAGGAGGCTGAGAAGAATGGAGGATGACTGGGGAGGCATTACCTGAAGGTTGGAGCAATTAGATAAGATAAGATTTGAAGTCGCACAAAATCAGAGAGACTACGGTAGTGTGCCAATGGTCGGATAGTGGAGGAGGATGAGTGGGATGGAGGCAGGGGATGGGTCCTGTGAGCGTAGTCCCCGGCAACCCACTGTACGATTCTCTCGATTCTCTCGATTCTACGCGCTCTCTCGTCCTCTCTCGCTCCCCATCAAAATGGATTGAGGCATAATGGACCTGTCATGCGCCTCTGGAAGACTTCTTTGCTGACGACGCATAAGAGATCAGAGATCAAACTTTCGATTACCGGGTTGAGAGTAAATTATGTGTAATATCAGCAAGACTGATCACCGCCCGAGAAACTACTGGATAATGAATAATAACACATTTCTCTAACTCTCTCTATATTCCACACTTTTTCTCGCTTCATAAGGTAGACGACAATTAATTCTGTCAGTAATCATTCGATCACATTGGACGCTATTCTAGGTTAACTATCGCGTTTGCAAGGTTCATGAGGCAAGGGTTAGATGGAACGAAGGTATCGGAAAGGAATCGCTGATCGTTTTCTGGAATTTTCCTCTGAGGAATGCAGATTCAACCGTGAAGTGACAATTGGATGAGTGGATGAGATGAAAGATTAACTAAGATCTCGCAGAAGCATCAGTAGAAGCTAATGAGAGGCGCAAATTGAAAAGGTCAACTTCATCGAGAAGGAGCATTCTTTGACAACTTCATTGAAGGTTACTGTAATTTCAAGGACCTACAGTAGATGCCAGGCGCCTCACTGTCACTCAAAACTTCAATTGCGCGGTTTAAGGAGGTTCCTAAGTGCATTGACCCTATTCCATATTGCTCGCAATGGGAATCACATACGCAATGGGTATCGTAGTTTTAGTAGTGTGTCGCATTGGGCGAAGCTTGCAATGCATTAGGGACAAATCCCAAACACGGCAAAAAAATGATCAGTAAAGTGAAATTCAAATGATAGAGTGGCATCGGGTACTTCAGCGATAGGTGACATGGTAGTCTGAATCGGGTAGGGAATGACCCGACTTGGTCTAGACAGCACTGTCATCTCGATTTAGGCTATTGAAGTGAGCAGCAGTAGGGTTGGTCTTTGCGCCACTGCGCAGATGCTTTGGATAGAACAATGAAGACGCATATATCAAAAATTGATCCATTTCTCATTTAATATCGAATTCAAGTCATGCCTTAGTCCATTTCGATTGGCAGGAGTGAAAATTAATTAGAGATAAAGAAAATTACTGGTAAAATAAGATTTCGGAAAAAATCTGATTGAAAATCGTTTTCAAAAGTTAAATTTTTCAATTGTTACCATGTATTGAACTTTTTTTTAGGAGCAAAGGTCAAAGACATAACAAACAAATTTAAATAGTCAGTATTTATTCATTTTTATTGTCTACTCTCATGGGTGTCACATAGCATTAGTCAGAGCTTTCTTGTGAAGAGGTAAGTTTCGTGATTGATAGGAAAATAAGTTATCAGTCTCACAAAAATAAGAGCGAAGTTTTTCAATCACTGTTGGCCTATGTAGATCTCATTGCACAGCGTTCTATCCCGACAGACAAGGGTGAGGGTTGACCTAACGGAACTGCAACCTCAGGATTCTAAAGAAGTTTTGAAACGCATCTCGATTCTAATTTTGTAACAAAAGCGATCAGGAGAATTGCGTTACGTTTCACAAATCTCTTAAATTCCGAGATCAATTTGCAGTTCGATTACGGTTTTGCGGGAAAATTCAAAAAGATAATCCCATTGTTCACCCTTGTCTGGAGAAAACAATGGGGGTCAGAACGCTGTGATTGTTAACTGAAGTGCTGTATGATGTTGAAAAATGCGTTATCGATAAGAAAAACTAGTACAATCACTCTCACAATTATCGATTCGCCAGGGCAACATCCCCTTAGCAATGAACGTCTCTTCTAGCCTAGCATGCTATAGAAAACGAGGAATCGTTGCATCCAAGGAGCGTTGAGAGACGACGAGATAGAGCATCCAAAGGCGGAGCTTCGCCCTCTTCCCCCTTCCTCCCCTCTCCTCCTCACTTCAAGTTGATTCAGCCACAGGGAGAGGCCCACCTTCTCTTCCCTCTGCCAACTTCTGCCTACAGTAACCAGAATGCTGCTCGCTTACCCTCTCCTGCTTATGCAGGTACTGTACTATTTTAATGATTACTTGAGCTAAAATATACCATTCAGGTTGCGGTGGTAGCTGCAGCTCATCGACCGACGCAGCCCGACTACTACGAATACAAGCATCCGTTCCTGCCGTCCACTCAAGTACGACTTTTTTTAATCTCATTCGGCAATTGTAGTGGAGATGGGTCATGAAATTTGAGATGCGTCACGTGCTTTGGACTTTGAAAGTCCGTAATGGCGAATTGAGTCTCGCTAGGTGAAATTGGAATCAATCTCATCGTTAGTCAGGAGTATAGTAGGCTCTCAAGCCACGTCTCTTACTCTACTGAAAAAGAGTGTGGGAGAGGTGGAATCGAAGTAATGTTGATGAAAGAAACGTTGCGTGATCGATCAGAGAATACAGAATACACAGTGGAATGCTAACAGCACCCTATTGATTACTGATGAGCGATGAGCAATGACGTGTGGTTTTACTCTACTTCTTCGTCCTCATCGTCATCGTCGACTGGATGGGATCGATGCTTCTGGAGCGTCATCATCCGTCGTTGAGCTGAAGAATTCTGCAGCCCCTCCCCCCCTGAATCGCCAACGACGATTTTCTGCATCGGCCAAACGACTGCAAATCATACCAAAGATACTGAGTCTCAATAATGAGCAGATGACTTCATTGAAGAAGCAAAAGCACCGTTTCGATTTCGGTGATTGTAGTGGAGATGGGGTATGAAATTTGTGATGCGTCACGTTGATTCTGACTTTTTTGTGATGCGTCACGTTGATTTGGACTTTATTAGTCCGTAATGGGGAACTCAGTCTCGCTAAGTGAGATGTTTTCGCCCGACCTACCGTAATCCATCTGATCATCGAAACAAACCTCTCCACCAGGGAGGAGTGGGCGCTCGTTGCTAGGAATCGATCCCGTGCGTTGCTAGACTCCTTCCCCATGAGTTGCTAGGTTAGATCTCATCCCATGACCGTCAATAGATGGTTTGGTGGAACGGAAGTGGAGGCAAACAAGGAAGTGGATGGTGCAATCAATGAAGGGCATTATCATACCACTGCATCCTCATTAACACCCCTCCTCATTAGCTCCCATCTCCTCGAATGGCTCTTAACATATTACCTCGCCTGACACTCTGATTCATCCAAGTACCGTACCCCAGACTTCATCGTCGAGATCCAACTATCACCAACTATCGCAAATGGAAGGTTCCCGAGAGTCACCGGTGCTTTTGGACTCTTTCTCCGCTGCAGTACCTTCTAGATCTATGGTGCATCGCAGTAGGATCTGCTCCCGTCTAACTCGTACTCCTCTAACGTACCTCTCACTCAGTGTAGCTTTTCACGAACTACAGCGGGAGACCATGGAAGACTAATTTCTGACAGTCTAATAAGGTCTTTGTGCTGGTACGTCTTCGATGATGCTACGATGCGCGGCAGCGTCGCCGTGCTGCCGAGGCATTGTGTGAAGATTGGCCCTTGATCTTTACATCCTCATTCTCTCACACCTCTCACTCACAGTAGCTCATCACAAACGGCAGTAGGAGATCATGGGGATCTAATGCGAAACGATCCAATGAGGTCTTTGTGCTGATACGTCTTCGATGATGCTACGATGCGAAGATTGGTCTTCGAACTTTCCATCCACATCTTCCGTATCCCAAACCTTTGATTCCTCTTCCTTCTCATTAGATGTCTTGAGCGGATTTGATCCCACTCAGATGGTTCAACATTCCTCGGCCTCGGCCCGGCGAGAGGGGGGGGGGTAGGCATTCTTTAGGAGAGATTCTCGCACTTCTCGGAGTGCTCTGTTTCGCCAATACAGTCTGTACTGGTGAAACTTCTCCTGTCACTCTCACTCCTACCATACAGTGAAAGGGGAAAGAGAAGAATAGTACTTTAAACTCGGGAGTGTTCTCTGCATGTTGAGGAGGGATGTCATCAAATGAAAAAATATGACTTCAGCAGAAGGTCTTGTTTTTCCCGGGAGCAAACTCGAAGTAGTAGTAAGTAGTAAAACTTGTTGTCGAGTGCATGATTGGCAATCGATAATTTCAGGAGCCGACGACGCTTCCTTCAACTACTGTCTCCACCGAACCCACCGAACCCTTCTCTGTTTCCAGGTACTTACTGTTTCGTTCTTCCTTAGCAAAGACCTCCACCAAACCCACCTTCTCTCCATGAGTCGTGGTATCTCAACCTCGATTCTCCTCTCATTTTGAGCAAACGAGATCCAGATTAGGCTATCATCACATGCAATCTTCATCTTTATCTTCCGTCTCTCTTTTCAATAGATCCTCAACTATCCTCCAACATTGCCATTGCAGTACCGTTTCTTCGTTCTCTCCTCACTCTGGTAACTCGTCTTCGAACTCGACGCCGACTTCAACGACAACGACGACTTCAGCGTCTACGGCCACCACAACCTCGACTGGTCCTTCGACGACGACCACCCAGCCGGTGACCACGACGACGTCTCCAGGTGAATTAGAAGTCGATAACGCTTCATGTATGTAACAAGTAGTCGAGAACGGCTAAATCTAGTTGGAAAGCTAGAGCAGAGGGTGAGAAGCGAGAGAATACGTGAAATGAAGAGACAGCTACCCGAATATCGATCTCTAATGCATCTTCATTCAGGAACGCTCTCGACTACGACAAGCCAGACGGATCGAACGACCACTTCCATTCTGTCTACACCCACAACGACATCTGGAGGTAAACTCGCTTTCAGATACGTTTCAGACATGAACAACGATTGAACAATAAGTAAAGAAAGAGCGTAACTTCTTCCTTTTTCAGCTACGACCACGACGGTATCGAATGGCCCAACTGGAACCGGATCAACGACGACTTCTACTTCGACAACTACAACTACGGGAGATCATGAATACAACAAGGAAATCTCAACGATAAGAGGTACTTGGCAGAGGCTGTGATCGGAAGGGAGTTGGGTGATGAAATGCAATTATGGAGTTCCCTTTCAGACACGACTACTTCGGCTCAGCTGACAAGCACCTCGACGACATCTGCTGCTACCATCGATCCGCCCGTTCCGTCCCAGCTGACTACGAAGTAACTGCTCCCTTAGTTTCCGATATTTTGCAGTTAGTCGGCCCTTACTGCTCTGCATAATATCTCATAAATCTTTCCTATTGCAGACCGTCCGTCTCTCCGTTCAATGTTCCGTCCACGAGCACGTCGTCGACTTCCGGTCCCTCCTCGACGTCGACATCGACCTCAACGACAACGGCATCTACTTCGACGACGACTTCAACGACAATGACGACGACGACCACCGGATCGACGAGTGAAGGCCGCGAGGAACCGACGAGCGGTGAGCAACACTTTTGCACGTTCATCCCTCATCACTCTAAGAAATACCCTAATCATCTTTTGCAGGACCGACGCAGTCAACTAACGTATCGATGCCTGCGACTGGACTGAACGATACGATGCCGTCCTCGACGGTGACTCAGCCGAATGCGGAGAATGGATCAGGTAAATGGTCTATTCAGTTCTTGCGGAGAATGATAAAAACTAAACTGGGAAACCATTTGAAGGATCATCACCGACGGAGACTGCCCTTCCCGCAACTTCTTCGACTACTACGACCGGCCATCCGACGACGACGACTTCAACTTCGACTTCGACCTCTTCAAGGACGACTTCAACGACGACGACGTCTGCAGGTGCTCATTTGACTCCCATTCTCGCCCCATCCTCGCTGAAACGGTGCATAAAGTGCCGGCGAGTGTGATGTGATTGTGTGGTGAATGCCCCCTCCCTGTCTCTTGCTGGCGGTTTCAGGAGATTGTAGTGTTCTTGGGGGACGGGTTCAGGTTCGTCATGGACGTGACCCTACGCAAGAAAAGGAGATACCAAAGGACAATGAACGCAAATGCTCAAAAGACTCGAAATAAAAGACAAGAGGACTCAATTTAAAAAAAAACCCAAAAGAGTCGAAATAAAAGACAAGAGGAGTCACGGCAAAAAAATTAATGCCAAAGAGCCGAACCAATCCAAGCGAGCAAACCAAACCTTCAAGCAGCGTCTCATTAGAGACAATCCTTTCTCCAACGAGAACGGAATTAAAGAGTAAGTGCATAGATGTTGTAACAGGCGGAGAAGCGGCAACCACCACGTCCGTCCCTCCCGCCAACTGGACCGTCAAGATCAACTCGACCCTGGACACTACTTCGACGACCCTCCTCCAGACGGAGAATGCAGGCGAGCTGATAGGCCCAGTGCTATAGTAAACATCCTAGCATGAGAGTAGGCCTGTTTTCTAAAATTTGTTTGGGGTTGTCATACTAGGCGTTTTGCCGTGTCTCACATTGACTGCAGATGATCATCGCTTACTATTAGATTTTTTTCATCTTCAAGGAGAAAATCATCTAAAAACTAGTGATTCCTCCTTTTCGCTTCCTCCTTCCCTCTAATACCTGCTAGGACTGTTAAAAAATTTACGGTCTCTCATTTCGCCATGCTCTCTCAACGGTCAGACAAAACGAGAGAGCATGAGAAAATGAGAGACCGAAAATTTCTTCCACAGGCCTGATTCCTGCCCTTTCAGTCCCTTCGACGAGCACTACATTGGCTCCCGGAACGACCACTGAAGGCAACGAATCGACCCCGACGACCACTCCTCTCTCAACCACTAATGGAACCAAGAAGAGCACGCGAGGAACCACGACGAGAAGACCGGATGGTATGGCCCTAGGGACTCTCTCCACTTCGTGTACTCTCTCGCCTTTCGGATCGATAAGAAAGTGAAAGGACGAGAAAACGTGCCCATTTTTCATGGAAGAGAGAGAGAGAGGCCGAGGGGGAAGGGGGCTTTCAATTTTTAATTCATTCTCAAAGTCTTTTGGCGATGTTGATCACTCTGAGTTTTTCCATAGACAACAAACGGCAGAAGCATAATGTTGTTGGGGGAGTTTTGGGTACAATTAGTGTCATAGCGTCATACCACTTGCATCAACTAATCTCTCCCATTTCAGGGTCGCGGGTCAATATCTCGGACTACGTCACCACGACCGATTTCTCGCGGATCCCCGTGCCGAAGAAGGAAGTGAGGCACTTATCGAGTGTTTCCATTTCTAGGTTTCTTTCGGTTGATGACCACACTTCGATCGCTCGTCCTAATACTCATTCGAAACGCTTGAAGGGTAGCCAGAAACCAAAGAAAGCATTTTTACTCACCCGTGCTTTGACTGTAGAGAGAGATCAATCGAGAAAGAAACGTGAGAAATGAAGAGACGTCAACCTATCGCGTGTTATTACGTACTCTTAACACGGGTCTCCTGTAAAAACGTAGGAAAATGAAACCCTTTTGCGACAGCAAAAATTTTTTGGTCTTTGATTTGGCTGAAACTTGTTGGACTAGCTAAAGGGAGGGCGAGGATGACGTTTTTGCATTTTGATTTTTGAAATTTGCATATTCAATGAGGTTTTTTAACCTACAACTTCGAATAGCCGTATATCGCTCGATTTTTGACCTACTGAGTTCCGGTTTCTTCTAATCGATTGGAAATTTCCTCCTCTACAAATAACTCCACAAGGGATAAGGTTTTAATTTGCATCTTCGATGAGAAAACCCCCAAAAACACTATTTGTGCATACATTGTGCAAATTATCTCGAAAGGTTCCTGAAAAGGATAGGCATTTTATTTTTGATATCAATTCCCCTTCCCCGAATTGTGCTACAATATTTTTCTTGGGCTCCAACTCTGGCCCCCTAATAGGGCTACTATAAGGGAGAAATCGGACTCTTTGGACTTAGAAATTTTTGCGCTCAAAACACATTTTGGTTTGTAACGCGAAAACGGCTGAGTTTGTCGCTTTGAACAACTAGTGCAAATTTCTCAGACTCATCGAGGCGAACGATTCTGATAGGGTATGAATGTGATTTTGCGTACGTTTGAGATAATTTACAAACGTAAATGTGTTTTGAGCGTAAAAATTTCTAAGTCCAACGAGAGCGATTTCTCCCTTACAGTAGCCCTATCAGGGGGCCAGAGTTGGAGCCCAAGAAAAATATGGTAGCACAATTTGGGGATGGGGAATTGATATCAAAAATAAAATTCTTATCCTTTTCAGGAAACTTTCGAGATAATTTGCATAATGTATGCACAAATAGTGTTTTTGAGGGTTTTCTCATCGAAGATGCAATTTAAAACTTTATTCCTTGTGGAGTTATTTGTAGAGGAGGAAATTTCCAATCGATTAGAAAAAACCGGAACTCAGTAGGTCAAAAATCGAGCGATATACGGCTATTCGAAGTTGTAGGTCAAAAAACCTCATTGAATATGCAAATTTCGAAAATCAAAATGCAAAAACGTCATCCTCGCCCTCCCTTTAGCTAGTCAAACAAGTTTCAGCCAAATCAAAGACCAAAAAATTTTTGCTGTCGCAAGTGTTCCTACACTTTTACAGGAGACCCGTGTTAACTAAATCTCGCATTGTGCCAGAGCAGATCTAAGGGCGGCTCTAGAGAGGATGAGAGAGTGGATGAAAGAGTGGACCACTCTGCGTGCTGACCAGAGACTCTGGCACGATGTGCATCTTCATCGGCGGGCTGGCATAATGATTCTCTGATGATGACGAGAATTATTTGTATATTCTATTGGTTGATTGGCTAACCTCGATTGGAAAGCGATTGGATATCAGAATGAGAGCCATAATTGTCTCATTTCCTCTGATGATGACGAGCATTTTTGATCCTTCACGTTCAAAGCTAATGAATATCAAAAAGACAACCCATATTGTCTCATCTCCTCCTCTCATCTTTCATCCTAGATCTCTCTCACTCTTTTTCACTACATTATGAAAATCTACCTCCGAAAAATCACAACTTTTACTCCGCACGCTTGCTCATCAACAACTCAAAGATTCGCAGCTCGTGTCTGATTCTTCGATCTCATTCCGTATCTCACTCTCTTCTGATCAGAGTTGCGCCAGCGAGAGAGACTCTTCTAATTCAGCGCACTTTCTAACATGTTCAACAATCCAGAGCATGCTCTTTGCGTGATTTCTGCTCTAGAAATCACTGATTTGCGGCGGAAGCTCTGCCCAAATCATGCAGTATCTTTCGATACTTGCACAGTTATTCTGTACTCGAGTCGCACTTCACAGCCCGCTCTTGTTGCATGATTTCTGCTCTAGAAATCACTGATTTGCGGCGGAAGCTCTGCCCAAATCATGCAGTATCTTTCGATACTTGCACAGTTATTCTGTACTCGAGTCGCACTTCACAGCCCGCTCTTGTTGCATGATTTCTGCTCTAGAAATCACTGATTTGCGGCGGAAGCTCTGCCCAAATCTTGCAATATCTTTCGATACTTGTTCAGTTATTCTGTACTCGAGTCGCTCTTCACAGCCCGCGCTTGTTGCGTGATTTCTGCTCTTGAAATCACTGATTTGCGGCGGAAGCTCTGTCCAAATCATGCAGTATCTGTCGATACTTGTACAGTTCATCTGTACTCGTGTCTCTCTTCACAGCTCGTTCTTGTTGCGTGATTTCTGCTCTTGAAATCACTGATTTGCGGCGGAAGCTCTGTCCAAATCATGCAGTATCTGTCGAT
>LS501819.1:522766-542851 GCA_900490845.1 Pristionchus japonicus
TGATTTCTGCTCTTGAAATCACTGATTTGCGGCGGAAGCTCTGTCCAAATCATGCAGTATCTGTCGATACTTGTACAGTTCATCTGTACTCGTGTCTCTCTTCACAGCTCGTTCTTGTTGCGTGATTTCTGCTCTTGAAATCACTGATTTGCGGCGGAAGCTCTGTCCAAATCATGCAGTATCTGTCGATACTTGTACATTCACCTTCAAGCGCCCAACAAGATTCTCTTGAGTACTTTGCAAACAATCATACCTTATTTGCACTCTGAAGCCAAGCCAAACTCCAGTGTGGATTTAAAAAGATGTTGCATTTTCAGCCGTACTGCCCTGATGAGGCGTGCCCGGACGGATTTTATGAGAGTGAATTTGGATGCCTGCGGATCACGGCCTTGAGTGAGTGTTCTCCATCCTTTTCGAACTTTCATTCTCATCTACCATTGTTAAAGTTCTATGTGAAACGCTTTACATCAAAATATTCTGCAGCTACCAGCTACATGCTCGGATTGGACTTGTGTCGTTCCCTCAATCCCAAGGGCGATCTCATCTCGTTCCTCGACATCGAGGCCAACCACCCCGCAATCGCTCAGATGCTGTGAGTTTCTCGAATGATTTTGACAAATATCGGTAATCGTCTCTTCCTTTTGCACACTCTCTCTCAGGTTAGAGAGTGGGAAATGTGGAGTCGATCCACACTTTGTTGTTCACTCCATATTCAAACTTCGTGCAGGCTGGACATTGGATTTCCCGAATTCGACTTCTTCGTTAACGGCTTCTTCTCCAATATGATCAGGTATGTTCTCAGGCTGCATCCAATGGATGGTTCTTCTTGGATATCTAGAGCAGTTTCTCCCCAATGTTTCACCTCTCGAGTGGCTACTCTAGGCCAAATATCCAAGAAGATTCAGTGGCTGACTTTCTTGTTTTTTTTATATTTCGAAATTGTCTCGATTCAGGAAGGACAAGCTGGCGCAGGTCGTCTCCATCTCGGCCACATCGTTCATGCTCGTATGTTAATCTTCTTTCACTCAAATATTGGTTTGAAATTAGAACCCCTGATTCTCTTTCACACGTAGAATCTACTTCAGACTAGATGCGGCCAAACAGATCAGAACAGAGACTCGCATCGACCATTCACGATTCTCCCATTCCAGACCAGAAACGTCTCGACAGTCCCCCGTGGTGACGAGCAGATCAAAGTTGGCTCCTTGTGCAAGATCCCGAGTGAGTTTTTTTTCATCCCTTTTGCATTTGGAGCAATTTCGTCTGAGAATTGCTCCAAACACCCATGCATCCATACAAGTACAATAATCAATTCCTTTCCAGAGATGTGCCTGCGATGGTCCTGCCCCACTCACGGTGCCCTCCAGGTATGCTAGCTTCCTTCTTGTTCTAGTAACTTTTCTAAACTAATCTCATCTTTAAGGAGACAAAAACTCATATGTTCAGTGAAGATAAGTCAAATTCTCAGGACGCGCCCGACATGGAGTTCGTGACTACCCCTCCCGCCAAGATGTCCGTCAAGGAGACCGTCACTTTCCGATGCCGTGATCAGCTGGTGGTGAGGGTTCAATTCATCCCTTTCAAGTCAACTTAAAACCATGCTTCCCACATCTTGGAAATTAAGCAAAAAACAGTTCGTTGTAATAGTTCAGTCTCCAGTCATAAATACACTTCAAATATCACTGCTTTCCAGAGTGAGGATACCTGGGAGGCGTTTTGCACCGACCGAGGCCACTTCGCCCCCGCCGCCTCGCTTGCGAACTTCGCCTGCATCGATAAAGGCCGCCCTCGCAAAGAAGGTGCGCTGACTTTTGCCGTCTCTGATGTGCCGAGCTGCCATCAAGCTAGATTCCAAAAGCGAGGTAGAAGGAGAAATGGAGAGAGTTTGAGCGCTCGCTCCATTTCTTGGGATTCCAAGGGACACCAGAGGTCTCGCTGTCAGGGAATACTCCATTGAGAGCCAACAAAACCCATTTCAGTTCTCCCTCAAGGATGGATCCCGGATCGCTTCAATCCAAACCTGCGATGCTCGGATTGTCTGTACGCCTATGCGGTCCCTGGACTGGCGACTGCCTGGTGTGAGGAAGGAACGAATGGAAGACCGGCGATCTGCCACTGCCATGAGGGATGGACCGTAAGTGGCAACCTTTCTGATTATTTTCAGTGTTCGGAGATCATCATTGAGCACTTTCAACGAATTCATTTCAGCAGCAGACGTGCTGGCGCTCTCCCAAGTTTTGTCCGAACGTCACTTGCCACGACCCGGAGGAGAGCTGTAAAGAGATGGTGAGTAAATTCAATTTAGTCTTACAGCATTAAAGCCCCCTCCAGATCCAAACAGCCCCCACTTTTATTTGAGTTTATGAAATAACGCACCGCCGACTGCATGTAAGCAAAGAAAGTAGAGCATACAAATCAAAAGTGGGCCATATGGAGTGTGGAGGGTAACTCTAAATACACTGCAACCATCAATCCCCTCATTCTCAGATCGATCACTACATCTGTCTCTGCAACACGGAGAGCTGTGAAGTGAGGAAGCGAGCACTGAACAGGACTGATGTGAGTGCACTTTTTGTTGTTTCTGTTAGTAAAAACGATGAAGTCCGACTTTCTGCGCAATGCGATGGACAGTGCTAATTAGGGACTTGCTCTTCTCAATAGAGACAGAGTGGTCCAAAGAGGTCCGGACCGAAACGTCCAGACGTTCCCATAACTCATCTTCGATCGTTTCAGCAAATGATCTTCCTTGACTCGGCCACCTATTTCTACGGGCCGGTCTTGGACCTCTTCGCAATGGGCGCCTTCAACGTGTTCTTCCCTCCCAAGGATGTAAGTGCAGTTCTCAATTTATTGAGCGGCACCATTGAATTGGATCCGCATTGTGTCGAATATTGCCTTCGATTGCCTCAGAATAGCCTTAGATACAGCTGTTACACCTGAGATGACAAATTGATTCCTTTGCAGACAGTACAGCACACCATCCAATTCTACCGCAAGGTCGCGGTCGCTGTAGCTGGAATGATCTATTCCTTCGGAGGATGCCCGCAGACCCTGGGAATAGGTGAGTCTCTTTCTCGCTAGAACCAATAAAGGCCTGCTTCTTCTTCTTCTCTTCTTGCATACGACTTCATTGACAATGGCAATCGATCAATGACAATCAGGATAAACATCAACTTTAGTCAATCAATCAATGACATTCAACGACAATTAATCACAAATGAGCCAATAGCAATCCTTACAGATACGTCAGAGATGATAGCCGAAAGGCGCTTCATCTCGCTTGGATTCCACATCGCCGCTATCCTCGGTTAGTATTCAATCTTGATTCTGACTAGAGTTCGGAAAGTTGCTCTCCTCATTCGGCGCACTCTCTCACCGTTCAGAGTGACTAGGAAGTGTGTAGAATACGGAGAGTCGGAATCTCAATATGAGCCAATAAAGTGTCGTGGGCACACTCTGTAGCTACTCGAAACACTAGCCAAGTTTCTCCATTTCAGTACACATATTCTACGCCCTGGAAATGCTGCATTGCCGCTCAGTGATCTATGGAGGCAGTGATAATCAATGGAAAAGGAGCGGAGTGAGGAGAACGGATGGCAACCGATGGTCATACGTGGTGAGGATTTCTTCTTTATATCTTCTCAACGCTGACTTCTCACTGTGTTGCATTAGAATTGCAAAGGTTGCATAGAGAGCGATTCAAGCAGAAATGAAGTGACTCATTTCAGCGAGTGATCCCTTCTACTATCCTCTTCGGCATAATCCTGTCCGGTGGCCTCTGGTACTTGAACTGGTCCTCGCACCAGACCGAATATAGTGCCTTGGGTGAGGTTTACCTTCGCTTATCCTTCTTACTATGTAATTTCAAGACCTATTTTTGCTTAACACCATGGTGCTATGCCACTCTCGTCCCTTCATTTTGCACACTCGCGCATCGATCAGAGAGACGAGAGTGAACAAAAAAGAGGCGATTACCCGTATTTCGCACCCTACTGAAAACCTTCTAACCCTCGTCCATTTCAGGCGTCGTCGGCACGGAAGGAGGCATGCTCGTGTGGTCTGCCCTCGCATGGACGTCGTTCGCTGTATGGACCTTCTTAATGGGATTGGAACTGACGATCAACTCGCATAGGTGAGTCAACATAAACCCCCCTTCCCTCTCTTCCGCTGGTGTATGAAGGGGTTTGAAAACACTGTTGCAATGGTTCCAGACGCCTTCATACCACCAGTGTAGAGGGCGAAATACGAGTTGCCGTCTCTTCACTTCAGGCACTCTCTCAACGGCCGGAGTGGCGAGAGAGTGTGTGCAAAGAAGAGACGGTGACCCGTGCTTTGCACCCTGCAGCTGTTATTCCGTTTGACGAAGCACCTTGACGAAGCTAATGTGTTCGTATTTCAGACGTCAGTTCGAGACGATCAGGAGAGATAATCGATATGAAACATCGGTTCGCCCCAAGGATATCGAGAGAGAAGAAGCCGTGAGTATTTATTGTTCTTATCTCTTATCTGATTCTCTGTTGTGTTCCTAGAAACTCTGACTTCGATATTCGCTTGCGACCAGTCCCAACTTCCTCTCTCTTTCAGGTGTGGCGCAACGTTTTCCCTTGCATGATGGGGGCGCCGTGCCAGGTCGCCTACTCGATCTCCCTCCTCCTGAACCTCGCCTGGGACTCCAAGGAGATCAAGATGTGAGCTAATTTACTTTTAGTTTAGTATCATTTCTACTTTGAAATCCGTGCAAACAAGAGTAAGAAATAAGAGTAGCCGTCTCTTCATGTCAGACACTCCCTCACTGGCCAGAGTGACGACAGAGTATGTGAAATGAGGAGAAGGCTAACCGTTTTTCACACTCTAGTGCAAAACATGAAGACATAGGATGGACATTTGATGCTGTTTCAGAATGATCTTGATCATTGCAGCTTCAACCTCGTTTTCCTGGCCGTCAATACTCTCGCCAACTTCGCCCAAGCCGCCTATTGTGATCGCGTAAGTTGCCAATCTTTGATTTTTCCAGGAATCCTAAAAAATTTTGGCTTCTTTTTGCTCAAAAGACGTTTGATATTTGACCTGATCGAGTTATTCACTTTTGACACGAAATACCAGTGCAGTTTGACCATTGGTCGATGTTGATTAGAGTATAGTGAAGAAGTTGATGAACACTAGATTACAAGCAACAATATGTTTCGAGGGACACAAACGAGTGCTTTTCCCATTCCAGAGGTTCCTTGGTATGCTATTCGGCTGGCGCCAGTTGCTGTGGAATCCCCTCGAGGACACCTTCAATCCCTACACGTACAACACTACGTGGGTTTCTCTTCATTTCGGCTCTTGACTAGGAATGCCAGAATGAAGAATGGTTAATGGTTTCACACACTCTCTCGCTTGCCTGATCGGTTAAAAAGAGTGGAAAATCAGTTATTCTTCATTCTGACATCCCTACTCCTGATTTCAATCATGCCCATATTCCCTCTTGTATTAGGTGTGATTCCATGAACCGGTGAACGATTGCTCGGATACTGAATCTATATTCTTATAGGTTGGAGACCGCAGCCAGACAATCGCGATGGTGGTACAACTGGATCACCACGAAAAGAGAGGCAGTCAAGACTGCGGAGCGTGCTGCCCAGGTGGCTAAAGTGGCCACTCAACAGCGGCTAATGATCGCCGAAGTGAGTATTTCCCTTTCGAATCTTCCGTTTTTCGAAGCTACTTTTGGTATTATGAGCAACTCCAGTTTCTCTCTGCACTGTAGAGTTCAAATATTAGCATATGAGTAACTGATCTTCTGCTTTCAGAGGATCCCTGCTGCCTACCACCCGAATCTAACCCTTGATGGACCCGAGCCATGCAAGCAGTATAACTGGGAGGAGTTCTACTTCACCAAGGTATTCATTGACTTCTTTCATAGGAACTTGGTGATTACCATTTCAATTTGGGTAGCAAAAAACACTCTTGAACTCCACAAGTACCGCACACTCTCAGTAGGCAGCGCCGGGCGGAATTGATGGAATTGTGAAATACATACCAATTCCATTGCAGTTCTACCTGAACGAAAGGGAGAGAGAGTGGAAATATACCCAGTGGACGCACATCTACCTTTCTGCCCGCATCAAGGTATTCATCACGGTGACTGACGCGCTGGAGGTGAATATGTTTCGAAATTATCTTCTTTTTCTTCTTTAGTGATATCTGATTCAAAAGCATAGTTCTGAACCTTGTGCAACTCATTTTAACTCAAAATCAATAGGGAATACATAGTGGCTAATTGTTGAGTCAGAAATCTCAACAAACAATAATAATCTTTTCCATTTCAGTACGTCATCGACTACTTGGATAAGACCGGATTCCTCGACGGAAAAGAGTGCTCACGAGTGAGTTCATTTGATTGATCACTAGAATTGGATTTACGGGTCGTAGTCTCTCCATTTCACACTCACTCTCGCATTTATGAAACTGTCAAATGAAGAGACGGTGACCCGTATTGCGCATTCTCTCTAACTTTTACATCAAAAAACTCAAGACTTTGACTTCAAAAGTGGCTTAAAACACTCTGGATTCTAAACTAGTCACTGATTTCGCTGATCTCACGGTGCAAAGTTCTTGTGAAACCCTCGGAAATCTGAGCAATTTAGTTCGGTTATCAGCACCCCTTACAATGCCATAATTTCAGCGGCAGTCCCACAGGATGTTGAAAGAGTTCATGGACACAATGATCCAGCAGGATCGCATGGACTACGAGTGGCTCAGAGTGAGTTTGTCTTAATTTATTAATTACAAACCATTCTAAACTGATCTGATATGATCTAAACTGGTATACTCTTTTGCACTTATCAGACTATTTACCTCGTAGCATGGCGTTTCTGAATGACTTTTATCATTGAAAAAACTCATTTCAGCCTGCCGAGAAACAGTTCCGGGACCGGCTAGGGAAGACCTTCAAGCAAGAGATGCTCGACCTACCACTGGAGATCCGAATCAAAGAATGTCCTGTGGACATGAAAAAGAGAGTAAGCGCATTTTTTTTCTATTTGAAGCCTGATTAGACGTTTGAACAGACAGAGCGTCAGATGAAAATCATGATCATTTCAGCGCCTTCTGGAGCCGGCAATCGAAATGTTTGCCTACAGCTGTCCTCCGGTAGAAGAGTATGGATGGGGACGTTGGGTGGACCCGGTACGGACTTTTCTTTGTCATTTTCCGACTTTTGAACAGTACATTAGGCTAGCATACTCTCTCGCTCCTCAGGGTGACGAAAAGGGGGTTTCGCTTGAAGATACCCGAAACGCGATAAGTTTCCTTTTCAGTTCGGTTGGATCCAGCCCAGGCCAGTGATCAAGGAGATCGCTTGTATTACCCGAGCTCAGGTGAGCTTTTCTAGCTTTATTTTCACTTGTTTTTTTAATATCATCCAAACGTCTCTAAAAATAATACCTGAAAAATCAATACAATTCAGGAAGACGAGAAATGGGCCGCCCTGATGAAGGATCGCGCGCGGGAGAATTTCTACCGCGACCAGGTACGGTAGCTTATCGATTGTTAGCAGTCAACTAGTTGAAATGGGAAACTGACACTTTTCTGCGGAAAGCAATGGAAGACTCATTTCATTCCGCACACTCTATCGTCACTCCGATGAGACAGTGTGAGAAACGAAGAGAGTTACTCTTGCTTTCCGCGCTCTAGTTACGAAGTCATCTAGACAATGGGAGAATCTAGAAAATATAGTCACGGGCCTAGCAGTGGGCTCCCGCAGGGCGCACGTACCTTGAGTACGGGGATACCTTTTCCTTTACCTCAAGAATAGTGTAAAAATGGAACAAATCTCCTTCAAATTGCTCATTACAGATATGGAATGACGACTGCCATTTCTTCGAGCGGAAGTTGAAAAAGAAGAAGTGGGGAAAGACCGTCCTGGAGATATTCGTGAGTCATTTTGCTGCTTTTGTTTCTCCCTAAATCTCTTTTTTTCTCTTTGCTAGGTCTAGTGGTCATAGATACATTACTGTTAGAGCTTCTTCAATTTTTGGCCCCAGGACCGTGTTGAGCTAGAGAAGTCAGTATAGTCTGGGCCAAAATCGACGAAGTGTCGTTCCTATGCCTGGTAAAGGGCTAACACTTGAAACTTACGACAAGTGAGAGAGACTAAGAGATGTGAATTCCAGAGAGTCCGCAATGCGCGACCGTACGGAAAGAAGTATAAGAGCGAAAACCCCAAGAAGATGGTGTGCGACGATGAGGAGTTGTGTCAGTGGCGACCGGAGTGAGCATTTCCGTATTCTGAACCATGTCTCCTCCAATCTCTTTTCTTTCTGCTCCCCCACACTCTCTCCAGGCATCCATGAAACGGCTTGCTCGATATCCAAAAAAGTCTACGAAATGGACTTCGTCTTTTCCACACTCTCTTTACCTCATTCCTGACTAGATTGAACTCTCTTGGTAGAGAACTAGGCAAAGGCGTGAAAGAAGCTTTTCAGCTTCGTCGGGCCGAAAGAGCGGGAATACCATCTTCCGCTCGGACCACTCTACAGGCGTTTCTGCCTCGAGCAGACCATCGCTCCCAGGCGGTCAGAGACTTTCCCGATTATTTAGCCTTAGGCGCAGAGAATAGGTGGCAAATAATTTCGAAAATAGTTCGAAGAAAATAGTTCTCTAGAGTAGGCGAAGGAAATTAACATTTGCTTTTTCAGTGAAGCAAACTTCTCTCGTTTGTTGGAGGCCGCAGGCGAGAGAGAGGACGTGAGTTTGATACGCATTAGACGATACATAATGGATGGAATTGCAGAACAAGTTCCTGAATAAGGAATACGTCCCCCGTTGTGGTCACTGGCAATCGCTGCTCGTCTCGGCAGGTCAGAGAGTGTGCAAAATGGAGAGACGATCCGATTTTCGCACTCAAATGCATCAGATATTCTGATTTTGGACATTTTTCACATTGATAGGAGCTTTTGACCCACACTCACAGCTAAATCAATGATTTTAAATATTTTGACTAATTCATGCATCAATTTCATTGAACTCTAAAACAATGATTTGGGCGTGAAAATGGTACAGAGTCTGAAAATAACTGATTGAATCACTTTGCAGCTCTCCCCGATCTAACGTCGCAGCCAGAGAAGAAAAAGAAGAGCAAGAAGGAGAAGAAGAATCGTCAGAAGGGACGACAGAGCAGGAGATGAACCGTCCCTCCACTACAATCCCATTCATTCCTTCCCTCCATCCTTTTCCCTTCCAATCTCTTCCCCTCATCGTTCTCTATCGTTCTCCTTCTATCTATAATCTCGACTCATCCATTCATCATTCTTATCTACTTCTTTCCCCAATTCGATCCTTCTCTCCATTGTTCTCCTCCCTTCTCCGATATCGAGTCTAGTACCGACAAGGTCCCCATCCAATCGTCAATTCAATCTTCGCCATAATTATCGATTTTCAAACCGCTAGAAATTGAAGAAGCCAGAATCCCAATCATCGATCATTCATTCATTCTTTCATTCATTCGTTCTTCTCATTCCCTTCTTTTCCCAATTCTCTCGTTCTCATTCCTTCTTCTTCCTTCCTTTATCTCGTGTCTAATGTAGCCTACCGACTAGGCTCCCCGTTCATTCATCAACTCAATCGTTGTCTATTCGCCATAGTTATCGATTTACAAACCGCCAGAGATTGTTAGTGCCAGACTTCGTTGTGCGAATTGGTCCCAAAAGTGTGCATCGCTTGTCAAGTGAATAAGAAAGAAACCGTAGCAGTTTCTTTCTTTCTTTTCTTTCTTTCTTTCTTTCTTTCTCTGTCTTCGAATGGTTTATCGATCTCTCACCTTGAGTTTTGCACCATCCTTCTCTCTTTTTCCAATCTATCGTTCGTTCCCAATCTCAATCCAATCTAAGAATTCTTCTTCACACACTCACCCCTGATAGTGTGTATTGGACAGATCCCCTTTTCAATCGTTGTTCAATTCCCAACCACTTTAACGCATTCACTTATTTCTTTGTTGAGATCTTATTGCTTTAGGTGGATAGTATAACATGTGAAATATTTTTGCTGCATGATATTTTTTTGTCGATAAAGCGGGTAATTCAAATCATGTTTCTTTATCGGTATCTATGATTGAATTTTCATTATTGATAATAGCAATTTTCAAGTCAAAGCGATGCAAAGAAATCCTGCTGTTAATTTGCTACTTGTTCACAATTGCATGCATCGTAAAACCGAAGACACTCTTTCCATAGTATCGCCATCGCCTTTCTTTCGTTCTCAATCCACTTCTCTACTCTCTTTCAGTTCATTCATTTCCCTCAGCTATTCGTTGCCTCCCAACCGCACAAAAGACTGCAAAAAAAAGCCTCCAGTGCTCTCCAGCTGACTCTTCATCTGGGATGGGGAAGGAGTCAGACAGAGGGGAGGGGGGGGGGCTACTATACAAGACACTAGACAAGACCAGAGTTTCCCTGTAACGAGTTAGAGCAGTTCTCAGAACAGTGTAGTGTGCCAAACCGTATAGGACGAGAGGTTTGTGAACGCGGATTGCCGGAAGCAAACGTTGCAAAAACGTACGGGTCTAAACCGTGCTTCACATCCAGTGTTCATTATTCTTGCCCATTTTATCAATTGTGAACATTCAATGAACATTGAATGAGACTTTCGAAATATTAATAGTGCGAAATATTAATACTCATAGTGTAAATTTGTAATCATTCGTTCTTCGCCTTTCTCAATTCAATCGGCAAAACAACACAAATAAGCGATCTCAAAATGATAAAGCTAAAGTAAACGATAATTGCAATCACAACGGTGATTGTTGCATACACATCAATCATGTGGTGTTCTATGAATGACTGTTTGTGTGATGGAATTCTCATATTTGGGAGAGGCCCGAATTTGATGAGAAAGTCGAGATTACGCAGGAAGTTTTCTCTTCCAGAGTAAGAAGAATTCTTGATCACGGAAGCGATGTGCTGAGCGGAGTTCCGATACCTGACGCATTTTTTTTCTTTTCTTTTAGAAAGTAGGTGGAAGTCTCATCATTTTAGAGCCATTTCATTTATTTTATTGTCTTCGCTGAAACATAACTGAGGACGGGGCTAATCTGAAACCAACCTTTCATTCTCTAGTATCTCCCTGATGTTTCTCACGATGGCTTCACTGCTCTCGAGCTCAGTCTTGCTCATCACAATACCGCCCCGCCTCTCTTCAGTACCTGAAAGATTTCTCGATTCGGTTGAATGTTCAATGTTGAAGATGACATACCTGAGCATTCCTGTGCTGATCGGTTGATGTTGGAATAGCGATTACGGGGACTCCTGAAGTGATTTCAAACGTGAATTTCGAAAATGACTCAGATAAGTTCACCAGCCATCATGGTCTCAAGCGTGCTCGACCATCCGCAATGTGTGATGAAGAGCGAGAGACGAGGGTCTTCTGGAAAGCAACCCTCTTTGTTCCTGCAATGCCGATCGGAATGTGTTTCAAGGAAGTGATATTTTCTGAAGGAAACTTCGTGGTCGATAGTCGATCGGCTTCCTATGCAACAATAGAAACGCATAGAGAGTGAATGGATAACCAACGCAGAATCTGCTTCTGAGGAGTGAAAGTTGCTTCGATTAGATTGTCAATGCCTTCAGAGATTCGGTGTTCGGGTTTCTGAATGCATTCCTTGCTGGCTTTGTTCCGTCTCATATGGTGAAGGTCATGGATCACCTCATATTTCCACACAAACGTGATGTCAGGAAAAGCTTTGATCGCTCGCAGGAACGATCTCTTGTACTCTTCCGGCATATCCGATGAGAGGGCGATGGTCCCGAATGAGATGAGAACGGTTCGGGGTCTCAGTGAAAGAACGGAATCCCAGTGCTCATCTACACTCTGATTCGTCTTCTGGATCGTTAGTCCTCCGATATCGACAGTGGTGTGAGTAGTGAGGGACGGGAATTCGATTGCAGGGATTCGATTGATGAACACCATGGAGGTGTTGGCTGCGAGCTCCTGAATAGAAAATAAAAAGACCGATCTGAAGCAATCGTGAAACATAACTGATAAGATGCGAAACTCACATAGAAATCAGGTGCTTTCTCGAACACCAGTTCGATTCTTTCAAAGAATCTGCTCAACATTATCCATGGAATCACTTTCATTGAAGAGTCCGTTAGGAAGTTCTTGAGTCGATTGGAGAAAGTCATCTCGGAATAGGATGCGAATCGGCCTGGAAGGTACTGTTTCATACATCGTGCTGTGGCTTGGACTTACCAGGCAACGTTGAATACTGATCCGGCACTCCTGTGTACCACATGGGATTGAGTAGGATTGAATGGGAATCGATCATAGCATAGTTTGTGATGCCCGCTTTGTAGAAAATGTCTAAAAATATCCAATTTTCTTTTCACATGATCGCGAGAGCAATTGATGTGCTGGAAGCATCCAGATCATAAGATCATTGTGAAACATAAGAAGACGAGGCTCGCGAAACTCACAATAAGCACAGAGATCATTGGGAGTTGTCAGAGCCACATCGAAGTTCTCCTCTCGAAGTTGCTCAATGAGGATTTTGTCTTGAAGTACAGCTGAAATGATTTTCATAATTAATAAAAACAAAACGAAAAAGAAAAAAAAGCTGATGGCTAATGGTTCACTCACCCAAGCACTGTCCTGACATCCCATTCATGTACCGACGCACGCCGAAGTTCTGAAATCGCGGATGAACAACTAATTGCAGATTATCACTTACTGAAAACCAATCGTAGAATCCGGTTGCCTTCCAGTTGTTAAGGCCGAGTCGGGAGAACTGTAAAAGAGCATAGAGCAGAGCACTGCTTCCCCTCTCTCGCGTACTCCAATGCTACACTTGTAAGAAGACTCCCAGTAAGAGAGCATAGTAATAGATCACCAATTAAGTCTTATGTGAGACATAATACCCAGCAAGTAACGACTGTCGAAAGACGAACTTATCATACCCCAATAGCCAGCGCTTCGGGAGTTTGTTCCGTGAAGTACCGTCGGACTCGCTTGCTGCCTACGTCGCGAAGATTCGCATCGAGCACGTTGGAGAGCATGACCTGAACAAATTTGACTTCAGTTTCGGACTGTTTCAAAGCAAACGTCATTCCTGGCAATCTATTCAATCACAATTTGATGTTTTACCGATGACGATTAACCCTATTGATGCTGACTCATTTTCCCACACCAAAAACAAGTAATCAATCTCAGATTCCGGAAATGGTACGGAAAAGCTGATTTGATACCAAAAACAAGAGCAAATAAGCATCGGTCACACACCACATCATGCCCCTCATCCACTAGAATGTCCGCAATTGTGTTGATGAATTGAACGTGACTGCGTTGGAATTTGTAGTCGTAAACGAGAATCTGGCATTGAGGTGCTGATAAGTCTAATGATCAATAATAAAAGAACATAAAAGTGAACTCACCTTGGCAGCATGAGCTAACTGAATTGACGCTAGCAATGCAAAGATGACTGATGGCTTCATTTTGTGAACTAGTGGTTCAGTCTTTTTGGACTGTCTGATCCCTTATCAGTTAGCTTCTCCTTTTATGCGATCAATTCCTCATCTGGTTGATAGAATTGTCTGCGATCTTCTAGCCTACGGCTTATCACACCCCCTCTCCTCTATCACCGTTATCTCTAGATGGTCAGAGAAGTAGATAAAATTTTGGGCTTCACTATGCACCCTAGACAATGCAGACAGAAATGAAAAGATCACTCAGATGAGTGGAAAGCGTTCAATAGTGGATTCTTTCCGAGTCGAGCAATGAAACTGATACGCATTTTGACATACTAAATTCCGCGCTCTTCAGGCGCAAACGGCTTCACAATTGAACCACTTTCATTGTGCCGAAGACGATTGTCCTTCAGAACCACAATAGAACCACATTGAGAATGATTCGTATTCCATTAGAGAATAGTGCAATTGTGAGATAATTTCAAACCTGAGCGAAGCAAATACAGGGCACTATTGAAACAGAAAAAAATGTGTGTAATTACATGTAAGTCAGAGGCTTTCTCTACTTTATCCTCGTTCAGGGTATCTGTTATCACTACCGTATCTTCTTCTGCTCT
Source organism: Pristionchus japonicus (assembly GCA_900490845.1). NCBI lineage: Eukaryota > Metazoa > Nematoda > Chromadorea > Rhabditida > Neodiplogasteridae > Pristionchus > Pristionchus japonicus. Next base: position 536,826 of record LS501819.1, read on the forward strand.
TCTCCTCACGAGAGCGATCGATCCTGCGCTGGGCGAGGAGACGGACCTGCGATTACGGTATCCATTACTAGGCCAGGATCCCTGATCTCGGCTAGTATCGATTGGACCAGCGCCATCATACTCTACAACACAGCTTTTACAGGCCAATATGTATTGTTATTGTTGTTGTTGTTGTTTTTGAAAAGTAAGTTGTTTTTGTTATTGCATCGAACCTTCCTTGGACTTTGACTGCGATCCGGACTTGCTTCTAGTCGACTTGATACTGTAGCAGACGGAACCGCCCTTCTCCTCCTTCTCGAGCTGAGGATTTGATCGTTGGTCTCTGATCTTTGGTCTTTGATCTTCGTGATAATCGGTTCTGATGATCTTTGATCTCTCACTCCTTCCCTTTCTCACCACATAGCTGTCCTTCTTGCCGATGTTGCAGCAGCAGCTGCAGATGCTGCAGAAGTAGCAGAGCACCTGATGAGAATGTTGCAGCTCACTTTTCACTCATTTATACATGCAAAATTGGGCTAGACTGAAAGCAAGTCGCTAAACGCAGTAAGTCTCTCACGACGGGAATGATGCACGCGAGGACGAGAGCGATGATGCAGCAGATGAGAGTGATGTCGATTACTGTAAACGATCGAGTGAAGTTACGGTAGTCAGTTATCGATCGCAAAACTCACAGATAGGCGTCATTGGTACAAGAGAGGAAGAGGAGTCGGCCGAGTAGGAGGAGGGAGGAGATGAGGAATGAGGGAAGAAATTGTCAATCACGATTAGAATATTTTATCCTTTACATTTCGTGCAATAGCAGAACATGGAAAGAAGTGTAGTCATATTCGGATCAGTATGAAAAGTCACGGCACGTTACGATAGTGGAGCCTTGAACCTAGAACGACTGCGTCTCGCGTGCGATTCCCGCGCGACGCGCCGTTCAAATCGAGTGACAAGGTTGCTTAACCAGGCATCGGAGCGCCTGGTTTCGCAACGGCGTCAGTCATCTTTCGCAAGTCGAGGCTACGCTATATGTAAACAGGGCGCGCTCTAGACGCGACGGGTAAGGAACCTGGCAGGCTTTCGCAACATTTCGCAAGCCTGACGCAATACTTCGCCGCGCGCGTTGCGGTTGTTGTAGATTCGCCTTAACTTGCCGTGAAGTACGGAACTTCTCGGGCATCTAGCACAGAACAACTCCTATTTTGACGAAAGGGGCTAGATATGAGAATGATAGGGATAGAATACTTTGCGATTAAGCTTGGGCCAGAAATCCTAAATTCTTGACAAAAACAACTCTAATTCGATTGCGATTTGTTCAGTGCTCTGTTCCGTGCGAATTCATTGAGGAAAGCGGAGGCGTCACGACAATCGCTAGTGTAGTCGCCGATGCAGTCTCCCACGAAGACTCTCTTCAGCACTTTGGCGATCTCGCTGAAGGTGGTCAGGAGCTCGGTCTGGGCGGCGAGAGGAAGAGCATCAAACGAGGAGAGGAACTGGCCGGCCTGCAATGTTTGTTTGGAGCTGCATGAGATACTGTGACTGAATCATGAGAAGAGATAAATGGCTCACCGCTTTCAGTTCTCCGATGACAACACGGTGGTAGGTGTCCGGGTTCTTGTTGTTCTCGATGCGGAATTTGAGCAGTGATTTAGCGTTTTCGATTTCCTGGAATGAGTCAGTTTCTCTGTAGCTAGAAAAGAACCCACTGAAGTCAGGAGAATAGAATGCAGCACCTGCTTAACGAAAGCCTTTGACTCCGCTTCCTTCAACCCTTCAATCTTCGATTTGTAGTTCTCGAAGACTGGGGAGAAGAGTTGGTAGAAGCGAGGACCCCGACGGCGAATCGATGTGAGCGTCTGCATAAGAACGTTTTGAATATAACTAAAGCCAATGTTTTAGAAAATAAAACAGAGCGAGCCTGTCCTAAGCCAAGAAACCACCCAAATCAGAAGCAATGCGTTCCACTGGTTCTGAATAACTCTACCTTGTCGAGCGTGATCCCAGACGGATAATCCATGATGTAGTCAATGAGAGTAGGAAATGACTCTTCTGCTTTGGTGACATTGTAGGCGAGCAAGGGACGAAGGTCTTTGATCTCCTCTGCAATACTTTTCTTTGATATCGATGAGCACCGGAGTTGCATTGAGAGTTGGAAACTGACCTTCGAGAATGGTCTTCACCTCCTCAAGAGTAGGAAGAGCGAAAGCCAGGCTGCCGAGGGCAAATAGTACGAGAATATGGCGCATTGGTTCACCTGATGCGAGAATTCAATATTGCGGTCAAATAGACAGGTCAAGCCAAATGATCGAGTGAATAATCATAACGTGCAAGTCAGGTCAGGACAGGCAACGAGAGCAGCAGTTGAAAGAACGTATCAGTGGGGCCAGTTGGAGGTTTCAGCCCTGCTTCAACCAAATAATTTGCTCGTCAAAGAACAGCCGCTCCCAACGGCAAAGTGCTCTGATTTCTCTGTTCTCTATCGAATCCGTGAGCTCTCTTCGGACTTTCCCTGCAGCCTCTCAAACCCTCTCAAACATCACTGATCGTCCATCTTCATTCTTACACTGCAGAGTGCTTCGGGAACAATGTGAATCCTGCCTCACATTCAGAGATCGACTACATCAGAGAAATGAGAGCATGCACAATGAAGATACTGCTAATCTGGAATGAAATATTGCTAAGCATCATTTGAGTTTTAGTTATGAACGAAGTTTCATTAATCTGCTTAAAACAGTGCTCAGTTCTGTCGGTCGAAGCTTTTCCAAATTGAGGTTCATGATTGAAAGATCAGAATGGCTTTCAATTTAAAATTTTACGATCATGTGCATTTGGTTTTTGCTATTCATTCTTCGTGATGATTTCAATAATCAATGAGGAATTTATTAATAATTATAATTAATAAATTAAATAAAAACTCAGTTCACGTTTCATAACCAGAGCCATAGTAAAGAGAAATTCGCAATAAACAAATATCGGCGAAACTACCGTACTCGCACTATAATTCCCATTTTTTTTCCTTTTTTCACAGTTGTTTTGAATGGACGCCCTTTGTTTTGTCTATTTTTGTCTTTCGTTTGTTGATTATTGATCATGAATGGTTGCTCCAGATGGCCTCCTCGTCGGTCGTCAGCCCGGAAAGGCGCATCGAGCTGAACGCGTTCGATGTGGACGCATGGAACCTCCTCCTGCGCGAGAACCACGTGAGTTATTTCGTGTAACTTTAATTATATCTTTCTGGTAACGCCTGTATAGTAAGAGCGTCGGGCACTCTTTCGACCATCCTCGATGGCCAACTCTGTCCAATTTCTCATTAATGAACTCTGAAACCCAGTTAGTTTTCGCCCCGAAGCCAGAGGTGTTTGAGCACCTTTTGTTGTTGTTGTTAAAATGCATTAATTAATTATATTTCATCGACATGGCGATGTACCAAAGCCTTCCGCATTTTGTTCTAACTTTTGGCTCGATTAGGAGCTAGTCCAGGGCATTTTTGCCTTTATTTTCGCTCCAATAACTTTATTATTTGCACAGGCGCGTGCGATCGAGCAGGCTCGGCCCTACTACGAGAAGCTCGTCGCCCAATTTCCGAACGCCGGCCGGTACTGGAAGGCCTACATCGAGCATGAGGTACCATTTTGACCCAATTTTGCTATTAAAACTCCCATTTTTTGTCGGTTTCTGGCCACTTCTCACGTTTTTCATAATTAAAACCAGTTAATTAGTGGCCAGAAATCGAAAACGCCTTTGATTCATCCCTGATTCGAGTCATTTCGCAGCTCTGCAAGGCCCAGCCCTGCTCTGACCCCGCCCGCTCTCTCCTTTCTGTCTTGTGTTTATTAGTATTTGCCGGTCCCGGAAAGGCGATAAAGTGTTTTGCGCAGCTGAAAGTCCTTTCCGGTGTCCGTGCTTCGAGTATAGTCACTTGTAAAATATCCTCTGTCCGCCTCCGAATAAAAGTATTGATGATACATTGTCTGTACTAGTTGGCACATGACAGACTTGGGGCACTTCTTGAAATTCTGATTCATTTTCTGCTCCCAATTTTGACTATTGTTACTCTTTTGTGTGAATGGACTCGAATTCCAAGAAGTGCCAGACTTGCTAGCACGATTGATCGAAAAGAAGTAGTGAAATGCTCGTCTTTTCCAGCTCCGCAGCAAGAACTTCGAGAATGTGGAAGCGGTCAGTTTGATTTTGAATTGTTGTATTCTTCTCTATCTTCTTTACGGATACTATTTCGTTTTATATTAGGAACTGGTATGGTACATCACAGTTTCTGCTGTAAATCACTGCTGCTATTCTAATAGTCATGTAACTTTCTCGGCCTCATTCATTCTTATGTGGCTTTTGAAACGAGTATTTCGCTTTTACAAATAGCTGTTCAAGAGGTGTTCGATGGGATGCTAATTTAGAGAGATAGATATGGTAGATATTTCCGGCGTCTTTTTATAATTGCCATTGTATGAGAGCTCGTGTTGAGACTTACAGTATGTATCATCATAGTTATTGGGATTCAATAGCGGATCTTGGGGTTACCGTAATCTACCGTAACCCACTGTGTAGCTCTTCTCACGCTGTCTGGTGCACGTGCTCAACATCGACCTCTGGAAGTGCTACGTGTTCTACGTGCGCGAGACGAAGGGGCATCTGCCGTCGTTCAGGTGAGCAGGATGAGACAGGCCGATAACCTTTTTAAGCTCGATTGAACCACTAGGAAGATTTGTGCTTCACTGGTATTTGATGTGCGTGACGTTTTTGTTCTGTCCAATCGCTTATGGGTTTTTGTTAGAAAAAATATTCTACAGGCTTTTCGAAATTCATTTTCTTCATGAATATTATTTGCAGAGAAAAGATGGCGAAAGCGTACGACTTCGCGCTGGACAAGGTGGGCTATTTATTTGTTTTTTTAAATTATTATTAGGACGTCGAAGAAGAAATCAATTATGCCCTCATCACTAGTTGTGAGATGTAGTAGTTATGAAGCACAGAATTGACATGCGACGAATGATGAGCTAGTTAGATAGCGAAGATGCGTATCGCGATCAGAATTTAGTTATGGTAGTTAATTAGGCTAATTAACAAAGCAAATTCACAGGTGGGCCTGGACCTGCACGCGCACACGATGTACGCCGACTACATCAGCTTCCTCAAGGGAGTGTGAGTTGATTTATTAATGGATGGAGGGGCTGACGGGTGAACTATTATTTTGATGCTCAACAAGATCGTCACATTGCTCGTTTGATACTCTTCAGCCTTATTTGGTATCGTTGTAACGCAAAGAGTTTTTGAGTTTCTTCTCTATCTCGCCCAGAACGGAAACACGCGCTTTAATTTTTGTGATAGAGTATTCACCGCTGTAAAATCGTAGTAGGTCTGGACTCACTTTCTTCTGTGAGTGATGAAACCGATTAGTTGCAGATGCGTTTTGATTTATTTATTTTATATTTAATTTGCAGTCCCGCCGTCGGGCAGTACGCGGAGAACCAGCGGATCACGGCCGTGCGCAAGGTAGTTGATGGTTTCCGGGCTTCTACCACCCTCCCAATCCTCGCGATAAATCAATATTTGCTGACTGACTTGTGAGAAGTTGAAAAGTTTCCCACGAGAACATTCATTTCACAAGAGGTGTTTATTATTAAAACCATCTGGAGCGCTCAATTATTGCATGTAATGTCATTCGCAATGGGACATAGGGATGTTGTAATTCGAAAGATTATGGAGGAGGGAGGAATAGTTTAAAAGTGGTTTTTTTTGGCATGATGGAAATGAAAGAACTGTATTTCCGTCACTGGGTGCTGAGATCATACATTTTGGTACCCTACGGCCCGTAGGGTGAACTGAGCTCTAAAAATTTCAACCTGGAGACCCGGGGATAGCGCCAAAAGATGCGCATGGACGCTCTGAGTAAGAATTACACCCTATTGGATCACTTATATTAATGTTCAATGGTCGATTGGACCACTTATATTGAAATACCGTAACCCATGACCATTTTTCTTCACTGTCCTACAATTTCGGGTGTAGGCTCAAAAGACGCGCCAGGT
>LS501819.1:543332-595389 GCA_900490845.1 Pristionchus japonicus
TAAAAATTTCAACCTGGAGACCCGGGGATAGCGCCAAAAGATGCGCATGGACGCTCTGAGTAAGAATTACACCCTATTGGATCACTTATATTAATGTTCAATGGTCGATTGGACCACTTATATTGAAATACCGTAACCCATGACCATTTTTCTTCACTGTCCTACAATTTCGGGTGTAGGCTCAAAAGACGCGCCAGGTTATGGGGATCACGAATCACCACTATCTGACCACTTATAATCACATCCAAGGGTAGATTGGACCACTTATATACTTCCCGGAGGGCGGCAAAAATGTATGGCTGAGATGTAGAATTGGTGAGACTTGCTACTGGGTTGTATGAATATTGGGGAAGTGAAGCGGCTAAGAAGTGAAGGGGAATGTTTATTGTTAGGTTTTTATTTCTTATAAGGGAACTGATCAGTGAATTGTATCGCTGGCTGCTTTTGCAACCAAGTACGAGCAGTGGAACGACGAAGGTCATTGCTTGTGCGTCGACATGCGCGAGAACGCTAGTGTAGAATGGTGTCTTTGCAACTGTCCCACCACTCATACCCTATCCCTACAGTACCCCAATTACAGTAATCCAATCCTCCCATTTCAGGTGTACCAGCGCGCGATCGTGACGCCGATGCTGAACATCGACAAGATCTGGGACGAGTACCAGCAGTACGAGAAGGTACGGTATGGAATATGGTAGATTACGGGAGTCGGGGTACGGTAAAGAGAAAATGGTACGGTATGCGACCGAGTACGGTGAACTGTATCAATATCTGAATCGTGTGTGAGAAGGTACGGTAGCGGGATACTGTATTAGTGAATACGGTGGATTGTAACGCTTTTTGTTCGGTGACTGCAGTCGAGTTCGTGTTCCACATGATGACCTAATGTCGAGGGCAGTCTGCACATTCAATATCACTGACTCTGCGGACCGAAAATTAAATATAAAGGAGAGTGGAGGAGTCGCCGATCGACATCTGTCTTTGGCTCCAGATTGGTTGGCGTTCGATTTGTGTCTCACGAGGTGTCTAAAGTTGTTAGGAGAGGCCGTGAATCGATTTGCTGTAGGTAGCTGCTAAAACACTTCATACTAGGATATGAGATCGGAATGTTTCGGCGATGAATTTGCGCATACTGTGGCCGTGCGAAAGTCAAATGATTATCGATTTTCGGCTATAGTATATATCGATCGATATTGCAGAGCGTGAACCCGACGCTGGCGGAGAAGCTGATCATGGAGCGGAACAAGGACTTCCAGGTGAGAACGAAGGAGTTTGGGTTTCACGAGCGAGCTGTGCAAATTGACAATTGAAGATTGTAATTCGATTTATCGTACGATTTCTTCGCAAAATCATTCATCTCCGTTCCAAATGTTGACTAGTCGATTCGATAGAGTTTGTGAACTGGAGATAATGGTATGATAAGCGTATTATTTTTTTCAAGCTCGACTCAGTATTATCACTAGCAAGGATGGTGTTGCAATTATACCACATGAGCTCATTGGTTGGGATAATGACAGTCATTTCGCGCTTGTCTCTGTCGAAATAATGCTTAGCTATGACATCCCAAATTGGTGGCAATGTAGTCAGCACCTGAACCGTCACTAGGTGTAGTTATGTTTAACTGATGTCGGATAAGCAACCGATCACTGTGTGTTGCAGTAGTTGATTGTACTAAAAAAAAAATCAAGAAAAGATGGACGAGAGAGTAGACCAAAGTGAGCAACTAACATCTTATCTATTCAGATCTCCCGCCGCATCGCCCGACAGCTGGAGCAGATCACGCGAGGCATCAACAGACAGGCAGTCAGCGTGCCCAGCAGAGGGACAGTAGGGGAGATGAAACAGGTGAGGTGAAACGTAAAATGAACGGATTGGTGGTATCCTGAACAAATTGTCTCTGTGATATTGTGTAGTTCGTAGAGGTAGCTGTCAAGTAGAAGTGTTGAAACAGAGAATGGTCTATGAGCGGTGAAAGTTAGATCACGCGAGGGATCAACAGACAGGCAGTCAGCGTCCCGAGTCGTGGGGCGATTTATTTGTAGTTGAATAGATATTCCTCGAGGAGTTAATTGAAAACAACACAGGTTGTGGCTTGATGTAGAACCGCTGTTACTGAGAACTTCTTGGTAAGATAAAATCGGGATATGGAGGGCTTTGCGGAAGTTCAGCAGAGCGCCAATAATCAGACCCATTGTATTTCCCTCCATCGATCAGAGGTGTCTCTTTTGTCACTTGCCGTCGCTCATACCATTTCACCATTCACGATCTCGCCAGGAAGTAGAACCTATGAAACTCAAAACAGAACGTGCGGTGGTTTTGAATGAGATTCATGGAACAGCATGGCATATCGAGTTTCAAATTTTCCCATTTACTAAGGTTACCACGAAAATGTGTGTTTCAGCGTTGGGATAGAAGTGTGTGGCAACAGGATGAAACAATTTTCCTGTGTTCGCCTTTGGAAGCAAAAATATCAATCTCTCTCTGCAGGTGGAGCTGTGGAAGAAGTTCATCCAGTGGGAGAAGGCGAACCCGATGGACACGGAGGAGTACGGTGCATTCGCGAGACGAGGTGAGTACGGTAGTCTATCGATTGGGACGATATGGTTGGAGGGGAATTTTGGTTTAAGTAGAGCTTTAGCTAAGCGTAGACCTTGTTCGTTGCTTTGAGGAAAAAAATCGGCGTCAACGCTCTATTTTGAGTGAGCGAAAAAAGGTCGATTTTGGACCCTGACCTACCGAATTATTGATTTATCGATTTTCTATCCTCATTCGCAGTGATCTACGCGTTCGAGCAAGCCCTGCTCTGCCTCGGTTACTACCCGGAGATCTGGTACGAAGCGGCCCTCTTCATGCAGAAAGCCGCCCAGGAACTGGAAGTAGGTCAAGGACCGGTGGATTATCGATTTTCTGAACCGCAATTATCGATTTCCCTTGTTCCATTTCGAAATTTGCCAAACTCTAGTCTATTATCGATTTACTATCACGTCTTTCTTTATTTTTTGGTTGCCAAGAGGTAGGCCAGAATTTTGGACCATTATCGATTTTCTGATTGGCAATTATCGATTACCTTTGTGGTCTACCTAGCCCCCTTCCAGATCAAGGGCGACGTCAAGCAGGCGAGCGCGATGAGAGAAGAGGCGATTCGTGAGTGTTCTCTCCCAATACCTCTGGTGGTGTAGTGGTAGTGTGCTAGGTCTAGAGCACGAGAGGCGTGGGTTCGAGTCCCCGCCGGTGCATCGGGGGATGATGGCAAAAGGTTAGAGTACTGAATGGACACACAGATCAGTCCGTTTCTTGTGGATAACATGTTCACTTGCTGACTCCTTTTGCTGATTTTTCGCTTATCGTTGTTATCTATTGATGGGCTATTGTTTTACGTGAAACACAGCTCGGCTCCCATGTTTTGCCAGAGTGTTAGTGGGGATATCACTTGGTCAGGCGAATAGTAAGGGAATGTAATAGTGCTATTTGTTTAAATATTATTTTAATAAGGTGATTAGCAAATATTAATTAACTTAATTCGCAGAACTCTTCGAGCGGTCGATCGGCGGCCTGATGAAGGAGTCACAGCTGCTGTACTTCGCGTACGCCGATTTCCAGGTGAGCAATAGTACATTGTCGCGCTTGGGTTTCACCGAAAAATGATATTAGGAGCGGTAACGACTAGTGAGTGGTTTGTATGGGTTTGACGAATAACAATCTTACAGTGCCTGATTTCATTGCTTTGATGAGCTAATTATCTTTTTTTGCGCTTATTGATTGTATTTACAGGAGGAGCGTAAGCTATTCGACGAGGTGAAGTCCATCTACGAGAAGATCTTCGCGTTGGAGCACGTCGATCCCACGCTGGTGAGTTAATTAGTGTGCTAATTAGTTAATTGGTTAATTGAAAGGGTGTTTAACACTGTTTGTGGAAGGATGAAAACGGTTATTCGCTTCGGGAACAGTGGAGTTTCATGAGGTGTTTGTATCGAAAGATTCTGGTTCTTGGCAATAGACTTCCGTCTCGCCAGGAAAAAATAGATATCAATGAGCCTCATGAAGTGGGGTTGCACCCTTCCTTTGTGAGGAGTGGAGATACGCGAGTTTTGATCAACGAGGGGTAGATCAATATGAAACCATACTTGTTCGCGGTTCCCTCTCACAATTAGATAGTGCGGCTGTCGTTCTGGACGATGGATTTGACAATGAGATATGAACTATCAATAATTACTAATTATTCTCTCGCAGGCGTTCATCCAACTGATGAAGTTCGTGCGGCGCACGGAGGGCGTCAAGGCGAGCAGAGCCATATTCAAGGTGAGAGATGTCCATGGTTTGGGTCTCTACGGTCTCAAGATATTTGCGCTTCGCTATCCTGTATTTTGCCGGCGCACGGGGGTGTACAAGCGGGTTTTCTATATTCAAGGTTAGAGGATTGAGTAGTTACTTCTTTCCTGTTCATGTTTCGCCAGGCGGTAATAGTGCCAATCAATCAGTTCGCCGTGGTCAGTACTTGCATAATTTATTGTCGTAAAAAAAACGTCTCTCGAAATGTTCTGATTGTTGGGCACAACTATCGAAACCATTCCTATCTATCAATAACCCCTCTTACAGAAAGCGCGCGAGGACGAGCGCTCCAAGTTCCACGTGTACGTCGCGCACGCGCTCCAGGAGTACTACTGCAGCAAGGTGAGTGAACACCTAATACAGAGAAATTATTGCTTGATATTTGCCGTATGCGGGTGAGCGGTGTTTCAAGATTGCCTTATATGGTGATGACAGACACGTTTCTGATTCCGTACTGATAGCGTCCTGAACAATAAAATGTAGCCGTATCGCCCCACTTCCCCCTAGGGGGTTATCGATCCTGTTGTCGATCTATAGTACCGTATCTTGTCACAATTACGGTATTCGTTGCAGGACAAGGACGTGGCGATGCGCATCTTCGACCTCGGGCTGAAGAAGTATGGGGAGGAGCCGGAGTACTGCCTGGCCTACGTCAACTTCCTCACCCATTTGAATGGTGAGTTAGCGGATCGCAATTTGTGCTTTGAACAATATCGAAAACGTCTAAGTTCCCCAGGTGAGTTGGAGGTACATTGAGCCTACTTGAGACACACGGTCGCAGGCCTATCAATGTTTTTGCCGACTCCAAAAAATTAATGGCTTCCTTCCACTCGCAGAGAGAAATATCTGGTTGGTGCAAAAGTTTCTGAGGTTTTTTACGCTTCAATGTATGAGCCTGTCCCGTCTTTAATATTCAACCAATCAACTCGTGGTTTTTCATAGTTGATGAGGGCGTGGATGCTCTGTCTAGCGCGCTTGGAAACAGACCAATGCCTTCAGAAAGAACGCTACAGTTTCATTTTGAAGTGAGCGTGCTAGTGATTAGAAATAACTTTTCAAATGATCACAACTTCACTTAGGAGCAAGATAGAGTCCAAACAAACACTCTAACTTGTAGAGCACTCAAATGGTGTCTGTGCAAAATTAGTTTAGTGGCTCAGCACTCATCGACACTTCCAAGGCAGGCACCTAAGTGCAGATCATAGTTTTGGGTTTTTGGTCTTGTTGACTAGATATCGTCGAGTGCTTGCCGCTGTGTACTTAGAGATCCCATAGATAAAGAAAAGTGAAGCACTTTGGTTGATCAGTTAGCCATATTCGTTTCAAGGTAATGCGATTCTTACTTCAGAAGTTGTGAATTTTAAAAGATTGTCTTCGAAAATTCCTCAACGATTTTGTCTCTTTATGCGACTCCCTGCTTCTCACTCATTTCAAAACTTGAAACTTAAGCGCTCATTCGAACAAGGGACCTCAGCAGGAGTACTGATTTGACGGGTTACTTCTGGCGACACCTGGTTTGCAAAGGAGAGCCTTCAACATAGACCCCAAAATTAGGATTTTTCCCTCCTCGTCTCACCTCTATCCACGCAATAAATTGTCTCTCGTATTCGATGTACATGTGGTCAAATTTCAAAATAGTGTTATGTTGGTCACACCTCCCCATGAATTGTGCTGTGTAAGATTCCTTGACAGCTGAAGCCAGTCAGTAGATACGGGAGCATAATAAAACCTCAGAAACTTATGCACCAACCTAATACGCGCATTCACTAGTTCTTGAATGATTGTGTGTGCACAATGCCGGGTAGAATGCTGCCGCAGTTTTTCTTCCTTAGCCGTGGGAGCGCTACGTACCTAATGTTCTCATTGCTCAGTGGCTCAAAAATATAATCAGACCTTCAATTGCAGAGGACAACAACACGCGCGTCGTCTTCGAGCGGATCCTGACGAGCGGCACGCTCGCGAACGATCGATCGGGGTGAGTACGGTAATGGATAGTAGGGAGTACGGTAGACAGGACATGGAATACGGTAAAAGGGATTCTAACGTGCGAACTCGCAAACAATCGATCGGGGTACGGTAGGGGGGCAGGGGGGGCGGTTGTAGGGCGTTCGGTAGCCGCTAGATAGGATGGGAAGCGATGCAATAGCCTCTTGTTTTGACATGACCTCCATTTGCTACGATGGCGATACGTAGATAGAGAATAACAGTGGAATTTAGTTTGCAACGATTTTTCTCTCTCGCTCGACTGTCGTGTTGATCACTGATTTCAATTCACGAGATAGATGTATTGACGATGAAACACGAGCAGTAACATGTAAAACTCGCGGTTAAGTTCGACTTGTCTGACAATGAGCGAATCAGCGGTCATTGACTCAGCAGTCTTGAACTTCGTTGGTGATGTCACAATGCGGAAGCAAATAAATGCAATTTGCAGTGAGATCTGGGACAAGTATCTCGAGTTCGAGTCACTGGTGGGCGATCTGGCTAGCACACTCAAGGTGAGGATTAATTAGTTGAATGAGTAGTCAGTTCTTGTTTCACCGCAATGCCAAGTTATGCTCTGATTGCACTGTTGCGGTTACGGTTCCTTCTGTGTTGGAATACAAATATTTTTAATTATCTTAATTAATTAACCTAATTCCACAGGTGGACAGTCGACGACGCGACGCGGCCCTGGCCGTGAGCAAGGAGGCTGCGGAGAGCTGCACGACGTTGATGCTGATCGATAGGTGAGGAGTACGGTAGCTATAGCGGTTGAGGAGTACTGTGAAAATACGGTGCGAGTGTGTGGGGTAGACGAGAATTAGGAGCTCTTCCGGAGTACTAGTCAAATACCGGAGAATTATGATGGAGTGTTTATTTATCCCGATTGCAATTTACTGATTGTCCTCCTCTTGATTTCCGGAAAGTTAAAGTACGCTTGAAACAGTGATCTGTCCTCACCGTCAACGACTGCATAATTGTATGCTTCCTGCAGATACCGCTTCCTCAACCTCGTGCCGTGCTCGCCCGACCAGCTGCGGTTGATGGGATACAATGTGAGATTGGATTTAATTAATATTATTTTTATTGTATTTTAATTGTGTAATATTCAAAATTAAAATTAAGGTAGTGTGTTTTCACAATCCTCTTGTCGCAAATGTAATTCCCACCAGGAGGAGTCTGGCCTCTGAGTCGGTAGATAATCGGAATGATACGTTAAGGAGCAATATGAAGTGGGATTTTTGCGTAAAAATTAACCATTACCTGGTGCTTCACCTGGTGATGTGTGGGTGCGCGTTCGGCAGATATCCATAGATGCGCGATCTCGAGTAATAACACCTCGAGAGCCACTTAATTAGGAAAAAATACATTGAATAACTTTGGAGGATTGCGGTTGCTGAGCTAGCACATAGTAAGAAGAAAAAATTTCCTGTGGAAAATGTCTCAATCGCGATCAACATACCCTGCTCTGATCATCGAAATATTTTGAATCTTTCCCTGGTTGGACTTCGGCTGCACTTTCATTACTTAACAATAAGGTTGCACTCGAGAATAGTCTTGTCAATGAATAAGTGTAATAAATTTATCGTTGATCAATCTTTGTTTTAGCTAATATTGAATTCGCTAATCACTAATTCCAGAAGCCGCTCCGATCATCATCCTCGAGCGGCGGCGCAGTGTCCGCCTTCACAGGAGTGGGCCTGGGCGGAGGAGGAGGATCGGGAGGGAATGGAGCCATCGCCGGGCCGAGTGGTTAGTGGACAGGTGTATCACGGGTGAATCAGTGATCGAAAAGAGCATAGTAGAGTAGATAAAGAATTCAAATACGGTGATGTGACTGAATTGTTGGCTGTGTGAGAGGCGTGACGTTATAGGGTATGATAAGCTCCAATGTGTAAAGTAGGCGCTGCCACTACTAGCTCAATGGATACCTTGGCCTTTTTGTGTGTCCTTTTTTGAACTCTGCATTCACTGTTTGATTATTGTTTATTCTCTTTGTAGCCTCAATCCCCCTTGTTGCAGGTGGCGTCGTGCCGCACCGCGCCGGCATCACCGTGCCCGCCGGACCGAGCGCCGTGATGGGCGGAGGGACGAATATCGAGATCACCGGGTGAGTTATTGATTGATCAAGAGGGGCACGGTATGTGAGGTGATACGGTAGCCGAGTACGTATTGATATACTGGGAAACAGAGGAGGTACGAATATCGAGATCACCGGGTGAGTACGGTTGAGAATAGCATTGATTGATACGGCCAGAGGTACCGTAGCTGAACTTAGAAAAAAATGTGCAACTTGGTGGTTCAGTGGTGCACGCAATTCACATAACCAAATGAACCGCTTGCTAGTCAGTACGTCTCCGGAGATATTGAATACGAAGGATAATGTTTGATCCATTGATAACTGACTATGTTCATATCAAGCCACATCATTAGTTTACGAAATACGGTAATCTGATTATCGATTGATTGATTGATCTCCTTTACAGCTACCCGCGTCCCGACACGACGCAGATGATCCCGTTCAAGCCGAAGCGCCTGCCCATCGGCGCGCTGCACGCCGTGCCCGGAGGTGATTGCGATTTTTCTTTTATTGGTGTTGACGCATCCCTCGTGCGCAGGGTTTGTGTTTTTGGAGTATTCTCAACGACCGATGCCGGAAGAATTACTGGATTGAATGGGAAGCGTATATTATGAAAAGGCGCTCAAGCACCAATTGTTTAGCTATGGCATTTGCGCATAGACAAGTAGAAGCGCCTGCCCATCGGTGCCCGGAGGTGAAAGAGTGTTTTGTAGACGGGTTTCGTCTGAACCATTGTCTGGAATGGTGATCACTAATAGATTAGGGATGGGTGAAACACGATTGATTGAAGGTGCACGCCGTGCCTGGAGGTGAGAATAAGAGAGGGAATGGGACGCAGGTGCGCCGCACGGATCCCCGTCCTGCAACCCAAGTGGATAGAGGCTTTTTTATGCTTGCCTATTTTCGGATGACAACTAGACAGTTCGATGGTGGGCTGAGTTTTCATATTGCGAATATTCTGGGGGATGTTCAATACTAAGCGGTCTTGCCGTGCTAGAATAACTCACCATTGATTCAATCAACCACTAATTGTCTCCCTTCTCCACAGGCGTCTTTCGTCTCTCTACAGTCCTATTATTATAGTTCGATCAATCAATAATCTATATATATATTTATGCGTGTTCACATGGAGAAACGCGGATACAAATAGAAAATTATGTAGAATCAACGACGTAGAATGGCAGGGACAGGGGGCAATAGTGTGGGGTCATAATCGTGCTACCGTATCCCATTAATCAATAATTGCTCAGGCGTGTTCCCTCCCCCTCCGGCCGCAGCCTACCTGCTCACCCTCCTGCCCCCGCCCACCTCCTTCGACGGACCCTTCGTCATCGTCGACGCGTTGATGGCGCAACTGGCCAAGTTCGACGTCAATGAGCGTGAGTTATATTGATGTTTGAGGGACGAAAATCTGATTAGCAGCAGCAATCTAGCTAGTGTTGTGTAAACTAGGTTTTTGAAGATGAATGGTGTTTTGTTGAGACAATTTTATGTTGCACGAAAAACTTAAAGGTGCTCTGGAATGAGTCTGGTCGATGGTCTGATGACGGTGTTTCAAACAAAAAAATTAGTTTGAAAGTTTGACAGAGTAGGTTCAAACACGTTTGTGTTGCACGAAGCGCTCAAAGAAATTGTGCAAACGGTTTATCAATGGTGTTGAGCCGGAGTAATGAAAAATAAATTCAATAAATTGCAGCCGGCTGGGAGCCAGCGCGACTCGGCGAGAAGAACGGAATGGGCAGGCATAAGGTGAGGGGTTCGACGGTTATTGATTATGGATCTGGCCTTTGGCAACCCCTTTTGTTTCGTTGTCTTCTAAATATAGTTTCTGTTTCAAAATTTGGCTCGGCAGTTTAGTGATGTGTGGGTTCATCAAAACTGTTGGGGGAATTATGTGACCGATTTCATTCCAGATGGAGGACATCAAGAAGGACATGTTCCAGCTGCTCGCGACCACGACCGACCCGAGGACGGTGAGAATTGTTGTTTGTTCATGATGGTCTTTGATACTTGTTTGAAAGATGGTTGCTCCACCGGGTGTTGTACTTCATAGGCTGATTATCCCTGTGTTGGATTTTCTAACATAAGCGGGCGAGACTTCGCCTCAGTTGACATCCCAACAACTTTCTTTTTTTGTGTTTCGTTTTGAAATAGTAAGAGCGTTAATTCTTTTTTTAAATCTCGTCATTGCGAACTCTCATTCGGTAGGATTTAGGTAGAGATTAATCGATACCTTACTGTACCCCTCTACCGTATCTTCTACAGTATCCTCCTTCTCAGGCACTGGCGGCGGGCGACCACAAGCGTAAGCGCGGCGCCGAATCAGATGACGACGAGGACAAGATGGACACGAGCTCGACGCGCGACGTCTTCAAGCGACGCATGAACCAGAGGCAGCAGGACTAGTCGATTACCGTATTCCCGGCCCCGCACCACGCACCACGGCGGTCGATCGACGACTGACTCTATTTGTTGATCTCTCAGCTTTATCATTCCCAAATCCACATCGAGCCTTGTTGTATACACATATTTCTATCGACCTCACACTGATCCGTTGATTGTCTTACTATGTAGAATGAGTAGGTAATAAATAAGTTTGTCCTATGATTATCGATTGTTTTATGATTCAATTGTCGATGATTTACTTGCTCGTAATGATAATTCGTAGTTAACTAAAAAGTTGAATTAACGATAAAGTGAAATTATTAGTTTGATTTTTCAATCCGGTGGAACTGTATCTGATTCGGGGTAATCTACTTTTTCCTTCCCGGGAAATGGAGCGAGGATTGTCGAGATAAATCCTCATTAGCATGGCGTGCGAGTTCTCTTCGATTAAATTGGAGCTGAAAGAAGAGCCTTTGGACGATTTATCTCTCCCTGCATTGAATGAGGTTTCCAAACTATTTTCTTCGCACTGTGCTCTGGTTATGAATTAGAGTGCGAGATACTGGCCGCGGTCATTTCACACACTCGCAGGAACCTTTTGGAAATAGACTCTACTTTTTTCCCAGACTCTACCACTAGATTTGTGAATGTGGTATGCAGAACGTGTGCGAGCTATTTGTGAGGCAAATGTCCAAGAAGTTCCCTCTCGTCTCTCTGACCGGCTTGAGTGAAATGAGGTGACGGCCGCCCGTATTTCACACTCTACTATTCATTACTATATTCCTTATTCAGGTGTTTATAATAATGCTGCTTCCAGGTTTCTAATCAATATCCGTCTTTGAAATTGGACCTGAAAGATGAACCATTGGACGACTTCCGATTGATTTCGGGTGCGAATGAGGTGACTATAATGTTCTTAGATTTCATCCGTTTTTATTATTTCGTTTGACCTGTTAATATCAGCATATATCTCCAACCTTTACGAAATTGGTTGGTTAACAATTGCTAATGTTGAAAAAGCAAATGTTGGCTAAGACAGGTCATGCCGCTTCAAACATACGAAGTTCAATAAGTTTACTATTCAGAACTCTCAAGTAGATGGACGCCCTCTGAATTGTGGAAATTCGTCCCACCAACCCTCCCTGAATTATGACATAATGAATGAGCATGACTACTGTAGGCAGGTCAGTGTGTTTCATTCCAAGAATATTTGTCACAATGATGTTATTTTTTAGAGCCCAAGCCATGATATCAGTCAGAACAGATTCCAAACTGGTCCCAAGCCGACACAGAAAAAATTGGTGGGAAGTGATACAAAGATGGAATGTCCTGTATGCGATGTAGGTTTTTTTGCGAAATGGAATACGAGTTAAAGAGCAAGAATTTAGGTTTATACATATACTGCGTCTTCATTCATCAGTCATCTCAAGTACGTACATTTAACTACTTGCGCAAAGGTAATTCATTTTTAAATTATATTATCCTTAGTTTATTCTTCATAAGATCGAAATTGTCATAGTTGACTGCTAAATCAGACCCACTAACAAGAATTTGCGCCCACGTTCAATCTTTAAAAAAAATTACAACTGTAATTCCAAGGCTGGAATCTATCTTCTTTGTGAATGCGGGCACGAATCTCAGACTCGACACCATAGCTTTAAAGTGAGGACGATGCGTTTCTTTCAATGTCTGAAGCATCTATTTTCAGTGTGAAATCTCGAATTTCACCGTTATTCTCAGGCCCGATTCGAGTCAAAATGCTAATGAACGTGCGGTAAGTAGCGGCATCCACGCTGGTAGTTATGTTCATTTTTTTCATAGCAGGCGTATCTACGTAAAAGTGTAATCTGGAGCTATTTCACCAAGGTAAAATTATTTTGAGCAAACAATTTATGCTGCAACCAAGTTTTGTTTTTCAGGCGGATTTGAATGGAGTGAAGCACGCACATTGCAATTTGTGTGATTGGAGCAAGAAAGTGTACCATTCGATGAAACGCCCGTTGTGGAAACATCTCGAGTGAGTGTTTAAAAATAGTTATTCAAAAAGTAGAGGTATCACAAAACGGCAGCCGTGGCGCGCCAATTGGAATATCTCACTTGAAACTCGCGCTACTGCTTAGTTTTATAGCTCAATATAATGCTGAGTTCCTGGGCTATCGAATGGTTTGTATAATATTTTATGAGAATGACAGGGAAGCGTGGGGGGAGGGTTTCCGTCCGACAGACGCGAATAAATACAGTGTGATTTTTAGAAGTACTCACCCAGAAGAATACTCTATGATCTTGCCGGAGATAATCCATGAAAATTCCGCGCGTTTCAAAAGCCCGAAGAAGCAAAGACATACAAGTGCTGTTTGGACCTATTTCACGAAGGTAAGTAGAGCAGTTGATAGCGGCCTACTTTAGCAGGTCCCAGAAAGAATTATTTGCCAGGAGGATATGGACGTTGAGAAGCGTGTGCGTTGCAATATGTGTGATTGGAGCAATAAAATATACAACTCGATCATCATTACGATGCTGAACCATCTCAAGTGAGCGTTTTTGTTATTAGTTATCCAAATATATAGTTGATAGTTTTCCAATTTCCTCTGCCCTTGCCAGACCACCCCAACAGGCTCACCAAGCCTGGTCCAATGGACGGTGTCGTCGGCTGGCAACTGAGTGATGACATACCGCTATATGCTATGGATGCGTGCAACGCGATTTAAAGAAACAAGTGCATGTTCCGCACCTTCAATAGGAACCACAGCGGCCCGTCAGAGTGCGGGCAGACTTATCGTAATTTCGCCGACATTTAGAAAAGTCGCACCAGCACACTACGAACTTTTACAATTTTTAGTACATTTCCTGAGTGAAATTTATATTTCTTTTGGCGGCAATGGGTCTTCCATTCACCTTAGTACTGCAAATTGCCGTTTGTGGCCATATTATTCACATACCAGCCGTGAAATCCCCTTCTTACTTTTCCCGAAACTGCAAATATTTTTTTGGCGTATGCTGTCTTACAGGGTCGGGTTGCCCCGGAATATGAGAAATTCCAAGTCAAAGTTGAACACTGTTTGTTTTTCCTATATCCCTTTTCACGTTTTGCTAATGATTTATCCTACTGAAACGAATCAGCATATCTCATATTATTAATTTGAACACTGGAATGATAAAAATCATGAAAACAAATCAATTTAAAGTGTTTTTTTTTCACAAAAATACGAACATTATGTCCTAACTGACGCTCTAACTCCACAAAAGACTACTGTGCAAAATGGGCGTAATTATTTCATTTTTATTTGTTAAGCTTAATTTCTTTTTCTACTAGAATCAGCGCACTTGTTTGGGTAGGTTACGTTAGAATTTATAATTTTTTAGTATTGCGTTCACGATATGTCGCTGCGGTCCCTAACCTTGAAGACGGAACTACCTTCCCCTTTTTTTTCCAAAAAATTCATTGAATGATGGGCTGATATTCTGATAAGATTGTTGAGTCCCGTAAGGGGGGGGGCGAAATTAGAAAAAATCGGGTGAAAGGCGAACGACCGCGAAATTCGAGAAAAAAAATATATTTTTAGAAGAACTCATCCAGATGAATGGTCGATTATCGTGCCGGAGCAAATGCGCCAAAAATTCGAGAGTCGCAAAGAGAAGAAGCCCCGGAAGAAGCGAGGAGAAAACAGTGCTGTGTGGACCTTTTTCACCAAGGTAAGTCGATGTTTAGTGCATCCGATACACAGTTGTATTTCGTCAGTTGGATTTGGATGGAGAGAAGCATGTGCGTTGCAATTTGTGCACTTGGAAAATGAAGAAGCTCAATGCAGCGATTACAGTGCCGATGTGGGCACATCTGAAGTAAGAGTTTTGTTCAATTTTTTGATCAAAACGTTTGTAACTGTGAAAGGTAAACAGAAAAAGGTAATCGTCCTATCAGAGCAATGATCATTATCAATCTCCATCACTGTCATACATGTCCAAGCCGCCGTCTGAACAACCTTTTTGCGCGCAGACCAACCTAAAATTAGGTTGGGCTGCGCACACACCATGAACCCGGGTTCATGGTCAAAAATTGCCGGGGCCTTACCCGTCGCGTCTCGAGTGCATCGATCCTAGAAGGGATCGGCTCGGGCGAGCACCATTTGAGGCGCCCTGAGCGGACGCTGGGGTACCCGTCCAGTCACGGCCTTCTAGAATCGGTGCACTCGAGACGCGACGGGTAAGGTTCCCTTGCAATTTTGATTTTAGGTTGGGCTGCGCGCAAAAAGGTCGCTCGCCGCCAGTCCTGGACATGTATGATCACTGTATTACTCTAATTATTTAAAGGAAAAGGCATCCTGGCGAGTCCTCGACTGTCAAACCGAGGGGTTATCGATCCAAAGGGCGCAAAGTAAAGGATACGGTAGTCGTCGTGCCAGGAGACAACCCGCCATCCTATCTCAACCTGTACAAACCATTCGAGGATGAAAAACCGTTTAAAGAGAAGATCAAAGAAGAAGAGATAGATAGGTATGTGAAATTGTTTTTTTATTGCTGTTGTGTTCAGATGAGTGTCTATCCACTATCCTTCCCGACCACCATCCCTGCGTAACGTTATCCAATTACTTCAAATTTGACCTGCTATTTTATTTCGGAATCTGAAAGGGAATTCTCGATTTAGTATGGCTAGGTCCTACCGTGGTCCCTGTGTGAAGCTGCGATTCAAATGTTTTTCGTGGTGATTGGACAACTTTAGGTAGTCTAATTTATAGAATGAGCGAACCACACCCATTCTTCCGGAGGAACTCCACAAGTCGTTTTTGTTATCAGTTATCCAAAAATATAGCCATAAAGAGTCATTATGAGATTGGACTATCAAGTGCCCCAATTCTCATTGTTCAAATAACTGTGTATAGGCCAAGACAGATTAGGCGACGATTTCGGTCGAACGAACCATGAAAATGCACCGTGTAAATGTTTTTAGATCAACTCATCCACATGAAAACTCGATCATCCTGCCGGAGAGAACGCGTCAAAGTTGCAAAGAGAAGAAGCCCCGGAAGAAGCTATCGAAAAGATATAAAAGTGCTGTTTGGACCTATTTCTCCAGGGTAAGACAATGTTCTGAGGGCACTAGGTCGGATGAGAGCATTCGGATGATAACCTAGTGGACAATCATCTAATGAGGGCAAGAGAACAACTGGTATGTAATTGAGGGAATGTGCAAATGACGCTCATCCAGTCGGTTATCATCCCATTGTTTTCATCCGACCTAGTGCCCTTTAGAGCATTCAATACAGTGGTTTTGGTCAGGCGAATGGAGAGAAGCGTGTGCGTTGCGATTTGTGCTCGTGGAGGAGCAAGAAGTGGTATGGGGCGATTACAGTGGTGATGTGGGCGCATCTGAGGTAAGTGTTTTGTGCAACCTCTTGTGTAAAAGCGTTTGTAATTGTAAAAGTGAGAACGGATAAAAGGCAAACGTCCTATCATCCGTCCGAATACTGATTCCTGATCATTATCATGCTCCATCACTGCATAATTCTAACTATTTACAGAACAAAGCATCCTGACGAGTCATCGACTGTCAAACCGAGGATACGTCGATCAAAAGGGCGTAAAGTGAAGGATACGGTAGTCGTCGTGCCAGGAGCTCCCTCCGAAAGCGCCGTGTCGAAACCATTCGAGGAAGAAAAACCGTTGATAGAAAGAAGATCCAAGATCAAAGAAGAAGAGATAGATGAGTTTGTGAAATTGTTGTATTGAATGATACCGTTCTGTTTGTTGTTTGCTTTCCATTGTAAAACTTCGTAAATACTTTCTCCTGTTACTTTAGAGCAATACTTTTGTTACTTTCGCTAATTTATTACTTTTATCCTATGTTTTGTTGAAACCAGCTAATAAATATTGGCTTCTCTCTTATCCGTCGGTGCACGGAAAGTGATTGTGCGATTGATCAGTCTACATTCTGTATGATACTGAGATAATAATCAATAGATGTTCTATTAGACACACAGGAAATTTTTCTCCTTTTCATTATGTATTGTGATAGCGCAAGAGTCCTTTTGACTTAAGCGTAATAATGAGTTATTTCAAGAAAAGTATTGTTGTTAATGCCCTCCTCCGTGTGTTGAGAAAAATACTAATTTCGTTGTAGTCACGGACTTTTCAGATGGCATTTCTGAGCCCACCGATTAAATTGGAGCTGAAAGAAGAGCCTTTCGACGATTTATTTCTGCCAGCAACGAATGAGGTTTCCAAACTATCCTTTTAACCCTCTTTTGCTGTCAGACTATGCATTAGAAGGCGAAAAAGGGATCACAGTCTCTTCATTTCACAGGCTATTTATGACCGGCGTGAGAGAGTGTGAAATGAAGAGAGGTTCCTGATATTCCATACACTGAATATTGGTTGAGAAATAAGAACACATTGAAAAGCTCAAGAGATTGCTCTTGATTCAGAGCTTCTTTATAATGATGCTCATTCCAGATTTATAATCAAAATTCGCCTTTGAAATTGGATCTGAAAGATGAACCATTCGATGACTTACTATTGATTTCTACAGCGAATGAGGTGATAGAATTAATTACCTTTCATCCGTTTTATTTATTTCGTTTGACCTGTGAAAATCAGCATAGGATCTATCACCAATCTCAGCGAAAATGGGTTGGTTGGCAGTTGTTATTGTCTACACGAATGTTTGCTAAGACTGCTCATACCACTTCAAACATTCGAAGTTCAATACGTTTACTATTAAGAAATCTCAAGTTGATGGGAGTTCACTGTATTGTGGAAATTCGTCCCACAAACCCTCCTTGAATTATGACATTGTGAATGATCATGACTACTGTAGGCAGGTCAGTCTGTTTCATTCCATGATATCAGTCAGAAGAGATTCCAGGCAAGCCCCAATCCGAGATTTGCGCAGAAAAAATTTATGAGAAGAAGTGAAACAAAGATGGATTGTCCTGTATGCGATGTAGGTTTTTATCGAACTACTAGCTAAAGTGCAAAAATTTAGTTTTGTACGTATACTGCCTCTTCATTTATAAGTCATCTCAAACGCGTACATTTAACTACTTGCCTAAAGGTAAGCCATATTCTTTTAATATTCCTCGGTTTTTCTTTCTTTCTGAACATTTCGAATTTGCCACAGTTGACTGCTTAATCAGACCCACTAACAAGAAAATGCGCTTACGTTTCTTTCTTCAATTTTTCACATTTCATTCCAAGGCGGGAATCTATCTTCTTTGTGAATGCGGACACGAATCTCAGACTCCATACCACAGCTATAAAGTGAGGACAATGTGTTTCTCTGAATGTCTGAAGCAACTATTTTCAGTGTGGAATCTCGAATTTCACCGTTGTTCTGAGGCCCGATTCGAGTGGAAATGCTAATGAACGTGCGGTAAGTAGCGGTATCTACGGTGGCAGTTATGTTCCTTATTTTTTCATAGCAGGCGTATCTACGTGAAAGTTTAATCTGGAGCAATTTCACCAAGGTGAAATTCTTTTGTGGAAACACAATTTATGGTGTAACCAAGTTTTTTTCAGGCGGATTTGAATGGAGTGAAGCACGCACATTGCAATTTGTGTGATTGGAGCAAGAAAGTGTACCATTCGATGAAACGCCCGTTGTGGAACCATCTCAAGTGAGGTTACGATAGCATGTCCGGGTACGGTAGAAACAAACGACCCAAGATCAAATTCTTATCTGACACTAACCGGGATACGATATTACGTGTTACTGTAGCAAGCCTGATTACTGTAACACACTTTGGAATAAGGTACTATTGATCCATCCAGAACCCATTTCGAACCATGACCTGGGGTTCATCGGTGGCGTGGTCCCGCCAACACTAGCCCTCGGTCGCCACCAGCCCTGGTGACTTATGGTTTCGAATCACTTTCTATGATTAGAGGCAAGTTATGATTTGTCGGTTGCCGTTTTGTCATGCCCCCCCCCCTCCCCAATACGGTTGGCGCACTTGATAGTTCTCCAATCTCATTTTCCATACAAAGAGGTATGTGAAAAAAAGGCTGGGTGAGTGTTTCGGTCGAACGGCCGCGAAAATTATTTTTTTTTAGAGAAACTCATCCAGAAGAATACTGGATCATCCAGCCGGAGATAATGCATGAGCATTCCGTGCCTTTCAAAGGCAAGAAGAAGCGAGTATATAAAAGTGCTGTTTGGACCTTTTTCACTAAGGTAAGTGGAGCATTCGATAGCGGCTTATTTTAGCAGGTCTCAGGCAGAAACTTTTTGTCAGGTGGATGTGGATGGAGAAAAGCATGCTCAGTGCGACTTGTGCTCCTGGAAAAGCAAGAAGTTGTACAGGTCGATCACAGTGTCGATGTGGGGACATCTGAGGTAAGAGTTGCAGCGTTTGAAACTGTAAAAAGTGAAAACGAAAGAAAAAGCAATCGTCCTATCAGAGTAATGATTGTTGATACTATGAACGGAATTAATGTAATTATTTAAAGGAAAAAGCATCCTGACGAGTACTCGACTGTCAAACCGAGGAAACGTCGGCGCAAAATGAAGGATACGGTAGTCGTCGCTCCAGGAGCCATCCCTTCCTCTGACCTCACTCTGTTCAAACCATTAGAGGATGAAGAACTGTTGAAAGGGGAGCTGAAAGAGGAGGAGATAGATGAATTTGTGAAATTGTTGTATTGAATGATATCGTCCTCGTTTCTTGTTGTTTTGTTCTTGTTTTTGCTGTCCATAGTAATACTTCGAAGTTAGTTTTTCCCATTATGTTTTTGGCCCAATCTTGTTAGTTTCGCTAATTTATTACTTTGATCGTATGTTTTGTAGAAACTACCCAATAAATATTGGATTCTGCAGTTCAAAGGATGAACAAATGTGCGATGGATCAGTCTATATTCTGTGTGATACTGAAATAAGAGCCAATAGATGCTCAGTAAGATGAAATGTCTTACATAACAAACACTAGTCGTCCTTTTCACAGTAATAATGAGTTATTGCAAAAAAAGGTATGGTTGTTCCTTTCTACATTTGAAATAATTCGTAGATTGTTTGGAGAGTGTGAAGGAGTGTTAAAGAAAATATTAATTTCGTTGTAGTCGCGAAACTTCAGATGGCATTTCTGAGCCCATCGATTAAATTGGAGCTGAAAGAAGAGCCGTTGGACGATTTATTTCTGCCTGCAATGAATGAGGTTTCCAAACTGTCTTTTTCGCCCACTGTTGCTTTCAGGGGATAGCGGGAAATATGGGTCGCCGTTTCTTCATTTCACACACTATATTTGGCGGATTTCGCTCTGATTGGCGAGGGAGTGTGTGAAATGGCGAAATGGTTACCCGTACTCTACTATTCATTGCTATTTTCCCCTTATTCAGGGTTTGTTTATAATAATGCTAATTCCAGAATTCTAATGAATATGAGTATTTTAAATTGGACCTGAAAGATGAGCCATTGGATGACTATCCATTGCTTTCTGCTGTGAATGAGGTGGTTAAACTTTCCTTAGATTTCATCTCAATTATTTCGGTTGACGTGTTAAAATCAGCGTAGGTTTTGCAACCAACATTAGCGAGATTGGGTTGGTTTACAATTGTTATTATCTAGGCGAATGTTAGCAAATGTTACTGTTAATACCACTTCAAACATACCAAGTTCAATACGTGTACTATTCAGAAATTTCAAGTCGATGGGAGTTCTTTGAATTGTGGGAATTCATCCCACCAACCCTCCTTGAATTGTGACATTGTGAATGATCATGACTACTGTAGACAGGTCAGTTTGTTTCATTCCAAGATTAAATGTCCGAATGATTTTATTATGCAGGATCTAAGCCATGATAGCACTCAGAAGATATTCCAACCTGGTTCCGAGCTGGCGATTGCGCAGAAGAAACCGTTAAAACTCAGAACTGATACAAAGATGGAATGTCCTGTGTGCGATGTAGGTTTTTATCGAAATAGAATACAATTTAAAGTGCATATCTTTAGTTTTATACATATAATGCGTGGTCATTGATCAGTCATCTCAAACTCGTACATTTAACTACTTGCCAAAAAGTAAGTCATATTTTTTTAATTATCGCTTGTTTTTTCCCTTTCAAGGACATCGAATTTTCCATAGTTGACTGCTCAATCACACCCACTTACAAGAAAATTCGCTCTCGTTTTTTTTTAAATTTTAACTTTACATATTTCATTAAAAAAATATTTACACATTTCATTTCAAGGCGGGAATCTATCTTCTCTGTGAATGCGGTTATGAATCTCAGACTGATTCCCACAGTAATACAGTGAGGACAGCGTTTTCTTTGAATATGCGAAGCAACAAATTTTTAGTGTGAAATCTCGAATTTCACTGTTGTTCTGAGGCCCGATTCGAGTCGAAATGTGAAGAAAAGAACGGTAGGTAACAAGATAGACGTCAGCAGTATTCTTCTTCGTTCTTTTTCAGGATGTGGCGCAGCGACGTAGGAGTGTAATCTGGACCTATTTTACCAAGGTGGCATTTTATTGAGCAAACAAAATTTATAACTTGTTGAAACCAAACCTTTCTCAGGCGGATGTGTATGGAGAGAGACGAGCATTTTGCAATTTTTGTGATTTTAGCAGGAAAGCGTGTAATACGATGACACTCACGTTGTGGAACCATCTCCAGTGAGCGTTTTTGTTATTATTTATCCAAAATATAGTTATTTTCTCCAATTTCTTTTTATTTTCTCCAATTTCTTTCAACGATGTACTGATATTCTGATATGTCGTTTGGTTGTGGTGTCCCGGAACGAAGAAAAGAGAATTTGCGGACCTTTTCGAAATTTCCTGTTTTGTGCACCCCCCCCCCTCTCCCCTAGTAGCCCAAGTCAAGGCAGGTTGAGTAAAGTTTTTGGTCGAACGGCCGCGAAAATGTACAAAAATGTTTTAGAGAAACTCACCCAGATGATCACTCAATCATCCTGTCGGAGATAATGGGCCAACATTCCGTGAGTTGCAATCGCCCGAAGAAGAGTTACAATAGCCAGAAGAAGAGCTGCAATAGCAAGAAGAAGCCAGGAGGTAAAAGTGCTGTGTGGACCTATTTCACTAAGGTATTGCGATGTTTAGACCGTTCGATATACAGTGGGTTTTCGTCAGGTGGTTGTTGATGGAGAGAAGAAGCATGTGCGTTGCAATTTGTGCTCGTGGGAGAGCAAGAAGTGGTATGGGGCGATTACAAAGTCGATGTGGGCACATCTGAGGTGAGGAATGTTTTGCGACCTGGACATTACGAAAAACTTTTGAAACAGCAAAAAGAAAAGAAATTATGGCGTAAACCATACTCAAGATGTACGCACAACCATAAGTGATGGTTGCCAACATTAAGTTAGGAATTAAAGTAATTATTTAAAGAAAAAAGCATCCCGACGAGTCATCGGGTGTCAAACCGAGGAGTTATCGATCCGAGGGGTGTAAAGTGAACGATACAGTATGCTCCGCGCCAGGAGCCATCCCTCCCACCGAAATCACCTTGTTCAAACCATTAGAGGATGAAGAACTATTGAAAGAGGAGATGAAAGAAGAGGAGCTAGATGAGTACTAGAAAATATTGTATTGAATGATGTCGCCCACTTTTTGTTGTTATTTTGTTGTTCGCTTCCCATAGTAAAACTTCGTAAATACCTTTTCCTGTTACAACATTTGTTAATTTCGCTAAATTGTTACTTGGCTAGTATGTTATGTCAAAACCATCCAATAAATATTGGCTTCTATCCGATCCGTCAGTGCTCGGAAAGTGCAGTTTAAATTATGAACCACGATGGATCAGTCTATATTCTGTCTGATACTGAAATAATAATCAATAGATGTCCTGTTAGATATGCAGGAAATTTCTTTCTCTTATATATTGTGATAGAATAAAAGTTCGACGTCCTTTTAACAAAAACGTAATAATGAGTTATTGCAAGAAAGGAATGGTTGTTAATGTTCTCCTCCACGCTGCAAACAGTTCGATTGTGGATTGTTTGGAGATTGTGAAGGAGTGTTAAAGAAAATAGTAATTTCGTTCTATTCGCGAATTTTCAGATGGCATTTCTGAGTCCATCGATTAAATTGGAGCTGAAAGAAGAGCCATTGGACGATTTATTTGTGCCTGCAACGAATGAGGTTTCCAATCTATCCTTTCGGAATATGGAGCGCTGACTGTTCATTTCACACACTCTCTCGCCTTTGATCGGCGAGATAGCGTGTGAAATGGACCCGTATTTCGCTCTCTACTAGTCGTTATTAATAATTCTAGTTCCAGATTTCTAATCACTATTCGCCTTTTAAATTGGACCTGAAAGATGAACCATTGGATGACTTCCTATTGATTGCTGCTGCGAATGAGGTTGTAAAACTGTTTTCGTTCGTTTTTAATTATTTCGTTTGACCTTTAAAATTTGAGTAGCATTTATTACGAACTTGGGCTGGCTAGCAATTGTTATTGTCTAGGCGAACTTGGCTAAGAGAGAACATGACACTTCCAAGTTACAAAGTTCAATTCGTTTTTTCCTTCAGAACTCTCAAGCCGATGGGAGTTCTTTGAATTGTGGAAATTCGTCCCAACAACCCTCCTTGAATTATGACGTTGTGAATGATCATGCCTACTGTAGGCAGGTCAGTGTGTTTTATTCCAAGATAAATTGCCATAATGATGTTATGTTTCAGAACCCAAGCCGTGATAACAGTCAGGAGCCGGCATCTGCGCAGAAGAAATTGGGGAGAACCAGAAGTGCTACAAAGATGGAATGTCCTGTATGCGATGTAGGTTTTTTTTCGAAATGAAGTACGTGTTAAAGTGTACAAATTTAGTTTTATACTTATACTGCCTCTTCATTTATCAGTCATCTCAAACACGTACATTTAACTACTTGCTTGCAGGTAAGCCATATTCTTTAAATATTCCTAAGTTTTTCTTTCTTTCTGAAAGATATCGAATTTGCCACAGTTGACTGCTTAATCAGACCCACTAACAAGAAAATGCGCTCACGTTTTTTCTTCAATTTTTCACATTTCATTCCAAGGCGGGAATCTATCTTCTTTGTGAATGCGGAAATGAATCTCAGTCTCCATACCACAGCTTCAAAGTGAGGACAATGTGTTTCTTTGAATATCTGAAACATCTATTTTCAGTGTGGAATCTCGAATTTCACCGTTGTTTTGAGGACCGATTCGAGTGGAAATGCTACTGAACGTGCGGTAAGTAGCGTCATCTACGCTGGCAGTTATGTTCCTTATTTTTTCGTAGCAGGCGTATCTACGTGAAAGTTTAATCTGGAGCAGTTTCACCAAGGTGAAATTATTTTGTGCTAATACAATTTATGATGTAACCAAGTTTTTTTTCAGGCGGATTTGAATGGAGAGATGCACGCAAATTGCAATTTGTGTGATTGGAGCAAGAAAGTGTACCATTCGATGAAAATTACGTTGTGGAACCATCTCAAGTGAGGTTACGATAGCATGTCCGGGTACGGTAGAAACAAACGACCCAAGATCAAATTTATATCTTTCACTAACCGGGATACGATATTAAGGGTTACTGTAACATGCCTGATTACTGTAACACACTTTGGTAAACGGTACTATTGATCCATCCAGAACCCATTTCGAACCATGACCCGGGGTTCATGGGTGGCGCGGTCCCGCCAACACTAACCCTCGGTCGCCGCCAGCCCTGGCGACTTATGGTTTCGAATCACTTTCTATGGTTAGAGGCAAGTTATGATTTGTCGGTTGCCGTTTTGTCATGCCCCCCCCCCCCCAATACGGTTGGCGCACTTGATAGTTCTCCAATCTCATTTTCCATACAAGAGGTATGTGAAAAAAGGCAGGGTGAGGGTTTCGGTCGAACGGCCGCGAAAATGTTTTTTTTAGAGAAACTCATCCAGAAGAATACTGGATCATCCAGCCGGAGATAATGCATGAACATTCTGTGGGTTTCAAAAGCTCGAAGAAGAGAGTATATAAAAGTGCTGTTTGGACCTTTTTCACTAAGGTAAGTGGAGCTTTCGACAGCGGCTTACTTTAGCAGGTCTCAGACAGAAACTTTTTGTCAGGTGGATGTGGATGGAGAAAAGCATGCTCAGTGCGACTTGTGCTCCTGGAAGAGCAAGCAGCTGTATAGGTCGATCACAGTGTCGATGTGGGGACATCTGAGGTAAGAGCGGTGTGCCAGCTTTTTCAGTAAAAAGAAAACGTTTGAAACAGTACAAAGTGAAAACGAAAGAAAAAAAAGCAATCGTACTATCAGAGTAATGATTCTTGGCACTATGAAAGGAGTTAATGTAATTATTTAAAGGAAATGGCATCCTAACGAGTACACGACTGTCAAACCGAGGAAACATCGGCTCAAAGTGAACGATACGGTAGTCGTCGTGCCAGGATCCATCCGTCCTTCTGACCTCACCCTGTTCAAACCATTAGAGGATGAAGAACTGTTGAAAGGGGAGATGAAAGAGGAGGAGATAGATGAGTTTGTGAAATTGTTGTATTGAATGATACCGTTTTTCTTGTTTTTGCTGTCCATAGTAATACTTCGAAGTTAGTTTTCCCATTATGTTTTTGGCCCAATCTTGTTAGTTTCGCTAATTTATTACTTTGATCGTATGTTTTGTAGAAACTACCCAATAAATATTGGATTCTGCAGCTCAAAGGATCAACAAATGTGCGATGGATCAGTCTATATTCTGTGTGATACTGAAATAAGAGCCAATAGATGCTCAGTAAGATGAAATGTATTACATAACAAATATTAGTCGTCCTTTTCACAAAAGCGTAATAATGAGTTATTGCAAGAAAGGTATGGTTGTTCTTTTCTACATTTGAAATAATTCGTAGATTGTTTGGAGAGTGTGAAGGAGTGTTAAAGAAAATATTAATTTCGTTGTAGTCGCAAAACTTCAGATGGCAGTTCTGAGCCCATCGATTAAATTGGAGCTGAAAGAAGAGCCATTGGACGATTTATTTGTGCCTGCAACGAATGAGGTTTCCAAACTATCCTTTTCGCCCACTGTTGCTTTCAGGGGAGAGCGGGAAATATGGGTCGCCGTCTCTTCATTTCACACACTATATCGCCTCTGAGCTGCGAGGGAGAGTGTGAAATGGCGAAACCGTTACCCGTACTCTACTATTCTTTACTATTTTTCCTTGTTTGGTGTTTGTTTATAATAATGCTAATTCCAGATTTCTAATGAATATCAGTCTTTTAAATTGGACCTGAAAGATGAGCCATTGTATGACTTCCTATCGATTTCTGCTACGAATAAGGTGGTTAAACTTTCCTTGAATTTCGTCCGTTTCAATTATTTCGTTTGACCTGTAAAATCAGCATTTGGCCACCTCAAACTTACAAAGTTCAATACGTTTACTATCCAGAAAACTCATGTCGAAGGGAGCTCTCTAAATTGTGAAAATTCGTACCACCAAACCTCTTTGAATTATGCCATTAATGATCATGACTACTGTAGACAGGTCAGTTTGTTTCATTCCAAGATTAAATTTCCGAATGATTTTTGCAGGATCTAAGCCATGATATCAGTCAGAAGAGGTTCCAAACATGTTCCGATCCGGCGATTTCGCAGCAGAATCTGGTGGGAAACAGAAGCGAAACAGAGATGGAATGTCCTTTATGCGATGTAGGTTTTTTTGCCGTAATGAACTTCAAATTAAAGTGTATGAATTTAGTTTTATACATATAGTGCGTTTTCATTGATCTGTCATCTCAAACACATGCATTCTACTACTTGCACAAAGGTAATTAATATTTAAAAATCCTTTAATTTCTTTAAATGGTATCGAATTTGCCATGGCAATTGCCATACCGACTAACTTGAAAATGTGCCCACGTTTATGGTCACTTTTTTCAAATTTACACATTTCCTTCCAAGGCTGGAATCTATCTTCTTTGTGAATGCGGAAATGTATCTCAGTCTCGGCGCCATAGCAAGAAAGTGAGGACCACGTTTCTCTTTGAATATCCGAAACAACTGTTTTGCAGTGTGAAATCTCAAATTTCACCGTTGTTCTGAGGCCAGATTCGAGTGAAAGTGCAGTAAGTAGCGACATCTATCCTAGTAGTTATCTTCTTCTTTTCAAAGCCGTCACGTCGACGTAAGAGTGTAATCTGGACCTATTTCACCAAGGTGAAATTCTGTTGAGCAAATTATATTTCTGACTGTAACCAAGCTCGTTTCAGGCTGAATTCAATGGAGAGATACATGCACATTGCGATTTGTGTGATTGGAGCAAGAAAATGTACAACTCGCTGACACTCATGTTGTGGAACCATCTCGAGTGAGCGTTTTTTCTGCATAGATTTAACCCTAGTCATAGTCCAGAATAGGTCGGGGACAAACCCGTCGCATCTAGAGTACACCCATTCTGCAAAGGGCGACTCGCCCGGCCATCCCTGTGGCCTCCCAGAGTATCAAAAATGTCACTCGCTGGCAGCGTGGATATCGTGATAAAGTTATCCCTTTTCATGCTACCCCGATACGTTTTTGTTAGCTAAACAAAAATTTCTTGGTCATTTCAGTTTTTACTCTGTACTTTAGATTGTCGCAGGATTAGCAAAAATTTAGTTGGGGCGCTTTTCAGTTATCCAATCTCATTGTTCACAGAAAGGGGTATGTGAATAGGCAAAGGCAGGTTGGGTAAAGGTTTCGATCGAACGGCCGCGAAAATATACCGTGTGTTTTTTAGGAAAACGCATCCAGATGAACACTCAACCATCCTGCCGAGGAGAATGCATCGATATTTCGTGAGTATCGATGAAAAATACGAGAATTTACAATATTTAATCCTGAAGAAAACACCGCAAGAATATTGCTGTGTGGACCTATTTCATCAGCCTAAACATAAGGGAATAGATAGGAAATGATTTGTTTGGTCGAGACACTCGGCTCCAGCTTGAGTCCCGTGCACAGCAGCTCGACTTTTGCCATATTAAAAATTCTCACGGCAAAAATGAGCAAAAAAAGTACCCACAACTCACGGTAGCACGGATCTGGCGATTAGTGTGATTATTTGTCTCGAATTATCTCGAGTCGCGACAGCGAGCGTCGAGTCTCGCAGTCGGGTTGACCGACTGGGCTCTCTCATTTGTCGGACGTCTTGAGTCGATACTGAGAATAGATGTCTGAAACTGTCTCTGCTCGGTTTACAGTTTACTCTAATCTATATATTTTAAAAACATTAGCGAGGTAGAGTAGGCTTAAATATTATTATATTCAGAACTCTCAAGCCGACCGGAGCTCTCTGAAGTGCGGTAATTCGTCTCACAAACCCTTCTTGCATTATGACATTGTGAATGATCATGATTACCGCAGGCTGGTCAGTGTGTTTCATTCCAAGATTAATTGTAAGAATTATGTTATTTTGCAGAATCTTAGCCATGATATCAGTCAGAAGATATTCGAACCTGGTTCCGAACCGGTTTTTGAGCAGAAGAAACCATTAAAACTCAGAAGTGATACAAAGATGGAGTGTCCTGTGTGTGAAGTATGTTTTTCGAAATAAAATATTCGTTATGTATAATAATTTATTAAAATATTTTAAGAATATTAAGTTGAAAATTTAGTTTTATACATACAATGTTACTTCATTGACGCATCATCTCACACACGTACATTCTACTACTTGCAAAAAGGTCATTTATATTTGATAATCCTTATTTTTCTTTACAAGGTGTCGAATTTACAATACCGACTAGCAACAAAAAGCTTCCACGTTTCCAAATTTTCACAGTTCTTTTAAAGGCGGGAATCTATCTTCTTTGTGATTGCGGAAATGAATCTCAGTCTAACCACCACAGCAAAAAAGTGAGGGCATTGTATTTCTTTCAATGTCTGTAGTAATTATTTTCAGTGTGAAATCTCGAATTTCACCGTTGTTCTGAGGCCCGATCCGAGTCGAAATGTGAAGGAAAGTGCGGTAAGTAACGAAATGTATTGTATATTATCACGCCTCTCACGTAAGATTCGACTCAGAATGACTGAATCTGGCATCGAGCCAAATTTCGAAGCCTGGTTTTCGGCGGTTTTCGTCCCTCCTAGACTCCTCTAGAGCCCCTGTGAAAGGAATAGTGATAGTGATGATTCCCCAACGAGCTGCAGCACCGGTAAGAGAGATGCAGCCTGCCAAATTCAAGATGCAGCCTGCCAAATTCAAGGACGTGCTTCTATACTTCAACGTGAACATAAAATAAAGTTCGGGACCTGTTTTAGATTGCCCTACTGACGCTCTATCGACCCACACCGATTGCGAATCGATATCTTTACTCTTCTTCGAGATATTCGCATCGAGGTGTATCTCGAAAACCGCTCGAAAAGCCATCAATTTTCTTTCATATTCGGATAGCTCTCGTCAAGGGCAATCGAATGGTACCCCTGAAGTCCAAAATAGATGGAACCTGAGTTGTATTCCATGCTGAAAAACTAAAAATCAATCAAATTACTGAAAAATCCAATCAATGGCGAGTGAAACTCAAGTGAATACGACGCGAATGAGACCGCGTCATTGCCCTCGAAAGAGTGGAATGAGTTTGCGTTTCACTCGCCATTGATTGGATTTTTCAGTAATTTGATTGATTTTTGGTTTTTCAGCATGGAATACAACTCAGGTTCCATTTATTTTGGACTTCAGGGGTACCATTCGATTGCCCTTGACGAGAGCTATCCCTATCCGAATATGAAAGAAAATTGGTGGCTTTTCGAGCGGTTTTCGAGATACACCTCGATGCGAATATCTCGAAGAAGAGTAAAGGTATCGATTCGCAATCGGTGTGGGTCGATAGAGCGTCAGTAGGGCAATCTAAAACAGGTCCCGAACTCTATTTTATGTTCACGTTGAAGTATAGAAGCACGGCCTTGAATTTGGCAGGCTGCATCTTACCGGTGCTGCAGCTCGTTGGGGAATCATCACTATCACTATTCCTTTCACAGGGGCTCTAGAGGAGTCTAGGAGGGACGAAAGCCGCCGAAAACTAGCCTTCGAAATTTGGCTCGATGCCAGATTCAGGTCGAGTCTTAGGTGAGAAGCGTGTTATATACGTCAGCAGTATCTAATCTTTTTCGTTCCTTTTCAGGATGCGGCGCAGCGACGTAAGAGCGTAATCTGGACCTATTTTACCAAGGTGGCATTTGCAAACACAATTTATTACTGCTTGAACCCAAATCTCAGGTGGATGTGTATGGAGACATGCACGCATTTTGCGATTTATGTGATTGGAGCAAGAAAATGTACAACTCGATGACACTAATGTTGTGGAACCATCTCAAGTGAGCGTTTTTGTTATTAGTCTAAATATAGTTGATTATTTTCTCCAATTTCATTCAATGACGGGCTGATATTATGATATGTCGTTAGGTTGCGGAATCCCGTAAGGAAGAAAAGAAAATTTTGCGGGACCAAAATTTCGCCCTCCCCGAGTCGAAATTTCCTTTTTTTTGCGGGAACGTGGAAAAGGTAGGGTGTGGGTGTAGGGTTCGGTCGACTGGCTGCGAACAAATTTTTTTAAAGAGAAACGCATCCAGCTGAACACTCACTTATCTTGCCGGAGAGAATACTTCAAAATTCTGAGAGTTGCAATAGCCCAAAGGAGAGTTGCAATAGCCCAAAGAAGCAAGGAGGTAAAAGTGCAGCGTGGGCCTATTTTACTAAGGTAAGGCGATGCTTAGTGCATTCGATATACAGTTTCTTTTCGTCAGGTGGTTGTTGATGGAGAGAAGAAGCATGTGCGTTGCAATTTGTGCTCGTGGGAGAGCAAGAAGTGGTATGGGGCGATTACAAAGTCGATGTGGGCACATCTGAGGTTCGAGTTTGGGCCAGCTTTTAAAGAAAACGTTTGAAAGTAAAAAAAAGTAATGGTCCTATCAGAGTAATGATTGTTGGCATGGGAATTTATGTACTTTTTCAAAGGAAAAAGCATCCTGACGAGTCCTCGACTTTGAAACCGAGAAAAAATTGGCGCAACATGAAGAATACGGTAGTCGTCGTGCCCGGAGCCATCCCTCCTTCCGAAATCACCCTGTCCTCCAAACCATTCGAAGAAGAAAAACCGTTGAAATGGGAGATCAAAGAAGAAGAGATATATGAGTACTAGGAAATATTGTATTGAATGATGTCGCCCACTTTTGGTGGTCCGCTTTTATAGTAATATTTCGAAATTGCTTTGTTCCCTTTTTTTGTATAATACTTTTCCTACTTTTGCTAATTTGTTACTTTGCTCGTATGTCTTGTTGAAACCACCGGATAAATATTGGCTTCTGTTTGATCCGTTCGATCACGGGAAATGCAGTTCAAAGGTTGAACAAATGTGCGATGGATCAGTCTATATTCTGTCTGATACTGAAATAATAATCAATAGATGTCCTGTTGTATACGCAGGAAAATTCATATTTTTTTTATTACATTTTGCGATATAACAAAGATTAGTCGTCCGTTTCGCTAAAGCGTAATAATGAGTTATTTCAAGGATTATTGTTCCTTTCTATTATACGTTTGCAACAATTCGCATATTGTTTGGAGAGTGTGAAGGAATGTTAAAGAAAATACTAATTTCCTTGTAATCACGAAATTTCAGATGGCATTTCTGAGCCCATCGATTAAATTGGAGCTGAAAGAAGAGCCATTGGACGATTTTTTTCTGCCTGCTACGAATGAGGTTTCCAAACTATCCTTTTCTCCCTCTTTTGCTCGCAGATTATGCATTAGAAGGCGAAATAGGGATCGCAGTCTCTTCATTTCACAGACTATTTATGACCGGCGCAAGAGAGTATGTGAAATGAAGAGAGGTTCCTGATATTCCATGCACTAAA
Source organism: Pristionchus japonicus (assembly GCA_900490845.1). Lineage (NCBI taxonomy): Eukaryota > Metazoa > Nematoda > Chromadorea > Rhabditida > Neodiplogasteridae > Pristionchus > Pristionchus japonicus. The sequence continues at coordinate 574,884 of LS501819.1, forward strand.
TATTGGTTGTGAAATGAGTGCACATTTCTAACAAGTAAGCTCTTGAAATTGTTCTTGATTAATTGAGGGTTTGATTATGACAATGCTAATTACAGATTTCTAATCACTATCCGCCTTTGAAATTGGACCTGAAAGATGAACCATTGGATGACTTACTATTTATTTCTGCTGCTAATGAGGTTGTACAATGGTTGTATAATGAGGCTGTCCTTAGATTTCGTTTGTTTTAATTATTCTATTTGACCTGTAAAAATCAGCATAGGATTTATAACCAACCTTTACGAAACAACCTTTGCGGTTGGTTAACAATTGCTATTGACAAAGGAAATGTTGACAGATCACGCCGCTTCACACTTACGAAGTTCAATACGTTTGCTATTCAGAAATCTCAAGTCGACAGGAGTTCTTTGAAGTGTGGAAAATCGTTCCGCAAACGCTCATTGAATTACGACGACATTGTGAATGATCATGACTACTGTAGGATGGTCAGTGTGTTTCATTCCAAGACTTACTGTAAGAAGGCTTTTATTTGCAGAATCTTAGCCATGATATCACTCAGAAGATATTCCAACCTGGTTCCGAGCCGGTTTTTGCGCAGAAGAAACTGTTGGGAACCAGAAGTGAAACAAAGTTGGAATGCCCTATATGCGATGTAGGTTTTTATCGAAATACAATACAATTTAAAGTGCATATCTTTAGTTTTATACATATAATGCGTGGTCATTGATCAGTCATCTAAAACTCGTACATTTAACTACTTGCCTAAAGGTAAGCCATATTTTTAAATTTTCATTAGTTTTTCCCTTTCAAAGACATCGAATTTGCAATAGTTGACTGCTCAATAAAAAACAGACCCACTAACAAGAAAATTAGCTCACGTTTTTTTCTTCAAATTTGCACATTTCATTTCAAGGCGGGAATCTATCTTCTCTGTGAATGCGGAAATGAATCTCAGACTGGTTCCCATAGCAACAAAGTGCGGACAACGTTTTTCTTTGAATATTCGAAACAACTTTTATTCAGTGCGAAATCTCGAATTTCACCGTTGTTCTGAGGCCCGATTCGAGTCGAAATGTGAAGGAAAGTGAGGTAAGTAGCGAAATATACGTCAGCAGTTATTTTCTTCGTCCTTTCACAGCAGGCTGCGCCTCGACGTAAGGGTGTGATCTGGACCTATTTCAACAAGGTGACATTTTTTTGAACAAATTGTATTCCTGGCTTCAACCAAGCTCGTTTCAGGCGGAATTCAATGGAGAGATACGCGCATTTTGCAATTTTTGTGATTTTAGCAAGAAAGTGTACAAGTCGATGACATTCACACTGTGGAAACATCTCAAGTGAGCGTTTTGTGACTAGTTATCCACAATATAGTTGATAGTCCCGGAAGGGCGAAAAGTAAATTTTCGGGCCTCCGAAATAGCGCAAAATTTTCCCTGAACCGAAATTTTTTTGCGGGGTTTCCCTCCCTCCTAGCGCAAGCCCATGTCATGCAGGTTGAGTAAATTTTTCGGTCGAACTGTCGTGAAAATGTACTGTGTATTGTTTTAGAGAAACTCATCCAGATGATCACTCAATCATCCTGCCGGAGATAATGCGTCAACTTTCCCGGAAGAAACGAGGAAGTAGAAGTGCTGTGTGGAAATATTTCACAACGGTAATGCGTTGTTTACAACATTCACTGTACAGTGGTTTTTTGTCAGTTGGATTTGGATGGAGGGAAGCACGTGCGTTGTGATTTGTGTACCTGGAGGAGCAGGAAGTTCTATGGGGCGATTACAGCGTCGATGTGGGCACATCTAAGGTAAGATTTTTGTGTCAGCTTTCGAGGAGAACGTTTGAAACAGTAAAATGTAGAAAGAAAATAAATAAGTGATGATTTTTGACAATCCCCCCCCCTTTGGAAGTATGCCAAAAGCTGTTCCTACAGGTCTACGAAATGCACAATGAATTCCGGAAACCCTTCTTATGAGCCTCCGAATGCTTTTAAGCATTTTAATGATCGTTTTTGATAAAATTTGGGAACATTTGAGTGCAATTGGACCGGTCAAAGTGTTTCTTGTAAAAGCATTTTCCTATGTATTTATTATACTCTAAACGGAGCGCTATTTCTCCATCCGGTCTTTACACTAAACTGAGTGCCTTTTTTCTCCATTTAGGCCTATTTTTGGGGAAATCGTTATCCCCATAATTACACTATCTTGATGGAACCAGCGAAAAGACCAGTAATGTGTTTGAAATGTGTACAATGTTGATCGAGGCTTCCTCGTTCCATTGCAGCCGAGAACGCGCAAATTTTTATTTTTATTTTGAACGGAGTTATGATTTGTAATGAAGCAAGTTTTGTGAAAAAAAAACGGAAGTGCCTTTAACCAGCCGTAATTCAGGAAAGATTCTTTTAATATTTTCAAATTTAATTTTTTAAACAGCATCCTATTCATTTTTGAGGATCTGTAGTAGCTACTTTAGGCATACCGATGTGAGATCTGGAAAATTCTATCGCAATTTGTCTCTTAAAGGAAAGATCATCCTGACGAGTCCTCGACTGTGAAACAGAAGAAAAATCGGCGCAAAGTGAGGGACACGGTAGCCGTCGTGCCAAGACCCGCTCCTCCCTCCGAAATCACCTTGTTCAAACCATTTGAGGAAGAGAAACCGTTGAAATGGGAGATCAAAGAAGAAGAGATAGATGAGTACGAGAAAATATTGCATTGAATGATGCGGCCCACTTTTGTTGTGGTTTTTGTTTGCTTCCATAGTAGTACTTCGGAATTGCTTTGTTCCCTTTTTTGGTCCAATACTTTTGTTAATTTGGCTAATTTCTCACTTTTCTCGTAGGATTTGTTGAAACCGCCCAATAAACTATTGGCTTCTGTTAACGGTGTTTATGCTCGGTGTTGACAAATAAGTGATGCAGAACAATCTGATTTAGAATATACGATAGTTCATCTCTATGGGTTACTGCATTTCTATGGGTTACTTTATAACATGATGGCAGGTGGTGTAGTATCGCTCAATGATATGGCCAGTATCGCTCGTGGTCTGGAATAAGGAAACCGATTAATAATCTTTTAAAGTTAGGGATTCCTCCGTAACTATTTCTCTCTAACGTAAACTATACTAAAATCGAAGATGTTCCTCTCAGTAATAGGCTCTCACCTGAAACTCGTTTGTGGAATGGCTTCACTTTGACGACTCGTTCAGGATCGTCAACGTACGTGCAGCACAGAGTCATCATCTTGCCTGAGAGCACGAAGTGATTACGGTAGCTTTGTTGTTGTCGGGTTACTGTATCGATCGGTGTTTTCTGATTACTGTATTTTTAATCATATCAGTGCGTTCGCGTAAGAATCACACATATTCAGGGTATTCCGGTACAGCAAAAAAACGCCACTATGAGTTACCCACAAATTATGATAGGCCTAGGTGCCCTACATCGATTTCTGATAATGTTATGTGTCAGTCATCCTCATTTGCATAATTGCATGCCCTCAAAGTTTGACTACATTTTCACGTTTATGGCTGCAACTCAGCGGAAAGTCATCAGATCTTCATGAAAATCTGGCGCAGTGCCTGATTTGACATGCTGATCACGCTCCAGTTGTTTCCATTTGCAATTTTTGAGTTTCATTTTTTCGGTCAACTTTGAACTTAGATTTTTCGAATACTAAGCCGAACACCTCGCTAATTTTTTGATATGTTATAGGCCTTGACCAGAGCTATTGATTTTATATATATATGGGCATTTCGAGCGTACCCTCGTAGTGTAAAACGCGAAAAACTGGTAACCATTTTGAGCGAATAACGCCTCACTTCACGCTGCAAACCTTGCCTGCGCAGTGAGGAATGAGAGGGGAGAATGAAAAGCGCGCGTCCGAGAATGAGAGAGAGTGTCATTCCTCTCTTTCCTCACACCGCGCAGGCGGGGTGAGCGGCACGGAATGAGCGTTAATTCGCTCAAAATGGTTACCAGTTTTTCGCGTTTTACACTACGAGGGTACGCTCGAAATGCCCACATATATATATAAAATCAATAGCTCTGGTCAAGGCCTATAACATGTCAAAAAATAGCGAGGTGTTCGGCTTAGTATTCGAGAAATCCTAGTTCAAAGTTGACCGAAAAAAATGAAACTCAAACTTTTCAAATGCAAACAACTGGAGCGTGATCAGCATGCCAAATCAGGCATAGAGCCAGATTTTCATGAAGACCTGATGACTTTCCGCTGAGTTGCAGCAATAAGCGTGAAAATGTAGTCATACTTTGAGGGCATGCAATTATGCAAATGAGGGATGACTGACACAAAACATTATCAGAAATCGATGTACGACCCATAGGGCTATCGAAATCTGTCGGATGTAGAGTTCCTCATTTTTTGCTGTACCGAGAGGTATGTGATTCTTAGGCGAACGCACTGATATCATTTCATATCATATCATACTCCTTTATAAAGGAGAGGTGTCATTCCGTGCGTCCGTCCGTGTGACCACCATTGCGAAATCGTAAACAAGTTTCATAACATTTGCGCCTCTCCTCAGGATTGCGAAATATTGCGAAACACAAGATTGCGAAGGGGAGGAGAGGGGAGGTGAGGAGAAGAGAGGTGAATTGGGACTATCGAATATTCTCAGGAAGCGTCGGGCATCCCGAAGGCATGCAGTACCCATCTGGTGTCATTATAAATAAAGATCGATACTCACCAGCACAACAGGAGGATGACGGCGCGACGGGGACGCGAGAGTGGCTGCAGCAAACAAAATTGGCTTGTTTGTTGTTTTTAGTAAAAGGAGGTGACTAACAATAATTGTTGATTGTGAAGATACTCTACAATCTACGTTATCGGAAAGTTGTTGCTGTTAGCGTTGAGTATATTGAGTGAGTAATGTTCATTAGCTACGACTAATGTTCAGCAAGCAACTCTAAACTCCTCTCACTCGATAGCATCCGTCCTTGTATCTTGTCACCAAAAATTCCCCATTCACCGGGTCACAACCGTTCATTTTCAATGGTTTATTAGTAGGAATGGAGCATAATCAGTTTTGATTAATATTCATAAAATACAGAACGATCTCACACTCGATAGCATCCATCCTTGTATCTCGTCGCCATCACAGGCCACTTCCCGTCCACTGCATCCTCACACGAACCAGCAGAGGAGGAGCAGTCGATGTACTCGCAGTGGTGCTGCGAATGAAGGTTATTGGAAGAAACCCGTAAGGCATCGATACTTCAGAACACGAATTAGTCAACAACTCGATGAGAAGAGGGTTCAACAATCGCTTCAATTCGGCGTTCTGCGTTTCCCCCCAATTCTATACTTCTATCCAGACTAACCGTCTCTGGGAGAACGCAGATACAGAAAAAATGTATGACTCACATAATCCCAGAACTCATTCCTCGGATCGAAGAAGTGACACTTATCATACTCCGACCATTCCTCATCGTAGTATAGAGGAGCCGCTTCTCGGGGCAGCTTGAGCTGACCTGAAGTGGCAGTCAGAGAGGAAAAAAATCAGTAAAGCACTACTAATATTGAGCTGCAGTATCAGTACATACGTACCTTGTACGATAAGCACGAACATGGATAATATTAGGTAGATGGATGCTTGACTGCAGTTCATGCTACGAGCTAGAGAGACTGATTCATCCTCAGAGATCTGCGGATTGATGGAACGAGCGCTTTTTGCGTGGTGGGAAGGAAGGCAGATGTGAGTGGCAGATGGAGGAGAGAAGTAATGCTTGACTCTCTCAAATATACACGCTCTTTCGTTCTGTCTGACTCTCTGAAATTCCGATGCTCTCTCAGACTGCCTGCCGGATTCTCTCAAATTCCAACGTTCTCTAGCTCTCCCTGACTAAAGAGAGATCATGGAAACTTGAACGAGTCAAGAAAGAGAAGAGAAGAAGTGACATGAGCGAAAAAGCAGCTGGGAGCTTTCCCGCTTAGCTTCCATCCTGCATGTATTCAAATCGGATTGCCAACGCAAAGTAAATGTGAGATGGAGAGAACGACATGAATTGATTTATCGTTGCTTTTTAATGACAGTCGAGATGTATTGACACAAATTGATAATTATTACCGCGGTAAGACAAAAAAAAAACGGATTAAAAAATACCACAATTAGCGGAATAGCATGCGATTGATTCTCAATTACTCGTTGTTGGTTTCTCCTCCACCTCATTCTCCTCTTCATCTTGATCATCACTCATTCTATCCTCATCACTGACGTCACTCTTATCCTCCGACTCTTCCTCTTCCGAGGATTCGTCATCATCGTTGACCTCATCTGGCTTCTCTTCTTGTGCGGTGCGGGGACGACGTAGGCGCTGAAGATTGAGTCAAAATTTAGGACATTGCTAAACTTTGCCGTTCTCTAATTTATAAGGTTTTGCATTTTCAGACCATCGAGAAGAGAGATTCATACACTTTAGACGAAACATTCCCAAAATATAACTGAAATGGTGCCTGATACTCACTCCAGTGACTCCGGTCTTCCCAGTCCGTCCGACCATTCCGGTTCTGTGGTTATCCATGTGCTTCTCGAGTGCGGGCTTGTGATTGTATCCTTTGGAACAATATTCACACCAAAATGGGTAGTTGCCTACAAGACAATTAAATTTACTATTATTATTCGCAAATAATTTAGAGCCTGAGAAAATAATCACGAACCTGTATGAGTGTTCATGTGGAGTCTGAGGTTTCGACTGGTTCGACATGCGACATCGCACATTTCACACTTGAAAGGCCTCTTCTGTGCAGCCTGAGTGGGATCGTTCTCATCTGAACAAAACGACAATTATCGTCCACTATATTTTCTTAGTATTTTGAGTCAACTCTGTGATCACTAGAGTTGCCACTCAAACCAGTTCAACAGGTAATTAGTCGCAGCGATAACGATGAAATGAAACGTGATATTTCGTGTATTTCGTGTACGTGTATTTCGACTTACCCAGATGCATCTCCTTATGCAGAGCTAGTGATGAAGATCCAGCAAGGAATTTTCCACATTCATCACATTTGTATTTCTCTCGACGGGGATCATTATCAGCTGAAAATGAAACAAATCATTATCAGCATGATCTTGTAGATTACTACTAACCGAGATGTGACAATTCATGCGCTTCCATTCCATTTTTGGTGTACAATATCTTGCCACATGTTTCACAGCTGTACTTTTTCTTGTTCGGATCATCATCAGCTAAAAAATTTAACTTTAAATTTTTTTCAAATATTAACGAATTAGAAGCTTACGCAAATGTCCGTTTTCGTGTCGTTTCAGGTCTCCGGGTCTTCTGAAGCTCAATTCGCAATATTTACACTTGTGCGGCTTTTTAAATGGTTGACCTGAGTATTTTAGATAATCATTTACCAATAATAAGGGCTCACCGTTGTGTTTCATCATGTGCATTCTGAGATTTGCTTTATTTCTGAAGAACGCTCCGCATTCATCACATTTGAACGGTCGTTTCTGTTTCGCTTGTTCGGGGTCGTTATCATCTGAGTAAATCTTGATCAAAATTTTATAACATATTAAAAAGTAAAGGTAAATATATTCCGTCATTCAAGGCACCACGCAAAGTCCTGCGGGACATCACTGCTAGGCCAGTGAAGAGCTATAGATATAGGCCTTGGTGATGCGGAGGCGGTGACACGATCGCGGGTTGAACTCGGGGGAGATGGAATGGCGGGGCGCGCCATAGACCACTACACTAGGGTTGTCTATCCGGATTTTTATCCGTCATTCCGAGTCGATTTCCCTAATCATTCCCCACTCCGCGGATTAATCGAACCGGTCTCCTCTCGACTCGGAAGTCCGAATGAAGTGACTACACCACTTCGCCTCTATTTAAAGTATGTAACGTATTTCCAAAACAAACCTAGATGCATTTCCTTGTGAGCGTAGAGCGTCTTTTCGTTTGATAGAAAAGTGCCGCAAACATCGCACTCGAATTTCTCCCTCTGATCATCAGCTTAAAAATGGTATTTTCGCGCAAATTTTGTAAGAAAGCGTACGCAAGTGTGTGCGACCATGGCGAATCCACGAAGCTTTCTTCGGAAATCTTCTACCACATTCTTCACACTTGAAAGGAAGGCGAGTCTCTTCGTCTTCTGAAATGTATCTTTCTTCTGTTATTACGTCTCCAATCTTACCCGCATGACATCTCCTGTGCACCTCCATCGCTCCTTTTTGTGTAAAAATATTTCCACAGATATCACATTCGAAATGGCCAAACTGTTTCTTCTTTCGTGGATCCCCATCGGCTAAAGTTAGATTGTATATCCAAATTTTCACGAGAAATGTTCAAAACTCACGTAAGTGCACATTCATGTGGGTTCTCATTGCTGAACCCTGGGCAAATCGTCGGCCACATTGACTGCACACATGCGGCAACCTCTTCTCCTCGTCATCTGAATAAAAGTTATGTTATCAAGTTATGTTATTTCTTAGAAGTTTAGTCAATTCGGTAACAAACAAAATGAACCCAGATGAAGCTTTTTGTGCAAGCGAAGTGCGCCCCTACTCTTCATTCGCTTGCCGCAGTTATCGCATTCAAACTCCCGCCTCAGTTCCGCAGCTAAAATGCGATGTAAGCAAACGAATTTTTTCGAAGTGATTATCAACACTCACGTAAATGAGTATTCCTATGATGTTTCAGCTGTTCAGAAGTGGCGAACCGTCTATCACAATGCTCGCATTTGTAAGGGCGTTTTTCTTCATCGTCCTCTGAAATTCATTGCGGATATTGGCATTCCTTGATTCGTAAAACTCACGCAAGTGACTTCTCTTATGAATCTTCAAATAACTTTTATAGCTGAAATTTTTTCCGCAAACGTCACACTCGATCTTTTCCGGTATTTTCTCGACCTTTGGAGTATTCTTTCTAATCAACTCGTTCACATGACTTTGTTTGTGTCGTTCTAGCTTTGAAGGAGCATTAAATCGCATGCCACATTCGGTACACTGGTAGGGCTTTCGGTCCTCCTCTTTCTCTGGAAACAAATATCTCTATTTTAGTCATAAAGATGCAATTTCGCTCACCGAGATGACTCTTCTTGTGACTTGCCAGCGCTCCCTTTGCAAAGTATGACTTCTCACAAAGATCACACTGATATTTCTTCGACATGTTTTGCTTTGTCCCGAATAGTGTCTTCCAATCATTCTTGTATTCTGATTGTTCTTTCCTATCGTCGACTTCATCAGTTTCCGAATCCTCGTCGGAATCCTCTTCATTCAAGCCAGAATCTTGCGAATTTGACTCAACGGTGTATGCTTGTTCAGTGGAGTTGTCTTCCTCATTGTTCTTCCTAACCGAACTCTGAAAGGAATGTGTTATCCTGATCAATTGCAAAGCGATTCACCTCATTTGTTAGAAGTTTCAGAGATGTCGGAGCAACTTTTTGTTCCATCTTCATATTCTGAATAGCATTTTCCATTAATGGCCGATGTTGAGAATGTGACGGCTTATGTGACTTTGACATTGATAAACATTACTGTTCTAAGGTTGAGAGCAGAGCTGACCATGTCCGACTTCGCTCTCTCGTCACGTTTCTTCTCCTTCTCCACTGCCCATTCCATCGTTGTTTCGAGTCTTGCTGATAGTTCATAGGCCAACCCATGTAGCGCAGAGTTTCTGAACACTCAGATAATGTGTCAATGAAAGCTCAAGCAAACTCGTTACAGAGGTCACTCAGGTTAAACTCACTTCTCATTATCCCATTTCAGCGCGTGGCATCGTTCCTTTTCCAACGAAGCTTTTGAGAAAATAACTTTCTGCAATATTTCAGTGTATTCTAGAAAAACTGTTGATATAACCTGAACATCCACTTTACTTTTGATCAAGATCGACAATAGGTCCACCGACTTCTGAAGGACACTGCCGATTTGGTCGTCAGACGAGAGTTCGAATGCCTGATTTGATGAAAAATGCTATAGAAACTGGCAAAAGGTTCACTACCTTTTGGCGTGTTGCCATGAGACACTCAGCATTATTTTCCGATCCGGCCATTTCCTGAAGAGTATTCAAATCAGGCGAGAGGGTAGTTGCGAAGATTCTTTGAAAGCGATGAGATCGAACAGAGAGATAGCAGGTTTGCGAAAAGAAGAGGAAAATAGAGCCATTTCGAAGATTGACATTGCGATAGGAGGAGGTAAGTATGGGGAAAAGAAGGAATATCATCAAAGCGTTATACTTATAATCGAAAGGGACAAAGAGACGCGACGCCTTCACGGACGCTATTTTCGCGCTTTCCTGATGAGGACTGGGGAATGGGGAGATCGCAGTCAGGGAATTGACCGAAGGGTATTACAGGCGTTTCGCACCTGCTGATTCGTGTATTTTAATTCTGCCTGGAGTCGTGGAAGTCGCTTGATGACAGAGACAGAGCCGAGAAGCATTCTCTTCTTCGAAAGGCCAAAGACGATTTATTCAGAAAATATTAACATTATCGCAAACCTCAATAACAATCTTCTAATACCTTCGAGGAATATTTAAATCGCTCCATTGACGTGCAATAACAGATCCCTCTCCCCTTTTCTCCCTCCTCCTTCCCTCATTCATCCCCTCATTCTCTCTCCGATGCGGTTCTCCCTCTTCGCTCTCCTCCTCCTTCCCGCGATTGTGCTCGCTCGACCCAAGGTGAGGCTCTTGAACTACCCACCGTAGCTCCACCACCGTACTCCTACAGTACTTGGATCTACCGTATCCCTCTAAACACCCATTCCTCGATCAATACCTACCGTACTCTTCCAGATCGAGATCCCCGAGGGCGTCTCCGAAGTGCAGAACGTCGCGATGGCCAAGCGGGTACGGTGTCTCGCTACCGTAATCAGCTGTGAAGCGATAACTGACTTTCTTCTCTTCAGGCAGCAGAAGCTACGCGCGACAAGCGAGAGGGACACAAACCGGTGAGATACCGTATTCAGGGCAACTCTCCTGGGATACTGAATCGATCGATATCCTCTCATACCGTACACATACATTGCAGTTGTTGGACGACCTCGTTCCCATGAAGCCTATCGCGATCGCCAAGCGGGTACGGTATCGCTACCGTAGTCCTCTGGAATCGATAACTGCCTTTATTTCCGTTCAGGAGACGGAGGAAGCTTTCGCTACGTACGGCAAGTCTTCCGACTACGAGGCACACCGCCCCTTCGAGCGTGTACGGTACCCAGGGCATACTGTACCTCTAGAGATACTCTAGTCTAGTCTGCACATTGATCGATACGTATTCTACCGTACTTTGACTGACACCGTACTCTTCGGAACTACTATTACCGTTCTCTACTGTATATCTGATTCCGTATTTTACCGTAATCTACCGTAATCCCTTCCAGAAATCGATCGGCGGTCGTCCCTACAAGATGTTCGAGTCTCGCACGCACCACGGAGTGCCCGTCCGTGTGAGTGGGGGAGTACGGTAGAATGGCTTGGTTACGGTAGATCAATACGGTATCTCGATTGGGATACGGTAGCTCGAATCGATGGCTAGGTTGGTAGATACGATGACGACATGTTCATAATGAATAATCAATATTCTTCAGCGTTTTGTTCCGATCGACGAGGACCACGTCGAGCCTGTAGCCTAGTGAAGACGTCGTCCCCCTTGTGCCCAGTCAGGGCTGATCCCCACACCCATTCGATAAAGGAATGTTTTGTGAATCAGGTGTTGTCTTTGAACAAGGACATCGAAAGAGTGCAGTATGAAATACGATATAACATCTTTATTCGACACACACAACACTAGGTAGAAAATGTTTCATCATAGAGGTTTGATGAAAAACATAGCGACAGTTTCCGAGTAAACACTGCCAGGGGGTACATATTCGATCTAGATCGGAAACTCCGCATCTAGAACGGAGATGTCTGTTCTAATAAATCGTTTTTCATTCGACGCTCTTGAATTGAGGAGTTTTTGGCAATGCTTCGCGGGAATAAAACGGAAAGTGAACAGCACAACTTCGTTCCAGTGAAAACGGTCAGTTCATCATCAATTTCAGCAACAAATATATTCAAGATTTCAAAGTGTCGTTTTCCAGGAACCTCAAATTCCCATGGATGTTGAGGGTAAAGATTCGAATACGGAATCTGATATGGAAGAGTTGGATGAAGAGGAATCCGATATAAGATCAACGAAAAGCTCTATTCTGATATCATCGAAGTTTTCATGCAAAATTTGTGACAAGCTCTTTTCCGGAAGAGGAAACTTGTGGAGACATGAGAGATTGCATCTAAGTCAGTTGGAATAATCTACTGGTGTTGATTGAACGATTCGTTTCAGATGATAGTGAAAAGCGGCTCCCGTACAAATGTGACAGGTGTGAGATGAAGTTCAGTACTTCGAGCGATCTCAAAAGACATCGAGACACGCATTTAGGTAATTTTCGAAACGTGAACGAGAACTAGACCATTTTCACAGCTTATGCCGACAAGGAATCGAAGTTTTAATTGTGATCGTTGCGGAAAGAAATTCACTCAGACATTCAATCTCAAAAGACACACGTGTGGTCATTCAGGTATTGATTGCTTTTGCTCATGAAACTAATGTTAGAATGCAAATATGATGTTTTCAGGAAACGTACCGAAGAACCAATTTTTCAAATGTAATGCATGTGGGAAGCAATTAACTACGGCATTCAATCTCAAAAGACACACATGTGCTTTTCTAGGTATAATTTTACACATCTAATTCAAGAGCATATTGGTGAGAGTTATGTGTATTTTTTCAGAAGACGCTCAGAAGATACAACCCTTCAAATGTGATGATTGTGGAATGAGATTCACTCAGGCATTCAATCTCAAAAGGCACAAAAGTGTCCATTTAGGTACACCTTTTTCATCAAAATTATCATGAAAATGAATGCATTTCAGAGGCTGCTCAGAGGAAACGTCCCTTCAAATGCGAAGATTGCGGAAAACAATTCACTCAAGCATTCAATCTCAGAAGGCACACATGTGCTCATTTAGGTAAAATATTTGTCTTTCACACTTATCTTGCCTCGCTAAAATACTCTGCTTGCAATGAGTAAAGTTTATCCTTCGAAAATGAATTTTAAATTCTTTTTCAGGGCCAAAAACGAGAAAGAAGCCAATAAAATCACAGAGGTTCAATGAAATGCACACGCGATGATGATGAACATAAAGCATATTGATTCTAAACGTCAATTCAATCTCAGCCCACCTCTCCAAGTTCATTTTGAGCACATTCGCATTATGGATCTGATAAAACCTCTTTCATTATATTCATGTGTGTTTCTAACATTGTACAGCTAGAAATTTTCCTTCTATTAGCTCATGCCCAGTGGGTTGTATGTCATTTGATCGGAATGGCCCGATTTAGCTATGGAAAGACTCTCCTTGTTTGACACACTCTCTCGGTATGTCTATCCCAAAGCGTTTTATTACAACCTTCCGATCTGTGGCAATAAATGTGCTAGCGATGAATTCCGACGTTTGGTTATCTTTATAGAAGCGTTACCATTTCGATCACTGTACCTGTCGTCCGTATTGTATTTTTCTGTTCACTTCGCATTCAGTTACTTCACATAGACTTTCCATCGCAATCTCTTGCTTTCTCCGGAAATCACGAGCATGCGAGAGGTGACTCAGGAACAACAGTTCACCGCTCCACTGAATGTCGTGAGTTCAGATCAAATCATTTAAAAGAAAGTTGCACAAACAGTTCAAAAAAGTTGTGTGTTTTACAGGAGTCTGACTTGCCTGCGGCAAGGCTCGATGATACTGTATCAATAGAAGCCTCTCTGTTTGCATGGGACAGGGCGAAAGTGAAAGATGAAGTTCAGGAGGAGAAAATGAAGGTAATTCATTATTATCGGTATCAATACGTTAAAAATTAAGTATTATGTGTGATTGAAATCTATAACATTATTCCCAGAAAACGAATCGCATCATGCTGACAGTGAAAGAAGAAGATGAAGTGGTAATAATAAAGGAAGAAGAATTGGAATTCGAAGAAGATGTCGTTAAAACTGAAGTAGGAACATATGAAATAGTACGAAATGTAGTTTTTCTTCTATTTACAGGAATCATTCGATTTCATTGACGAGAATGCGAACGAGAATATTAATGCTTTTGAAAATGGAAACGATGGAGAGGAAGCGAATGAAGATGATCCTGTACTCGAGAACCATCCATTGGATAACGGATTACTAAAAGAAGAGGAGTTGGAAGTAAACCCTGAATTAGGAAAAGTCAAGTTAGAGGTGAGCACACACAAAATTGTTCAAAGCAGACATTGCTATTGCTATAGGATGTTTGTGATGGAGTTGATCTACCTTTCAAGGATTTTGATTTCGAAGAGATGGAGGTGAAGAAAGAAGAAGTCGATGAAGAGTATGATGAGCACGTATTGAGAAACGCAAAGGTGATTTTTGAAACAATTTCGAGACTTAAAAATTCATACTTTCAGGCCGAACTGTCCAATAACAGAAAGAGGAAAGGAGATGATATTGCTACATTAGCAAAGGTGAATTTCAGCCTGTCCCGTTTTAGTAGACTGTTGCACATTCACATTGCAATTTTAGCGCCCTCGGAGAACGGCTGTTTTCAATAAATCTTATGCGGAAGCCAATCAGGCCGAAACCGCTTCTACTAACGAAGAAGTCATTCCTTCGGATCAAGATGCAGGGAAACCTGATGAGGATTCAAAAGCAGCCGACGAAAGGGCAAATGGATCGGAAACAAAGAGCAAGCTTCAGTGCAAAGCTTGTGGCAAAATCCTTTCTGGAAGAGGATCATTGTGGACTCACGAGAGGACGCATATTAGTGAGTATCACAGGTGCTAGATCGGATGAGAACCATCGAATGAGAACCGACTGGATGATTACCATTTGCACATTCCGCCTTTTACTTAACTCCTGTCTTTCGCATTCATTAGATTCTCATCCGGCCTAGTTCCGTATCATACCTTCAAATTCGTACTGCAATATGTTTTCTAGCCGATATTGAGAAGCGACTCCCGTTCAAATGCGACGAGTGTGGGAAGAGATGCAAACGATCGTACGATCTGGAAAAGCACAAAATGTCACATCTGGGTAATTTATTGATTACAAATTTATCTACATACATCATAAGTTATTGTTATTCAGCGGATAGCGATCCTCGAAAGAAACAATTTAAATGCGACGTTTGCAATCGATGCTTCTTGGATAAAGGAAACCTGCGAAAACACGAGATGACTCATCTCGGTAAGTGAAAAATCAGTTTTAAAAGTCTAAAAACACATAGAAAACGAGAAGACACTGATGATGTTCTAAATATTCGATAACGTTACTGTTCTTCGCAGCAAAAGATGATCCGCTCAAGCGGAAGTATAAATGTGAAGAGTGCGGAAAGGTTTTGACGACTCGCAGTGGAATGGAGCATCACAAGGCGACTCATCTGGGTGAGTTTTGACTATGCGGTAGCAAATGGTTTACGAGAGATGAATTGACATATCAGTTTTCTGAAAACATTAAGCTTTTCAGCGGGAGATGATCCTAAGAAGCCGAAGTTCGAATGCGATATTTGCTTCGTGATTTTGGCCACGTCTCAGGGACTGCAAAAGCATAAATTGACTCATCTGGGTAAGGAACCTCATGGATATCCATTATTTCTGATTAAAATAATGTGCACCATTTTCAGATGAGAACGACCCTGATCAGGCTGAACAGAAGCGACCATTCAAATGCGATTACTGTGGAGATAGATTCGTTAGAGCGGAGCACTTGAAGTATCACAAGCAAACGCATGAGGGTGAGTTAGAACGTTCCCGAGACATAGAGAAAGTTATCTTATCATGCAATCCTTCGTTTTATTTCAGAGAAAGAAGAGCTCAAGAAGCCTTTCCAATGTGATGTCTGCGGAAATCGATACACTCATTCATCAGCCCTTACCGGTCACAAGAGAAGCCACTCTAGTTAGTTTACACACCCAAAATGATGTCGATGAGTTATCTTTCAGAATCTGAGACTGTGAAAAAGCCACACAAATGCGATATTTGCGACAAGAGTTTCACCCGGAGGTTTTCCGTTATTTTGCACAAGAAGAGAGCACACGGTAAATGAATCGGTTGAGTTTCATGACTATGTTAATATTAGGATCGGACGGGCCATTCGACTGTGATGAGTGCGACAAATCATACCCGCGCAGCATCTGTCTCTCTCTGCACAAGAGAGCTGCCCATAAGGAGACTTTCAAGAAGAAAGGAACCACCAAGCCCAAACAAGAGAGGACTGTGGTAACTCGTGCTTTTAGAATTTTTTTGCAACTTGTATTTTTCAGAAGTATGAGGTGGACGCATCGTCAGATGATAGCGAGGACAATGAAGAGTGATGGCCGGTTGATATAATTGCCAAGCGTTGGAAGATATACGTTATATTGTGATCACTTTTGTATAAACCTATAATTTGATATCATGCCCAGAAAGAAAATTTAGCTAACATTGTGAAATTTGATTAGACGCTTCCCCAGCCAGAATGGAACATCTGATGAGGGGGAAAACCAGAGGGAACATCAGGTGACGCCCGATCGCGAGTGTAAATGCCACAGTCCATACATAGAACCTGTCTCGTTACTTCATTTCTTCCCTTTCATCGTTTTCTAACGCCTGCCTCTTGTTTGCCTGCATTTGCATGTTTATTTTGTTTTTCTTCAGGCGAATGCCGGGTATTGAAGTGAAACTTGAGAGGTTCTCTTTACAACCTAGCGATGAACTCGCTTCAGCAGTTCAGGAATCTATCAAATACATGCAGGAATTCAACCATGAGGTTATTGTGTTTATCGTCAAACGAATTTGAACTTTTATATTTAATCTCAAAGTTTTATCAGAACTTAATTCTTGCGTCTAATTCTTTGGAGCATGCGTGCCTTAAAATAAATTGGGCAGGGCAAAGGTAAATCCCTGTTTTCCACATGCAAGCTTCGTAGTATTGATCTTTCAGGATTTCCCCACTTCACGAGAAGGTCTCCAAACTTTCCGAAGAGCTTGAGAACACGCTGATTTTCATGAGAGAAAAAGAGGAACGGCCGATGGGCATTGCTACTGCAAAAGTGGTCAGGTTTACTGAATTTTTGTCAATTTTTTAACTTTGGGAACCCTTCAATAAAAATATAGTTAAATTGGAAGATGAACAGAACATGGAGGCAATGATTGTAATGACAAAATCTTCAATGCTTTTTGCTTTTTTTTGCGTACGGCTGAAGCCTTTTGACGAATCTGGAATTCGAAATCAGCCTTGTAACATCCTCTTAGTCTAGTGCATTAATCTTTCAATATGCTCTGACGAGAAAATTGTTGAGGGAAGTTTTGAAATTTTTCAGGAGGATGATAGAATTTCTGCTGAATGCACTTCTGATGAAGAATCTAATCACAATGACTCTTACTCCAATGACATAAACGAGAATTCTGATTATGATGAGGACGCCGGACATTCTGGCTACGAAAACGGCCCAAAAGGATCCAAAAAGATGAAGACAAATTCTCGGAAACGGTCTCAACTTCGAGATTTTCAATGTGAAGTATGCCTCAAGTTTTTTGTCAACAATCAAGTGCTGCAAAAACACAAGAACACTCATTTGGGTGAGTTCATTTTCCCAGTTATGCATGCTTTAACAAAATCGCTTATGTACATTTTTAAAATGTAATTGTTTTACAGACGACACCGATCCGCGTAAGATGAGGTACGAATGTGATCAATGCCAAAAGATCTTTACTGAAAAAGGATCTCTCGTTATCCACAAGAAAAGAGTGCACCGCGGTTAGTGAAAGCAACTATTGTTGGCCGTGACATCAACATAATATCATAATATCAACATTTTCCATTAATTCGCCTTCTAAAGCTCGATTATTTATGCAAATAATGGTAAATTTTTAAAGCCGAGGCCGATAAACAGAAGAAATTTGAGTGCTCTATGTGCCAAAGGCGATTCTTCGAATCTGGAGATCTCAAGAAACATCAGAGAATCCATTTAGGTGAGTTTTCGAGAAACAACGTGAAATGACGTGCTTTTCCAGACGACATAGAGAAGAGGCTACCCTATAAATGCGGCGTTTGCGATGGACGGTTTTCTCAAACGGGAGCTCTTAAACGGCACATGTTGACGCATTTACGTGAGTTAGCAAGCAATAACGAATTGAATCAATTTCCTTTTGCAGCCAATGACGACCCCAGTAAGAGGAGATTCGAATGTAATATTTGCGGCAAGAAAGTCGCGGACAATGCAACATTGACAACTCACAAGAAGATACATCTAGGTCAGTGGTCAGAATATTTCAGAGAATGTTCGTACCTGAAAGTGCTGTTATGGGCGAAAATGAGGAGCAAATTCTTCTGCTAAAATATGTGCCCTTTTCTACCCAACTGTTACCCAACTGTTTTGTTCAGATGAAACTGATCCAGAACAGCGATCATTGAAGCGCCCTTATCCTTGCGATATTTGTGGGAAGAGGTTCACTCAATCAGGAGCGCTTGTCATACACAAAAGACGACATTCGAGTAAGATTACGAACACTTCCATGATAATGTTTGGCGAGAAAAAGATTTTTTCCGATGATATAAACGTCAAAAGGCCATTCAAATGCGATATTTGCGGCAAGTGCTTTGCTCAGAAATGTGATGTTCCTAAACATAAGATAAGGATGCACGGTACGATTTTATATATATATATATATATATATATATACGATTTTATAAATATATATATATATATATATATATATATATATATATATATATATATATATATATATATATATATATATTCAATTTGATTAACACTGTTCAGATCAAGAGTACGTTAGAAAAAGACGAGAAAGAAGATTCAAGCCTGATAAAAGAACTACTTTTCAATGCGACGTTTGCTTCAAATTTTACTCTGGGTACACTACATTAGGAAGGCACAAGAAGTCGCACCTTGGTAAGTTAGAGACTGAGCTGACATTGAGCTGTCATTTTTTTATTTTTTTCCAGACGACGTTGAGCGCAGACTCCCGTATAAATGTGATCAGTGTGGATTGCGATTTGGTCTGCTTGGAACGCTCAACAATCACAAACTGACTCATTTGCGTAAGAATTATATTTTGGATTACCAAAATATTTTCTCGGTTGAATCATGAACAAGTTTTTAGCCGCTGATGATCCGAGGAAGAAACCTCTCAAATGTACTTTTCCTGGTTGCGGAGTGGGCTTTAGCCAGTCAACAGCTCTTACAACTCATATGAGAACTCACCTACGTAAGCAAATGTAAAATTGAAAAAAAAATACTATATTTCTTCAGCTCTCGATGATCCGAGTAGGAAGAAATTTCCTTGTGACATTTGCGAAATGTACCTGTCTTCTGCGAACGCACTAAAGGAACATCTCAAACATCGCTTGCACAGAAATAACCTCGAAAAGAGAGCGAGCAAGAAGAATGGGATGAATGAGATCAAATTAGAAGCTGAGGTGAATTCTGAATTCATCTAATCAGTTTCGAAGTTGCAACGTTGTTATTAGGGTTGGTGAAAACCGGGCCAAATCGATTTTCGGAATTCCGATAGAAATTACAAGCATTTGGCTTGATCGGAATTGAGAATCGACTCGGTGGCTTGCCTTCGAGAGTGAAAAGTCGGACCGGGAGTCGGTTCTCGGATGGCTCGGATCCGACTTGTTCCGACTGTTCCGACTTTGTTCCGACCCTCGAGTCTCGCGGAGGGAAGATCATGGAAATGACCTCGCCTCTCTCCACTCCTCTCTCCTATGTAAATCGATTCCCTTCGCGAGACTGACGAGTCGGAACAAAGTCGGAACAGTCGGAACAAGTCGGATCCGAGCCATCCGAGAACCGACTCCCGGTCCGACTTTTCTCTCTCAAGGGCAAGCCACCGAGTCGATTCTACATCTTTTCGGGTGGACCGATAATTTTGGACCGAGTCGATCCTCGAAGTCGGAATTCCGACTGGCTCGACCCGATTTCACCAACCCTAGTTGTTATCCTTGTTCAGAGTGACCACGGAAGACCAGTAGATAAAAAGGATGAAAATGAAAATAAGGCAGATAAAGATAAATACGATTTCAGTTCCATGAACAATGAATGTTCGACGAGCAAATGAGAAGGTACTTTACCAATGCCGACTCCTCATATGATAAAGAAGTGTTGTGTAGCAATAAGTGTGATAAGTCATCTCGCAAAGACCAGGAAAATCACCGAACTTTTAACATACACTACCGGACAAAAGTATTTGGACTTTATTCAAAGTGTCATAACTTTCTTCAAAGTCAAGTTAGAGACTTCCGGTTTGTTGCAGTGTGTAGGCAATCTATCCCTCTACACAACCATAATATTGGGCATATCGCTCAACATCATTATCTATTTATGAAAAAATTAATTCTGAATAGTACTTTTTTCGGATTTTCCAGTTTACTAACGGGATGTTCCCAGATATTCCCACGTATAGCGGTGAAAGTACATCCATCAACAAGTACAATGGGTTAGTGGTCTGTCTTTTTCGACATCGTTTTCAATCGATCAGGG